>OX438778.1:12971523-13385853 GCA_949316455.1 Acleris holmiana
CCTAACTACTGATCCTTTTTATTTCGAAATAGTATACTTTAATATGCCTACATACTTATTGATAGTCATGCTATTCGTCCCAGAGCAAAATCAGAATTTGGTGTTAGACGAAAGTTGTTTATTACCGTAGAATCACCATTCCGTAATATGATGGTTAATATTCCGATGATTCGCTCAACCATAAAGTGGGTTATTAACTCTGCCGCGTCTTCAGTGAAAATAAATAAAGCACAAATGTGTAGACTCCTAAATCAGTCGGCGGTCGCTACGTGGCACATACATTAACGGACTTACATAAGCTATTAGATGGACAACGGCTCACCTACGATTAATCGATGCGACTAGCAACGTTTTAATTACATCATAAATGGAACAAAAATGTGTACAGAGTTAAATAATAGGTTTTTTTTTTCAAACCCGTACGAGACAGTCAGTTACGAGTTCTTGATTGGAGATACGTTACATGACTTGTGCAATAATTGAGTACACGCCAGAGTAATGATGTATAAAATGATGTAAATCCATTTGGCATCCTCAAAAAATATTTTATTTCAATGTTTTAAACAAAGCTATGAAAATCTACTATCATTTCGTTTACGTAGTCTCTAGTTCTCCTTATAAGCTTAAAAGCATCATAAAAAAGACAGAAAATTGTTATTGGACAAACAGTTTGTTCAGAGCTGCGTGCCCGACAGTTGTCGAAGAGCCAAATCTCCCCGAGTAATCTACGACCGACTGCCAAGGCGAATTCTATTGCTATGACACGGCGTCGGCGGCCTTCTATTGTCTCCGAGACCGAGTTAATTCTCATGTATATTATATAGATTAATATGCAAATAATTAATACCGTCGCTCTGTTCGCGGGGATGGCACAACGCACATACTCGTAATTCTACAGCAAATTTTCGACATGCTCCACACTCAAGTGGTCCGGAGTTTTATACATTTTTTATTGGCTCACGTTTTAGTGCCGTCCAATTTAGTTTTGCTGAATAGTTTTGGCGATATTCACAGTAAATGAAGTGCAGTACCAATGCTATCTACATCAGTTAATTAATCTATTAGATTATATTCAAGCGCTCTGGGGTTCTATTATTCTACAGTAAAAATATATTGCTCTTGACATGTTGTCGTATTGTCAACAATATGATAGCACTTATTTATTTAGCAGTTTAAAGGTAAAAACAAAAGGAAAGCATGTTAAAGTGATATGGTTTTATCAAGTAGAACAGAGCCCCTGGCATCGGAATTGCTTTCAGTCACCGAGAACTCAATCACCGGAATCGTGTGTATACAAAGCGCATAATTTCAATATTATTATAACGTCTCGTTTCATGCGTTGTGCAACGCAACGTAACGTGGCTAATTTAGTATTTCGTTCAGTAGACTTATATCAGAAGCCAAATATATACTTATACAACAAAGAGACAGTCTCGCTCATAAGTACTCTAAAAATGTCCAGTTAAAGATGAGTTTGTGGTCGTCACGAAAGTAAAGACTTTTGCCAAAGTCATAAACATGGTCCTTTTACACGACTACGCGAATCTGGCTAGTGGGAATTACAGACTATGTATGAGATAAAATGATTGGATATTCAAATGCTCATCCTACTGCGGACACCAATTAATTTGTCTTTGATTCCACCGGCCGACGTTGACACGCTTTTTATGTTTGCAAATTTACTAGGTACTAGATATCCTGCTAGGAAAATGAAATAAAACCAGAATGTAAGTCAAAATAAATATTAAGACTAAAAGAATTCTTGGCTTTCTGTGTGCAAGTCAAGGCCAGGCTAGCGGAAAAAAATTGTTCACAGCAAAAATAGAAACCGTGTCAAGCCCATTCGTCACCGTACCTGCTGCCACTACTGTTATATGGGATGTCGTCGCCTCGGGAACAATGCGTATGCGCAGATACAAATTAACTCGTTTGCGTTCTTCCCACTCCGCGCTTAAATCGTACGTAGTACGTGCCTATAGTACATTATTGCAGAAGCTGGAAAGCAAGCCATTTGTAGACGAGAATTCTCTAAGCCTAATGTTAATTTCAATTTCAGTTTCAATTTATTTATTCATTTATTTAATCTAGTGCCTCTTTACATAAACGCACAATAAACCTATCAATCAAATTGGTTTTATAGCTCATCGAGACTATCGATGTTTCCGCCAATGTCAAGGTTCAAGAAGACCGCAATAAACCAAACCTAGTTTAGTTAACGTATTCTTTGTCACGTTCTGACAAAATGAAATCTCATAATGATAGAGCTAGGTACTTACTAGTAACGCCTAGTTAGGCGTTTATGAATAAGATGGATAGTGTTTTCACAACTACTGCGAGAAAAAAAAGTCTAATAAAAAGCAAGCTTTTTTTAACGCAACTACCTTTTTCATTTTGTCGTCAATATATTTAGGTATCGCACTGCCAGAGCGACACAGTAATAAACCCTCCTCTCATTAATAACTTTCATTAAAATGTTAAAGGCTATCGTTGGTGAAACTGCTATATCGCGTAATTAGCAAGTTGAATAAGTTGCAAAATACTTCTTAACAAATAAGTCAGTAAGGAACATTTTGCAACTTATTGATATAGATAGTTACGCGGTATTGCAGTTTCATCGACGTTATGTCACTTCCACAACCAAGACGAATCTAACGACACCCCATACGTTAAAAACCATTAAGCCGTTTAGGCTGCAGAGCGTGCCAAAGAAATATTCATACATACATACTTACTTACATACATATACACTCAAAAAACATAACCTATTTTCTGACGCAGTCGGGTAAAAACAAAAACTACTTACTTGTAATAGGTAAATTTTACTTAATAGGTACCTTTTGTGTTTAACCTGTTATGGTTTTATGTTGTCTGATAAATATCATTTGCATTGTATCATTTTGTAATGAGACATAAGCAATCATTAAAAGAATAAACGCCCTATAACGTAGAAGACTTTCCTGACTTCGAAAGTTTGTAAAACAGTAACACATTTTCATATAGTGATTTTGCTTTTTCATAACCCTTAATAGTAAGTGATGCTTGGTGACCCCGACCCAGATCATCCGTCCGGATCGCTACCACCATCTTATCCATTAACCACCCGCCACGCAACAGTGTTCGCATTGTTGTGTTCTGGTGTGGGGATAAGACCGGTGAAATTGCTAGCATAGAGGCATTCCATCGTAGTCCTAAGGGTTGGCAACGCATTTGAGGTCCTAGGATTTATAGTCTTGAGAATTAAAATATCTATGGATCTCAGATTCCACTTACCATCAGGTGGCCTGAGTGCTCGTGTGCCTTCTCCTTAACATAAAAAAGAATAAAAAAATATATTTCCAAGCAGTGTTGTGAAAATACACTTTTGGTATACAAATAGTTGCATGAAACTCTTTTAAGTCATATGATACTCGTATAGGCTTGTATGAAAATGTGGAAAAATAACTACTTATCTGAATTTTAATACCTACTTCCTTCTACCTAATCAGATTAAATGGCTGAAGAAGGTTATAATATTTACAAGTTTATCTTCTGGTACTAATCACTTGGTGTTAATTTAGGTAACAATAATATTCTGACAACATCTATACTAATATTATATAGACAGTAACTCTGTCTGGCTGTTTGTTACGCTTTCACGGACAAACCGCTAAACCGATTTAAATGAAATTTGGTATGGAGACAGTTTGATTCCCGGGAAACGACATAGGGTACTTATTATTCCGAAAAATTTAACGGTTCTTGACGAATAACGATAAACGACTTCTGTTCGGATGGAGTGGCGAGAAACAGCTAGTGCATTAATGTTGAACTCTCTTAGTGGAACAATTTCTCACAAACCTTTACTGAGTGATAAAACCTTAGCCAACATTTTCCAAGATATGTTACGGTGAATATAATGACATTTCTGATTTTTTTGAGACAGGAATCGCAGCAGATACGATCAGTTTATTAATACGGTCCTAAAAGGCAGATTTTAAATTGGGGTCTCAAGAAGCAATCAGAAACGTTTACCGTCAAATGTTTCGTATTTCTCAAGAACCAATAGTTTAGGGAAAACTTCAGTGCCACAGCCTAGATCCTCTATTCCGTTAGAAACTGTGAAGCATCGTTGCAGGTTCAGATGAAGTAAATAAATATACATCGTATTTGGTCGGCAAAGATCGTATTTATCTTGCTTTCTCAGTCGGTTTCAGTGCCCATTGATAAGTTTATTGAGAAACCAAGATGAATACGAACTTATGCTACAAAATACGATGTAGGTATTAATGAGTCACTCAAATTTGTAACGACATGACGACACCCAAGTTATTTCATAAACGTGACGGAGAAGGAATACTATACTAGGTAAATATCTTACAATACGTAATGATGTGATATTGTTCAGCTAAGTTAATAATACCTTTTATACAGAATACAGTTTGCATAATTAAGAACTTATTCCAAATTTCAGCCCATTTCAATACTTGCAAGAACTGATTTAACAAACGAGTAACACAACCAAATTTTGTAGTAATTTAGTCACACCCGACTTGTTTCGTAACCATCATATTTATTTTTAATTATTTGGTCACTGGAACTGAAAAGTGGGTATTTCTATTAATATTAGTGGAGTGATTAATATTTATAAGAATTGCCACTAGCGGCGGGATGAATGGAACGCATCATTTCCACTTTCATCACCGTTGGAAGTATAACGAGCACAACCTGAATTAAGCTCGTAAAACTTTAATGCCAATCGTGAAATTTGCTTTGATTAGATGAATTTATTTGGCAGAATAGCAATCCATTTATCTTTCTAATGCTTTTGCTTTTTGTGAACGTGATACGTGGCTGCGTCTAACCGGAGTATGGACTCACAATATTCACAAGATTTATAAATGAAATTCTGATTATTCTTACGTACAAATGTGGACCATTTTTTTGCTCCTATATTAATTCAGAAGTTTCGCTCGTAAGCTACACGAAACACTAATGAGTTATCAGATTATATATTAGTAGACAAAACAGGATAATAAATTGGGCTCTCAATGTAAAAAGCTATAATAAGTAACTGTAATTGGGAAAATGCTTATTTGTTCTCCAATAAATTAATATAAACCGAAGACTACATTGATCTATGACATTTGCTGAACTAGCCACATAGTTTAGAAAGTTCCAAGGATATCTTGTAAAATGTAACCGGCTAGAAGTACAGTTGGCAGTAATTTATATAGGGCGGCTTCGGCGCTGTTTGACAAGCTCTGATTTATGGCGCAACTCCTGACTGCGCGATGTGCGCGTTTGCTGAATCCGCCGTCGCTTTTGTGTCCATCACAAACGTTTTTGCAACATAACCAATATTAAACTTCAAAAACCTTTCAAACCTTAGCACACTTTTTTTTTTTTTACTAACATAAAACAAATATTTTTTTGTACACGCATACTCATCAAAAGTGACTAATACTTTATATATCATTAGTGTGACTAAAAACAAATGCAAGCTTAACACCGATTCCTGTCAAAAAATCCTCGTATTTTCAATAACAAAAGAACGTTCAAGTTAACTCATCTTAATAACTAAGTATAACAGAAAAACCGTTGGGTAAGGTACGAATATAACAATGGGCCGGTAGGCCGACGCTCGTGTCCCTATTCAAAGTTCCCGGAGGATTCGGAGGGAGATCCCCGCTGGCCCACTTCCCCCGCTGCGCTTTCTTTCAGCGACGCGTAATGACGCCTCGGTTGGGAAACTGGGAAATATTAAAATGAGCAAGCACTTGTTTCGTCCGTAAAACGCGTATTGCTCAAGCCTTCGCACCTCCATCCCGTTCCCTCCTTTTAGGAATCCGCGAACAAAGCGCTCCGCGATGAACTAGTCGACGCGCTCATATCACGTCACTTTACTTTCACCAGTCCAACGTGTGCTGCCAGTCGTTCGGAATTTATCCTTCGTGTTGTACAATTTGTGATGAAGATTTAAATACTCAAAGTACTTAATAAACACGTTTAATAGACATGTCTCGCACGTCCGTCCTATTTCTATAAATCAAAACTGTCACTTTTATATAATATTATTTTTACCTCGGGCTGCCAAATAGTTGCGAAGCACTTCGGTGGAGATAGTAAAAGGTTGAACGAGGGCCAAATATTTATTCAAAGGGCGACAGTTCATGTGAATCACACCATAATTTGCTTTCGGGTATCTCTCTATTTTATGGAATATTTTATACAGTCGGCAATATATATCGAGAACCTTTGGCCGACGAGCGACATCTGACCGCATTTATTTCAATTGCTAATTCGACATTGACTGAGATATTTCAAAATAAAGCAAGTTAATTTATATTTAATATTGATTTTTTCAAATAGATTGACGGCGACAAAGAATAGAATCATTAAGGAATAAGAAATAATACGGAGGCTTCTGCAGGAAAAGTCCCCAGTGAGTAATGTCTCCTGCGATTTAACTGTCAGCCTCGATAGAGGGCGTTCGACGTCAATGATTTATGCCTCGCTCTCTTAGCTGGAATGCTAAAATATCTTATGTGCACGCCGGCTTAGCCCGGCAGCAAATGTTTGAGTTCTGAACTTTGCATTTTACAGCGGTAGTGCAATTTACTTTATTGTTGACGTTTGCCAACCAATATCCAGCGTCGGTTGTTTATACCGGTGATTATTCGTGGTGCGCTTAATCTAAGTGATATCGGAGGAAAGTTGGGCTAGGTCCTGCATTATTTTCATTTTGTGTCCTCAGAAAATGCTCGCATGACTTGCGTTACAGTGGTTCAATGGTGTCAGACGTATGTTGCCGGTCCGAAGAACTAAATGTTGTTGCCTATTTACTGAATAAACATTTTGATTTTGATTTTGATTTTGTATATATTTTTTGCGCTTATGCATTGACTGGTATAGCAAACATAGACGAATAAACATATATTGGGTGTAAGGTATTATTTTATATCCTATCCTATACTATTTGAATCACGTTCTTAAAGACGGCTCTAACGATTTCGATGTAATTTATTTCGATTAATTATTATGTCAGTTGATCTGTATTATTTCATTAAGCTCGTAACTTATCCGTCTGGCACGGTCATATTCTGCAGGTATTTAAGTCGGGGGTACAGCTCGTCACCCACGCCGTGAGACTAATGTTTGACCGTCTTAATTTATTCCAGAGAATATAGCCACAGACCTCCCGTAGGTACTTATGTCTCACTGACTATAATGAGCATTCTGCAACGGTACCTCTCGGGCACTTTGTGAGATTAGGCATACAAATTACTTACTCTATAACTATGCAATTTTTATACATCTTGTTATTTTTGCCCTTTTCTTATTTGTGGTTGTTGCAGTAGATCTTTTATCTCTAACAGGCTTCACCTCAGTAACTTAACTTCTCACTTTCTAATTTATAACCTTTTAAACAAACTGTTCTTCACTTTTTAATCCTTCTCTTGGCACTGCAGCGTTCTTCACTACATAGTATAAAACAAAGTCGCTTTTTCTGTCCCTATATCCATATGTATGCTTAAATCTTTAAAACTACGCAACGGATTTTGATGCGGTTTTTTTTAATAGATAGAGTGATCGAGGAGGAAGGTTTATATGTATAATACTTTAATCCGGAGCGAAGCGAGGGCGGGTCGCTAGTAAAACTATAAAGTACTTAAGTACTTAGCGTTTAATTATGTTACGACTTCAAAGTAGTAATTTATTTGAAAGTTCAATGACTGTAAAATTACTGCAGGTTAAGGTAAAACACGTCTTACGGCATTTAGTTCATACTTTGTATATTAAGTAGGTATATTCTTACATACACACATAACATCACGCCGTCATTTTCAGAGTGGGGTAGGCAGAGCAACAGAAATACCAACGAATTTAAAAAAATGTTTACAATTCTATAACCACATTTTGCACAATGGCCAAGAAGTTTACTAGTGTATTAGTGACAGGTTGCAAGCCCGTGTCGCCTAACAGTACTACAAGCCAGTGTATTCTATATTCTTTGTAGTATATTCTTTCTATGCAATAACAATTTTCTTTTTGTGCAATAATGATTTTCGAGTAAATTAAACTATAACCATAACATCTGTATTTTTAGGGTTCCGTAGTCAAACTAGGAACCCTTACATTTTCGCCATGTCCGTCCATCCGTCCGCAGCCTAGCTCAGAGACTCTTAGTACTAGAAAGCTGTAATTTGGCATGATTATACATATTAGTCACACTAACAGAGTGGTAATTTTTTTTTTTTTTAAATATTTTTTTGGTGTTCCTCCCCTATACGTAACGTCGAGATGTATTTCTTTTCTCGTCTCCCTCATAGTTTGGGGTGTCGTTTGATAGGTATTTGAAAAGTATTATGGGTTTGTTAATACACTTTTTCGATTAAGGGATTCGTTTATGAAATATTAAGCTGTAAAGCGCAAATTTTTGCTAGAGTCAAGTGTCCCCCTCCTACGGCCAAATATTAAAAATCTGAAAATAAATTTGAAAGGATAGCGCATATAACGAATTTATAAGGAAAACTATCACGACGAAGTATACATCATTGGTACTTGAGAAACAGGCGATTAATGTGTTTATACCAACGAAAATCATCTAAGACGGCACCAGATAGAATATTACGTGTTGTTTTTTGTGTTTGTATTACTTAACGGCTAAGGAACCCTACACTGAGTATGGTCCGACATGCTCATAACCGTTTTTTATTGTTACAAAAATCCCCTAATTCCTTTGTTCAAACTTATTACTGCATTGAGATCGGTATATTTTCTACAATCGATAAAATAAATACATACTAAATAATTTTACTTATTCTACAAAGTGACTCGGAACGCGAACGCATAACACGAAGACTTCATTAGCGTCCGCGCTTTCGGTCTAGTAACCCTACAAATCGTGCACAATCGTGCAGAGCAGACAAGTTGCGCAAGATACATTTATCACGGCTGGATGTACCAAATGCCTGAAGCAAACATAAATCATTAGCATTTCGTCCTTCGCGCCGCGCCGGTGACACCGAGGCGCGAGTGGGGAGAAATGGGCGACACTCGTTTCATTTGGAAGTGTGTCGACCCTTGGGATGCTTGAACCTGGCGATTTTATTGCCGTTGTTATGTCAGTGATGAAGAGAAGACAACTTCCGTCGATTCTAGGTCAGGATCTTTATTGAACAGCCTTCAATGAATCTATTTATGGGGTGTGTATCATTTCATCGAATGTATCATTTCATCGAACGCTATTTTCTGCAGAAACCATAATGTTTTCAGGGTATCTTAATTATCTAACATAACCTAACCTACGTAATCAATGTTTAAGTTACCCTGAAAACATGGTTTCAGCAGAAAATAGCGTTCGATGAAATGATACATTCGATTAAGTGAAATTCGATGAAGTGATGAGTTACCCTATTATGTATTTCATACCCAGAAATAAAGCTGGCCTGCGCTTGTAAAGACGCAACAGGAAATGGTTGTGTTGTTCTAGTGTTGCCACACAAAGAAACGTTATCGTTAACTTTTTGACTGTCGCTGATGATTTTTTCGTTACCCCTTTACGAGTATATTTATATTTAAGTTCTTTTTTTAAGCCAGGGTCCCTCTGAAAACCAGCGCCGCGGCTTGCTGCGGCACAATGCTGAGTGGGGCCCTTTTTAATGCCATGTTTAATGTGTCATTCTAGTTGTCATTTGTTTTAAGTGTATTTTTGTAAGCGTTGTTTTTTTCTATTTTATTCTATTCATTTCTATCTAATGCTCAGAATCAAACTAAAAAGTTTAGTAGATCAATTATGGAGATGCGTCATCAATGATTCGTATTGTGTATACTTTAATATAACTTAATTGTTAGATAGATATCGAAATGATTTATTACTTGAGTAACTCTTGTAGTTAAAGTAATGTATTAATCGATATTATTCTTACATTCAACCGTACAATTCATGAGTTTTTGTATCTAGTGTCCGCTGGTCGGTCCCCAGTCCCGCCGGCGCCGGCGACGACTCGCTCGAGTCGCAACACGGATTAATAAAACAACAGCTTCTTTCGTTCACTTCTCATTAATATTGCTTGACACCCTTCAAATGAGATCGCACGTGATGGCAATTTCATTTCGGAATTTTCAACAACAAATTGACTTTTCATTTTCAATTCATAGTGTTATTTGTTTTACGGAACTCGGGTAGCGAAATAGCGACATCTATAAAACACGTGAGATAATCTGATTTAGAGAAGTATTGTATTTGAGATATCACCGTAAAGTTCAGTTGACCACTGGACTTAGCTGGTAATAGCTAGCTCTTTCAACTGTTTTTGCTTTGCTGTTGCGTGCCAGTTTGATTGTTGCAATTTAAATAAAATATATTATCTAAACCTTAATTCATTAATGTTGATTATAACTTTTCCTAATCGGCTATGAGCTAAAAGGCTATAACTATGTTTTTCGTTAAAACCGGAATAATCTAATCCTTTACCATAAAATACATAATAATATTTAAGAATTCCACATTATATAAAAAAAAACTGTTTGTGATTTGTAAATTCAACTCGAACTGTACACTGTGTTAGTCAACTTCACCTTCAAAATAGAAGTACTTACTAAAAGCTAATCAGCACAAATACATTATATTATCTATTCCGTAGAAGGCCGCATCATCCAACGGCGTGATGAGGGTAGCGATGCGAGTTGCAAGATTTAGGAAGCCCTTTATGAGGGACCCAAATCCTTCTGCATATATTTATCGTGCTCCCACGTCACCTGATATTTTGCTATTAAATACAGCGATACATCATTGCCTGGACACGTTTTTGGGTTATTTTGTTGACACTTAGTGTACTTTTCGTGTTTATTGAGGTAGAATGTTTTTGTGACAGTATAATGGGTATGTTAGAATTTGCTATTAAAACATTTTTAAGGTTATTAAAATAAACTAAGTGAACTCAAGGCATTTTCTGTTATTAAATTATATAAAAAACAGACGTCAAAAATGCGAATTTTTTAATGTAATAACTAAATATATTAAAAAACACGACGCGCTAGTGCTCGTCACGCCCGGCCTTTTTACGGTAGGAGCACTGAAAACTTGTACTCTGTTTGAGGAGCCCGCATTATTTTATGAGCATGTTTAGAGAAACTCGTTACTTCGACGTTGAACGCCGAATCGGCTTGTTAATAACGAATGAAGGCAGCTGCGTAAATCGATACTCACATCTGAACATCGATACGCTCCCAAAAAAAGGAAAAAGCAAATTTACTTGATTAAATTCATCTGAACCAAATATTATGATCATACAAGAGGAAAAAGCATCAAATATTTTTCTAACGATTTCTTAAAAATAAAATTGCCCCATTCCACGTTTATAACACAATTGACTATTGTTACGAAACATGGATACAATTTATACATTTCGCTTCATAGACTCCGTAAGAAAATTGATACTTTCTGTATCATTTTAACTCCATTTCGCAAAGGTATTGAAGGGGACTTTATGGCGCTAATATCCTTTCCGTCGTTAAAAAAGACGATTGTTAACGCGGCAGCCATTACCGTAAAGGTAAAATCGGTAAGCTGAAAGCGTGGCATCGACGTGAATGATTTATAAACGAGGATAATACAGGGCATTAGCCAAACCACAACACGTACGCACACTGGATTTAGTAAAAAGAGATCGGCGCCATTATTGCGTGGAAAGATTTATTAGCCGATGCAGGGCGGGCAGCTCCAGCTGGCGTTCATATTCCGCCTTTTTTGCGGAGTCTGTCAATAGAGCGTCGGATGTGGTCCCGCGGCCATCGCCGATTCCACGTCCGATCACGTGCTGCGCCCCGAGAACACAGACTTAAGAAACAGCTGATAGAACCCAGTTCACCGTGTATAAAGTGAGCGGATTTAACACGGATTTAAGCACCGCCATAAAAAACTTTAACCGGTGCCGTTAAACTGAAACTTTGTCTATGAATCTCTTCACGCAGAAATTAATAGTTCCCGCTCCTTAATAATGACGTCGTCTAATAAAGAGGCAGAATTCTCGTTCAAAATTACCCGTCTCACGTGCTAATAGCTCGATGAAATTCACCGAAATTCATAAACACGTGTTAGCGTTCCCAGAGAAGCTCTCAAGTGCAGCTACTGCTTTGTAACTTCCCATCCGCGGCGCGAGGGAGGCCTGGCACAAGTAGGTGGCTTACTTATGTGAGATTGTGGCGTCCAATTTTATGAACGTAAACAATTGGAGTTGATGACTCGTTCGCTGCGGAGTGTTTTCGTAAAGTCTTTACTTTTTGGGACCGCACGCCGCGCATGCACGGCGGCCGGTCGCGTCGGCTCCAGTGGCCACTCGTGCGTGTAACACCGGCCTACTTCTTTTATGTAATGCCATTTACCTTTTTCTCGATGACAGCGAAGGCAAAGGGAGAGGGAGTTTTCTCGCCAATGTTTACTTTTTGTTGAAATGTTTAAAAGCCGCGTATTTCGATTGAGGTACTTACAAGTAACTTAATGTCATATACTTTGTGAAGTCGAGCTGAGATAAAACTTATGAGGTCGCAGTGGCTTTTTTTCAAGAGTTATAAAAACAAGTTACCGCTTAAAGTTTTTTTTTTTTTTTTTTTTTTTTTTTTTTTTTTTTTTTTTTTATTTATTTAGGAAACAAACAGTCACGTACAAATGGTAATATCATTCACTTATTATAACTAACAGACCTATAGTTCCATTTACTCAAATAAAATACATTAATTATAAAATGAAACAGGGTAGGTGTTGCGAATAATTTTGCAACTCATTCGCGCGGTAAGTAAGTACACTCGTAATTATATAAACAAACTAGAAAAAAAAAGTAATCTTTCGTAGAACATAAAGTTACAGACAATTTAAGTAAAGCAGTAAAAACAAGAAAAAACAGACATCAGGAGAAGAGCAAACTCCTAAGAGCACTGCTGTATTTACCAATTGATAAAGAGAATATATCTAAATCTATGAAATTTATATTGTAATCACGACAGGCTCGCCTAAAGAAAGTATTTCTTGCAAAATTTGAGCGGCAAAAACTTATATGGAAAGTTAAGGGGCGGCGTACGGGGATGCAGCGGGGTATTTTAAGGGATACATTTCCAAGAAGAACGGGAGAATTAATATAATTATTTATTAGCTTAAAAAGAAATACTTGGTCTAAATATACACGGCGTTTTGCTAGAGGGGCTAAACCATGACGTTTATTGCTATTAATGTTACAGATTAAACCTTGACGGAAATTTAGCGACTTCAATAATCTATTTTGTACTTTTTCAATGCGCTTTTTATGAATAGCGTAAAGTGGGGACCACACGATGCAACCAAATTCGAGAATGCTGCGCACATAAGAGGAATATAGAACCTTTAATGTGTGTAAGCTCTTAAATGGTTTGGATAGCCTAAGTATTATACCTAATTGCCTATAAGCTTTTGCGGTGATGTGGTCTATATGTGGGTTAAAACTGAGCTTATAGTCGAGAATAATACCTAAGTCTCGGACCTGGGACACTCTATTTATAACCTTGCCTAAAAGGCTATAATTAAAATGAAGTGGCACTCGCTTGCGTGAAAATGTTATGCAATTGCAAGAATAATATGTTTAAGTACTTGCGCGACATAAAGTTTTTTGTAACTTTAGTCGTTAAGCATATTTTCAAGCCATGCTAGAACTTCCCTCTCATAGCACTTTAATACGACGAAATATTGAGCATTTAGTTTTGCAAATAATTCATTTAAGTGACAGCTGAAGTATTGCTCAAAGAAATGTCAGTTTTGTTACACCCTTAGCATACCGCATATACGACAGCGTTCAATACTTGCCACTTTGGCAGAGCTGCTTTGTCGACGAAACATGCGACTTAAAAACATGTTTATTACAATTTGACTAGGCATCACGTGCCAAAACCCGTAAAAAAGTGGTATACTGATTAAATTTATTTTCATTAATATTTATGATAAGCTCGCTAATTAATAAATCTCTATCGTTAATTCGTATGTTAATGAGTTAAGTAAGGTACCAAACTTACCCACTCAGATAAAATCTTGGCTAAGCATACAACCAACAAAACTTAAACAATTACTTTGATGGAAATAAAATAGCTCGCTGAGATTGGACAGCAAGAATGATTGATTACTGTTTTCAGGTAGGTATATATGTACAAAAACAGTTTTCGCATATATTACCCGAACAGTATACTAGTTGTAATGTACCCTTCATTATAGTTGGTGTTTACACCCGAAGTTTGACTCGCACTGGCGAGTTCGCTCGCAACAACAACCATTACGGACCAGTTTGTATCCAATCTCCGTAAACACCGATCCAAGTTGTTATTGCCCATAAATCCGAAGAATAACACACAATCGGTCTACATTGAAAATATATCTCGGTCAGTGTGGTCCTAAGAATGTGCAAGCCAGCGAAATCCGTATCTAAAGCTAGGTGGGTGCCCTTCGTGAAATTATTGCACGCCACCGAAAATAGGTCAATTGCCTCCCCGCGAGAGCGAGAGGTCCGCGCCACCATGGAAAATGATAGGGACGGAGACTTTAATTCGTTCAGGTGACGTCACGAGGGTTTTAAAAGACTAGTTCGTTTTCTTTTTGTTAGCTTTTGTTTCGGCAGGCGTCGCGCGGCGTCTCCGGCAGCCAGGTTTATTTGTGCGTCGCCGCGTGGAATCGGTAATATGTCGCGGCCGACAAATTTGTCGCTCGTGGCGTTTCTTTTTTCACGTATGAAACGTATGACGTATTTTCATTTCTTTATAGGTCTGCTGAAGCTTGAGATGCCTTAAGAGAATTCGACGAAGGAAATGAGACGAATGTAACAAGCGGCACTTTGATCTCGTCCTTGTTTGTTTGGCTATAATCAGCGTAGTCGTCTTGGTGATGTACGGGAATATTGTGTTTCCTCGGTGACTTAACGATGAGTTGTATTCAGTCGTTACACTTCATGTTAACTACGTAACTATTTAAATAGGCATCGCTTTATGAACCCCATGGTAAACTGAAATTGAAAGTACAAAGACCCATGTAATTCATCAAAATTCCACGAGCACTTGACGCTGGAGAGTTCGTACACGAGTGCCTCAAGCATGGATTCCATTAATTTACTGGCTCACTTATTGTGTTTACAGCGCTATTTATTACAATCGTCCGTTTGATCCGGCTCTCTACGTACTCGTTAAATACCTACTTAGAAAATCAAAGAAAATAACAGCCCGCCGATATTCGGAAAGCGGTGCGGCAAGTTAATGGCGGACTTTTCTGAATTAATGCAAGGCCTTGCGGCGAATAATTATTTACTCTAATTAAACGTTCGCCAGAAGGCAGTCGTCGAGTTTTCTGGTCTCCTTTGGCCTCTTTTGAGAGTCAACGGAGTGTGTGATTAGGGGGGGGGGGGGTTCTACTATTAACCCATATGCGGCGCTTGTTTGCCCGTTTGTCAGCGTCTCGAATAATTTACGTTTGTCGCTCGACACTTGTTAACTTGGTCTGCAACAATTGCCTAACTTTGTTGGTCGACTCGAAGGACATGGGCGGTATTGAGCATTTCCGTATTGCAGTAAAACGGTCATTGGAGTTCAATTGAATTTGTGGTCATAATTTTTTATAAAACAAGATAATTTTGTTGTACTGATAAGTAACTAGTTTAGGTGAGTGGGTGGGTTTTTCGTAGTAGGAAAAAATACATGTCTATCTCCGTCAGTTTAAAATGTTTAAATCGTCTAATAGCTTAATTACGTCATTTCAAGCTTTTGATCTTTTAAAGTTTTTACTCTTTTACTTTAAGTACCTTTGTAAGAAGGCATGTCCTTATGTGAAACGATTACGATTATATACAACGTGTTACAAAATAATCCGTAAAAAAGAAATTACAAAAGTAGTGTCAATCCTTATAACGTCAGTTCAGTATCTTAGGTATACAGTATACTAGGGTTGACACTACTTTCGTAATTTCTTTTTTACGGATTATTTTGTAACACGTTGTATACATAGCTTAATTGGTGTCAACCCTGCTTTTCCAAGGTTCGATCCCTAGTAAGGGAAAGTATTTGCGTCATAGGCACGATTATCTGTTCCTGACTCCGGAATTTGTGTGTAATTGTCCTGATATAAATATAATTATAAATAAATCAAAATGTTGTGTATCAGTATAAAAAAATAAGTTAGTCATCCGCATTCCTACCCCATAATAAGTAAAAGTAAAAGCGCGACTGACACATTTATTTTATAGTTTCTCTAAAATAAAACATGAAGGCAAATATATAAAATAGATTATAGCGCCATAACTTGCGAATGGTCCCATGGAAAGAATACGGGAACTTGTAATAGCATTCAAATTCCGGCCCGGTTCAATCGCGCTTTATTGTTCCCCACTACAATATTTCCACTGCAGCGATAGGGCTATAAAATGGTTATACGGAGTCATAAAGCGAGCCGTAACACACCGGAGAACGTTTAATCTACAGCAATTAATCTGCCGATACCGTTCAGGACTATAATAACCCGGATCAGAAGCTGGTTCGACTTTATGCTCCAAATTACCTATGCTTTAATTTTAATAGATTCACCTTTGTACTCGAGACATTTTAGAGACAATTAAAGGATGATTTTTACCAAACGACTCGCATTGCATCGGATCGGAACGGAAAGGATACGAACGGATGCGGTGACAGCCGATCGCGTCTATTAACATTATTATTGTCTATTTATTACAGAGCCGCGGTTGCACGTCGCTGCCGCATCGACTACATGCGCGGCTCTAAAATAAAAATAAATAATCACGGGACAATGTCACACAAATTGAACTAGTCTAGCTCTAAGTTTGTGCTATACATACTTAGATAGAGAAATAAATACATAAAAAACATAAGACTCAGGAACAAATACTTGTGCTCATCACACAATCTGCCCTTACCGGGATTTGAACCCGGGACCGTTGGCTTCGGAGGTAGGGTCACACAAAACTAGACCAACGTGTCGTCGATAATATAGACTTTAAATACCGTGGACATGATTAAATATCGTTTAAAGACTTAAAATTCGTTCCTACCCGATGCGATGCGAGCTGTTTGGTGGTAATCATCCTTAACTCGTTCCTATATCAAATTTGCGCATGAACAATCATCACTAAGGAACGAAAATCTTCAATAACTAGGGGCCCTAGCCCAGATGCAAACGCTCCTAACGTTTTTCTTTTCTGTCGCTCAAAATGTATGGGATGACAGTCGACCACGTGGTTTATCGAAACGCACGAGAATGTCATCCCATACATTTTAAGCGATAGAAAATAAAAACGTTAGGAGCGTTTGCATCTTGGCTAGGGCCCTAGGTCCGAGTGCAGCCGTTACTCAGAAATATCTTCTGACAATCAGAATAGCTTCTTGACAGCTCTTTGTCGAAAGGCGGAAGGATTCGTTTAACTTTGAATTTGATGCAGCGCTGTGTTAGAGAATAACACCCCACCGATGCACGTCACAGGTGAAAACAGGCACAGAAAAACATTCCTCATACGCCAGTGTCTTGAATTAAGTAAAAAAAAAAAAAAAAAAACGACGACGTGACGTGACGTGTTAACGAGGTGTTACTGTGTTGCGGAGGCCTAATGGCCCCTGTACAAGTGTCGATCGTAGCCCATTATACCTACAGATATAAAGGACTTTATAGGCGCTAGTCCCGCGTGCGGAGCCAAGAGCTGGGCCAGCAACGGCAGGCAATATCATTAGCGCCGACAAAACTGCGTCCATTGGCATTACTTAAGACTGGATTAAGCGTCCAGTGGCGTTTTCATTACCATTATTGTGTTTTCTAATAAACTACTATTGTCTTGAAATTGGAGTATGCTTTTTTATACTATCAACACACTATATGTACTCGTATAGCATAAATATGTCAAAATTAAATAACCTTTTCCATTAAGTTACTCACCAGTTTAATTGTTATTAAGTCATCTCATATATCCTATAAATTGTGTATGCATTTGTACAAAAAAATCCTATCCTTTGATTTCAAGAACATCTTTAGTATAAAACAAAGGCGCCTGTATATGTAAATATATTTAAAAAAAAATAAAGGCACCACTATATTAAAAAAAAGGGGCAGTCAAAAAAAACAGCACCAACACCCCCTTAGTCGGGGTCTCTTCTCGTGTTCGTAGGCAGTCTTCGCTACGAAGCGGAAAACACTAGGATCGGTTACGAGCGAAGCGCGTAGCGCATCGTGGCAGCGAATGTGTAAACCTTCTTAAGACACTAAGGGCGAGTAATTAGATCAGTAGTTAAACGAACTAATTGTTCAAATTCGAAAAGTAATCGAATATTTGACACATTTCCTTTAGGTTTTTATAATAAGTTTAACTACTGATCAAACATCAGGCCCTAAGACTTATACAAACCTTCTATGATCGTTTTTGGGTTTTATCGCAATCGTGCAGCATCAAATAAGGTTTTAGGTTGTCTCTTTGCTTGAAAGCTCTATCAATCAAAGTCTCAGTCAAAGACTCTTCTTTCTTAGTCACTACAAGTTGTAAAGCCGGGTACAGTAGTACCACAAATATAAGTTACAAGTACCTGTACAGAAAACATTTTTTTAGAAGGCGCGAAAACGTTTTGGCCAATTATAAGGCAGTACGTTTGCGCGGGTTAAACATCAACGGCTATTGGTCAAATATTCGGCAGCCATTGCAGCGACGCCGTCGACCGCCATTTTATTTAGCGTCGCCTCAGTTGTCATTTGTACACAAGCTGAGATGCACGAGCGCTAATCGTCATTTCATATTCTACCTTACGCGTAACATGACAAGGTTTGTATTGAATTGATTTTTACGTTCGTTTATCTTCGGTATTAGTGAGCACCTTTCTGCGTGGACGAAGATTGCCGGCGTCACTTATATTTGTGGTCTTACTGTACTCACTAGCGAGCTGTAGCTGTAACCGTAGCGGTTACAGTATCGCGCTTCTAATAGAATACAGGCTCGCGAGCAGCGTACACATCACAATTTTACGCGTTACAATAACCATTACAGCTTGCTAGTGAGTACCCAGCGTATGACGCCCTAATGAAATGAAGCACGAACACTACCCTATCTTCTACGCAAACATCTGTGTATACATTTCCGGAAGGTACGATTAGACAACAAGGTGACTAACGAAAACGGTAATCTACTAACCTGTGTTAATGATCTGTCCCGTGAGGGAAAAAAGGTTTCTAGATTCGTTTATTGTTAAGGTTTGTACAATAAGACTACTTACTTTTGTGTATTCGTATACCTACATAAAGATTAGGTCAATATGTAAATTAACTCCAAAGTCCATTTAAAAATACACGGCATCTGAGTATTTGAGAGCGCGACGCCAATGGAGCAACTGTTTTCTTTCTCGCCGAATGGGCAATCAGCTAATTTGTTTGCACTTCATTTGATTTGTTTACACTAGTCCTATGAGCGCAGACTCTTCAAACGGATATTGCCAATTTATTTATTCGACACCGATCTCCATTATTTCATTAATCATAAGTCAGTGCGTATTTTCCATTTTAGTAAAACGGTATATTTTAATGAAATATTCAGAAATCAGAAGCTTTGAAAAGTATTTGATTAATTGGTTGCCGTCTCCGTGGGCTTAGGTTTCATTTGTCAATTCCGAAGAAGTGTACGGAACCTGTCTCCCCGGGGGCAGGGTTCCGCGACACTTGAAAAGGAAATGGAACTTTCAGCTTTGATAAAGTTTTAATATATTCTTCAGCGAGTTGGCAAGTTCCAGGCCCAGGTTATAACGGCTCCCGCGCGCTTCCTGCCTTTTTTCAGTTTTACTTACACTTGAGACTCCACGGGGAGGATTTAATATACAGTGCTCGTGTGGGGAACAATGGCGTTCTTGTTTATTACGGCTTCACTATCTGTGATGTTTGTAATATCTGAGTGCGGCAAATAAAGAGGATATATACCTACTGAAATCAGAATGGGATTTTTTAGGGTTCCGTAGTCAAACTAACGGACATGGCGAAACTATAACCCTTATTTATTTATTTAGAATAGGCATAGTTACAAACTTAACATTAGCACAAATAAGTTAAAAATCAAAATTTTAGTTTGCAACTGAATTACAACTACGCACGGCATTTCCCTGAAGCAAAGTAAGTTAAGTAGTATAGTTAAGTCCGTCCGTCCGCAGCCTAGCTCAGGGACTCTTAGTACTAGAAAGCTGTAATTTGGCACGAATACATACATCTTCTACACGTAACGTGAGGATGTTTTTTTTCTCGTCTTCCCCAAAGGGGGGGGAGGGGGGTCGTTGGATAGGTCTTTCAAAAATATTACGGGTTTGTACAGACAATTATTCGATTAAGTGATCCGTTTATGAAATATTAAGCTTAAAAGCGCAAATTTTTGTCAGAGCCAAGTGTGTGCCCCCCCCCCCCCCTACAGCCAAAACTACAAATAATCAAAATTTGAAAAAATACTTAATGACTAAGTAGAGATCATTGGTTCTTGAGATACTTGCGATTAAAGTGTTTATACCTACTAAAATCATCTACGACAGAACCTAATGACTTTAAATAGAAAATTAGGTATTACTTGTTGATTTTTATCTTTTTTGTTGATTCTTAACGACTTCGGAACCCTACACTGAGCATGTCCGACATGCTCTTGCCCGGTTTTTCTGTTATGCCTTTTTAGGGCTCGATATAGAAAAGTATATATTTCAAATACGCTAAGTAGTAGGTAGGTAAGTAAATATCATAATATTCCAGTGAACGTGGAGTATGGGAAGCGTACAGGTGACCTTGAGAGTAAACAAAGGAACAAAAATTAGAAGAAGTACAGTCGAAATCATAAATATGTTTACACTTTAGTACCTTGTCGCTTTCATTCACTGAGACAATTTCTTATAATATAAAGTACAATGATGAGAGAAGGCCCGAAATAAATAAACTTTAATAACCATAGGCTGATTTTTTAAAACATATGTCAAGGTGTTAAAGTATTCGACCAATTTTTTTTTTTAAATATATCAATAAAAAACAACCTTTAAAAACCCGACTGCTTTTTTTGGTATTGCCGTATTAATATAATTAAACAATAACTTCCGCTCCCATTACTTTCATTCAAACATTATAGCCATGTCACTTCCACAACCAAAATGTTTGTAACACCTCATGTTACAATCCATGAAACCGAAGTACACTAGGAAAACATAATTCTGCTTTTAACGCAGCCGGGTAAAAATACGATAAAAATAACACTAAGTACGTATCCTAATTGACATTTTCCGTTCCCACTTAATTGCAAAATAACGAGAAATTTCTTTTCTCGTCAGCGCCCAATGGCGAAAGTTTTTATACCAATGATTAATTCCAAAGTGTTTAATCCGTCCTTCAGATCGTGAGAACGGAAAAAGTTTCCCATTTATGAATTCCACAACAATCGGTGTTCTGATTACTTTGTTTTGATTCGCATTTTATTTTACGTGGGATTTATTTTTTCGGGAACATTTAAAGCTTACCGAGAATTTATTTCACCCTAGTGCAAAAAAGTAAAGAGCTACGTATAGTTAAAAAAATAGTGCGGCAGTGATGTTGTATGTTTGAGTATTTTATTTTGAAAAATATCTCTCAAATAGCTCTCACCCATTGACGAAGTATTTACCAGGAATTGGTAACATTCAATAAAACGCACGCGGCTAAAGCTTTGCTCCTTTTATCATTCGTTTTAAATAACTGGATTAGGTTAGGTTATAGTTAAATTTACATACGTACATACGACTGACAAACGTTAACGACATGTAATCCCGTAACCTTTTTCAGCAATAATTGCAAAGTCTAAGTCTTAGAAAATGAAAGTTTACGGCGGCTTTTTGCTATAAGCTACGAGTATAAAGCTCCCTTATCTCCACTATAAGCATTATAAGCATCCATATTATATTTAGTACTTAAGTAAAAGATGAAATCTCGTGTAATTATTATTCATGAACTGGATCGAGTAAATACTTTCTTTATTACTTTATTCCTATCTTTTCCAGAATCTCACTAATCATAAGTATGAGTATAATGAAAATCAACTCACGCGGTGATCTCGTTTACGAATAGGTGTTGCACTCGTATTTGACATCGTAGGCGTTAGAACTTCAGTCGTTGATAAGTATTAACAAGTGCAATTTTTTAGAACACAACAAACATCGACTATTTTTAACAGACTTCAAAAAAGGGAGGAGGTTATACGTTCCACTGTAAGTTTTGTTTTCTTTATGTATGTTCACCGATTACTCCGTCAAATGTGGACCGATTTAAAACATTTTTTTTGGTTTCATAGAGTGTACTTTCGAGGTACTTCCATTTTCACCAAATCTGAATCTGATGTGATGTCAGTGAGGAATTGAGGGAACTCAAAAAATATTGTAGTCAAACATATAGCGATTTTAGTTTTTTTAGTAACAAATCTAGCATTTGTATTCAGAAAGTATCATTTGGGGAAGTGGAACTGATGATGAAGACCACAGATGGCCATCGGAACTCCTCAACGGTACCTATTTCAAGGGTGGCGATCAGATATCTCGATTAAGATAGTTGAGCGACTACAACGAAGAATATTTACTTGTTGAAATATGACTATGACTTTCCGGCGGCGTTCCTTGCCGCGCTTGAAATTTAAAGTCTCATATCAACTAGTAAGTGGGACTACGGTACAGCGTATTATGATCACTAAAAAGTATAAAATAAATTAAATTTAAAAAAAACAAAAAACTGCCTTCAAAAACGCAAAAACTTACTTCTTTTAAAATTGTAGGCACCTACCTAATAGGTTAGTCCCACTGACAATTTTAAAAGAAGTTATTTTTGCGTTTTAAAAGGCGGTTTTTTGATTTTTCCTGAGTTTAAGTCACTGAATAAGATTAAATTAGCGACCCCAGGACTACAAATTCGTGTGAAAAATATAGCACGTCATAAGGAGGGGCAGAGATCTTTTTTTAACGACACGATAAAATCTATTAGTAAGTTTGAATCTTTGTACTGCTGGTGCAAGTTCGAGTTTCTCGAGCATCCGTCTCCAGCGTGTCTGAGTCGCTCCGTGTCGTTACGTCTGTGCTCATTACGTTGCTAAGGCATTTTGCACACGACCTATCTCATTAATACGTAATAAGGAACGTTTTCGGAACAGTGCGAGTCAATTTTAGACTGGCATGCGTCAAGTATGCGTAAACACACGAAGCATTCATTCGTGACGAAGTTTCGGACTCGCGGTTTGACGCACGGGTAATGGAATCTTTGTTTTGTCACGCAGTTTTTCGAGTCAAATATGGTGGGATATTATTTTTGTATCGTATATTGTTTGTTTTGAAATTAATAGAAAAATTTACGTACCTTTAAAAGTTCCAACAGTAGGTAATCATAAGAACAACGTCTACTATCTTAATTTTATTGTTTTTATTTTTTTCTGGGCTCGATTAATGTATCGTATTGGTTTCAGTGTTTCTATGCCGTAGAATCTATAACTAAAGTGACGCGACACGTTTGGCCGACGTAGCTCGCGTGTTATAGATCACCTAAGACGACCGTCGTCGCGACAAACAATGCTTTGATTGCTTCTAAATGAGGGCGATCCCAATATCCATCCCAGTCACTCAACAGCTGAACTCTATCCTCCGTCCCTTTCCACGCACAAGCTACTGGTGGCCCAATGATATTTGTGTTTGAATATAATTAAACTCATGTCCTCCTTCTTTGAAATGTCAAGCTGTCTTTAATTAAAGACTGACGCTTAATAATAGATCGGTCCCTTTTTGTCTGCAAACTCATATAACAAAACGAGAACCTGAGAAGTTCAGCAGTCTCCGTTCTAGTACAATAATTAATATATTTAATCGTCTGTGACTCACGTTGGTCGGTGCCAATTTTAAAGCGTTTATTGTAATTTGAGAATGATTTAAGTTTGGACTAATGTCCAAACGTTTCGGTGGATAAAATAGTCATGAAGTAAAACAACTGATTTTTATGTTTACTTACCATAGATGTTACTTGTTTGAAAGTGAAATCTAAACAGCATAATAAAATAGATTTCAAGCATTTATTTTTGACGGAGATACACCACGTTCATATAGATATTAATAAGAGTTATGGGTTCGCAACATTTGAGTACTCTATCCGTATGTAGGTAAGGGTCAAAGTGTCACCCTACTTTTCACGCTGAATAAAGCACGACAGATGTAATTTATGAAATTCATTAAAACCCAAAACGAGCGGCAGCCGTCTCCGACATGACGTTTACGCACTGAGGAGGCACTTATTGTTCTCACGTACTATAAATATGGCGGCGGGCCTACTCGAACAGAGAATTTGAATTATAATTTCATTTTAGGTTTAGAAAGGAAGGAATTTATTAAATTCGTGGCCCTATTTGGTTAGGCACGGGGAATTAAATAAGACTTGCACCTTTACCGTTAGAATTTATAAAAGCTAATGTTTAGGTGGTATATATTTTTTATGAAAGAAACATGGTAAAAAAAAAAGTCTATCTAACACAGATATACCTAAGGAAGCGAACTCATTCAAGTGTGTTAGTAAAAACCTAACATACCTCTATGAAAGTTCTTTTAAATGTAAAGTAGGGATCCATTTGACCACAATCTTAAACAATGGTTAGTAGGTACACTAACACTAACTAACGATGAAATCTACTCTTAATTGTAAAGACCTAGGTTATTTAAGGTACGAGAATCCTTGAAAACTTCGAATAGGTACTCGGAAATTTCGCTGTGTGGCCATTGCAACTTATACTTTTAACTCACTTTATATTATTCTAGTTATTAAATAAATTAATATGTATTATTTCAAAACATATATTATTACTACGTTTAAAATAATTTCATCAGCGTGTCCATTTAGCACTATTAGCACAATTTTGCACATTTTCACATTTGCCGAGCACAATTTCCACGGCTCTTTGTACCTGGACGTGCATCAATATAAAATCTTAATTATTCGGGCTTAATGGAAGACTTGGCAGCAAGGCAGAATAAATGTGTAATTTAAATTATGTTCGAATTTAATGCAACTTTGTACACTTTAAATTATGTTCGAATTCAATGCAACTTTGCACGCAACAATATAATAATCGTTATGAAATAATCAGTATTAAACAATGTTTTATAGTATAATAATTAGCGACCCGCCCTCGCTTCGCTTCGCTTTTTGAGAGTTTTCTGTAACACCCGTATAAACCAGAATTAATGATATACAAACGAGACAGGCCAAGCTGCAGGTGACACAGGAAAAATTTCTATACTTGTAAATTTTGTGCAGTGTTTAGTACTTAAGTACTTGTATTTCAATTTAAATATGTAAACTGAATCACTGTAATAATAAATATATATTTGATATTTGATTTCATTTTGATAAATAAAAACCTTCTGTGAGAAATAATCTAAAAGCGCATCAAAATCCGTTTCGTGGTTAAGGAGAAGCTAGTACAGACTGACAAACAGACCTATGCGGAAAGCGAATGCGTTATATACTACGATCATAAAAATAAATGTAAAAAAAAAACAAAAAACCGCCTTCAAAAATGCAATAAATAACTTTTTTAAAATTGTACTACGCACCAAACAAAAAACCGCATTCAAAAACCCAATAACTAACCTCTTTTCAAATTGTAACAGGCGGCTTTTTTAACTCTTTTAAGACACCATACTTTAGTATATAAGTTTTGACCTCATACTTCCATTGTATTGTATAAAATTAAACTTCGTAAGCGCTCAAAACGCTCCTAAATCTACCTTTGTTAATTTGTGGTAAACGATTTTGGTCACACATTTACTAACGTATTATTGTCAAACACTTTAGTATACTTTATTGACGTGACTGCTTGTTTTCAATACATTAAAAAAAAGTATTAAATTGATAAAAATTACCGATATAATGGTAACCCCCTACTATCAAAGCTGACTCTTAAGCGGCTAGATCGAATTTGATCAAACCTGGCTAAAAACCATCCCAATTAGACTTGCTTTCTATATAAAAAAAAACCTATCCGAATTGGCGTAGACGTTTGGGAGCTATTATGCCTCAGGCAGACACGCAAAAAAACACGTTAAATTATAGCACCTCTCTGCTCGCGTAGAAAGTTGCATGTACCTATATTATTACGGAGTTTCGACATAAATAAATAAGTAATATCACGGGATAATGTTACACAAATTGACCTAGTCCTAATCTAAGCTATAGGCTTGTACTATGGGACAACAATAAACTTATTTATATAGAGAAATATATACTTCAATATAAAGAAAACATCCAAGACTCAAATTACTCACGCTTATCACACAAATATCTGCCCTTACCGGGATTTGAACCCGGGACCGCTAGCTTCCAAGGCAGGGTTACTACAAACTAGGGCAACGTGTCGTCAACAAACATTGACAAACAGAACTCAAATATTTTTCTACAATCGCTTTATTATTCCCAGTTCCTATAACAGTTTCCGAAACGCTAACTTCATTACAAACAAATTGTTATTATCTACAGACAATAACAAAAATCGTGGCGCCTCGTTGCGTAACTACGCCATACTTTCCGTGGCCATAATGCGTTCGATGGAAGCACACGGGAACAAACAAGGAGGTTGGCGAAAACAACACAATTTATCAAGGGGGTTGATGCTGGCAACTCTTCCAGCCAACTCCCTCAATAAAAGCCACAAGCGCTTTACGTCAATCCAGCAACTATTATGGGTCGTATGCGCTTCGGCTGCTCACGCAAAATATTTGTCTCATCACGAATACGTTAGCAAATATAAAAGAATCAAGTTCGAGATCTTTCTATGAGCATTTAATGGAATTGTTTGGATTGTTTGTAGCCCCGACTAACCTACCAATACTTTTAAGAGGCTTTGTAGTGGGATCTCAAACTTTTCCTAACAGTTTATCTCGTCTTGCGACGAGAAGATATTGGCTAGCGAATACTTTAGCGATGAGAGGTGGGAGATGCGGCTAGAAATCAACAGATTTAGGGCCGTATTATTTACACTAATCTTGGCTGAAATACCCGTCTTTGTACCTAAATGTGGTTTGAGAATGCCATATTTTGTAATTTTCAACATTTATTTGGATACCCTCAGCGTGTTAAAGATTCGGCATGGATTTTAGTCCCAATGTTTTAATTGAAATCATAATACCTATAGATAATGTAAACGTATCTATCTATTAACAGATCTATTTCATAATAAATTATAAATTATTTTTAAATATTATTTGTGAATCTACTTACATGTGTAATTTACGTTTTTACAAGCTTTTTATTAACTTGCAATGTTTATAATTATGTAGGTACGTATGTTCGGGTCAAATCTTGCAAGGAAGATTTGAACCACTTCCAGGGGACCGATTGAGCTGAAATTTGGTACCTATACCAACATAACTTCAATGACAATATGATAGTACTCGTATGGCATCATCGAGCTGGTCTGATGGTGGAGTCGGACGGGGCAATGGTGACAGGATCTCCGCTATACTTAAAGTAAACCCACCATGTTTGGACTCATTGGGTTGGTTAGCAGTAAATGACTTAGCAAAAAAGTACAGTGGGCGACAAAAGCTTGTCCCATAGGCTATAAACGAAATTAGTGACTGAAACTTTTTGGAATCTTAAATTGACGCGTTAACTATTCTATTATATTATTCTACATATTCTATTTGGAAATAACTGGCGTCTAATGTCCGATTGATGCCACTATTGTTTTTAAATGCTTTTTTATAGTTTATCAGATATAAAAATTTATACAGTTTACTCTCCAGAACGTTCTATTATCATAATTCAGATGTGGGGAAAATATCAAAACGCCGCAATGCTAGCTTATAATAAAAACAATGGCCGGCGTCCCACGTGCGTGAATGTTTCAGTGGCCCTTGCCTTCGCACGCGCCAAACATTTTTACTTTATGTTAAGGGTTGCTCTCTTTAAAAAGGTTAAACAAAACATTTTATAAAAACACTTTTGTAAATAGCTGTGGTACGTGTAGATGCTTACTAAGTTTCATGGTAAGTATAGTGACACATGAATCTTATGAGTTAATGGTTGAACTGTCATGGTCAAAGTTGTTTACGACATCACCCAGTTGCATTCGTTCATTAATATTTATGTCCTATTAGGTCACCTGTCATTTTCGAATCCGCTAAGGTATAAAGTTTAATAATGAAAGTTTGTGCAAATGGCCATTCATTGTTTCTATTACTTTTCATTAAAAAGTTATTAATTCCAAATAATCTTAATAGGTAGTTACTGACAAAATATAATCCGCAACCGCCTTCGTCGAAGAAATGCTCGTGAGGCCCTTGGGATTTCTATGGGTGGAAATTCGGATCTACCAACAATTAAATAAAGTTCAATATCGTTTGCTCTTAACTGAATTTTTAAATTTTGTAACATGTTAAGACTTTATAATCACTAAAATGATTCACTTCATCGAATGTAGGTATCATTTCATCGGATTTCATTTCATCGAACGCTATTTTCTGATGAAACCATGATGTTTTCAGGGAATTTTAAAAATTAGGTAGGTTAGATGTTTAAGATACCCTGAAAACATTATGGCTTCAGAAGAAAATAACGTTCGATGAAATAAAATTCGATGAATTGATACATTCGATGAAAGGTGTTTCGATAAAATGATAGACACCCCATTAAAATACATTATAGTTTAAACTAAATTGTCTGGATTATATACCGGTATAGATTTAAGTATTTATTTTGTTGAACTAGTACGTTGTCATTGTAATGTTATTTAAAATATGGAATGAACATTTGAATTTCAAATCAAAATCACTGATGAAAACAGCGGATAGCGTGTGATTTATACCTTTCCCTTAAAAAGTGTCAGAGCTACACGAGTTAAATTATGTCCGCGTGCATCTGCCGCGTCCATATTTCACCTGGACACTCTCCAGATAAGCCGAATTGCCTTGTTTACATAACTACTGCCACTAAACACTTAATGTACGATATTAATAACAATAATAACCTTTACTACTGTATTAACTGCAGTGGTCGTTTCACCATTTCCTACCGATTATCCTTTTAGGCAGTTTAGTAGATATTAATCTATTTTTTTTTGTGGTTGCCGGGATAGAATAGTGCCACTTCATGTCTTCCCATGGATGTTGTAAGAGGCGACTAAGGGAAGCTTGTAGTACTGTTTGGCGATGGGCTTGTAACCTGACACTAATACACTGTTAAACAACTGCCTACTTGTGCAAAATGTGGTTACAGAAGTATGTATGTATTTATAATAAATAGTGTTTTCTATACTTTACTTATATATACAACTGAAGAGTTTGTTTGTTTGTTTGCTTGAACGCGATAATCTCAGACACTACTGTACCGAGTTTGATGAAATTTGGTAAGGTCCCGGGGAAAGACATAGAATACCTTTTATCCCGAAAAAAAATAGTTCCTGAGGGAATAGCGATAAACGAAGTATTTGACAATATATGGAGGACACTATCAAGTTGTGATTCAATAGTGTCGCCTACATACACATAGGGGGAGGAGCGGAAAACTAATTCTACGCGTACAAAGTCGCGGGCGTCTTCTAGTCTTTTTATAAAGTCAGCTTGTCGCGTCTGTCTGGTCGAAAGCAGTAACATTAGACATTTTGATGAGGTTTCGATGTTTAATTACGATAGTCAGTATGCATCAACCTTCACATACTGGGGGAGGTCAACCACAATTAAGAAATTGACAATTGCGATTAAACCAAGTGGATCTGACAAGCAGCGGTCTCACTGATTTTAGATAAAATTAGAAATTTACGACGAAACGGTCAGGCAATTACAGACGGCTTAGAAAGTTAGAAGCCTACCAGAACGTAGATTTATCTCCTTTAGCTTCGATTTGCCTAATTTGTGGTGCGCACTCGCAGCGTAATTGAATACATTAATTTCGAAAAGTTTGTCGCGAGGCCAATTATAAATGAAAAGCGATTCGTCTCTCCGTGACGTAATTTGACTGATAAAATTTACTCGTCCACGAAAACAGCTTCATTGTTATGAAATTTCCTCGAGTCTTTAGTAAGATTTTTCGTCTGCACGTTAGATTATTTCAAGCGGACAGCTATGTTCCAAGGTGTGGGGCTGAGTGCGAGTGGTCGAAGATCGCAAAGGATCTGGAGTGCCAACGCGCCCCCCATTCGCAGTCTGCTCACGTGTGCTGTGTTACGTACGTGACGTCACCACTGGTACCTGGTTGAGGTTACAGGAATTTCTTGCAACGCATCAGTATGTAAAATAGACTCTTGGCATCTCGGCACGGCACAATCGTCGGGAACTGCCGCTTGCTATGCATGGCCGCCGGATTGCCTTTCATTTTATTTTGCGGTAATGTTAGAATTATACTAGTCCGTATCCCTCTTACGCAATTTAGTCTCAAAGTGGTTTCAGCTTCAATTGGCCTTCGTGCTTTATTAATAATCACGTCCAGTATGAAGCACTAGACCGTAGAAAATGGGTATAACGAGTTAGAGATAAATCAACTAATGTGTCAGCAGAATTACGAAATTAACGAGACAATTTCTAATTGCGCCAACCTTTGGCGAATCGGGTTGATTAACCGATACTGGTTATTAAGCGTTGATGGCGCTGGCGGGCGGCCAGCCGGACTCGCACAATAACACAAGTGCGGTGGTGAAATCAATATTTACTCTTACAAAGCCAGAGGCTTAAAGTTAATAAGCCAGACGATTGCCGCGAGTGGGTGATTAGGTGTGAAATTGTTTCAATCTTTATCTCTACTTGCCCGTGGTGCGCACGCGTCTTTTGAAATCAGATTGTGAGCCACGTGAAATCTCACGAACGTCCACAAGAGGTGGCCGTAAATAGTACGTATTAAATACAAGCGTTTTACGAAGCAAAAGCAGGTCTTCAGTGTTGCCATTATACCTTCATTGAATTGTAGAATCTTTTTGTTTACGCAGTCAAAAAATCACTACACGTTTTCCTCAGCAAGAGCCTAATTCTAAGACACTCGCAACACCGATTGAATACGAAAGCGCTTCGAGTGGCTGTGAAGCATGGTGCGACGTGCCACGCGATTCAAACAGTCTGACATGACAACAATAATAACCTAGTTCCAGAGACTAACGAACCACATGGACAACTCAGTGTTAATTCTGAAACCCCATGAAATATTCTAATTAAAAAAAAAGATTTCACGATTAGTGACTCTCATCATCACCTTAACCGGTTTGTTTATTGTTGACCATTGATGCCAGGAGCCCTAGCCAAGAGGGCCCCTGATTGGACTACTTGTTCCGACAGATTCCTTTTCAGTTAGACGAATTCTAATGTTTGGACACTTTCTAAGAGCTAGGTTCGCACTACGGCTAAACCGCCGCGGTTTTTAACTGCGTGATTTTTTAATGTAGTAAAACTAATGCAAGCGGCCGCACTGGCGGCTGATTATATACGTCACGCGGGTAAAAACCACGGCGGCTTAGCCGTAGTGCGGTTGCGGTTAACTCCAGTTAATAAAAAAATAAATTAGTAATTTAATAAACCCCCGACTAAATAAATTGTCTGTAAAAAAACCTATAAGAAGTAAAAAATAATAGTTAAGTAGTGGCCCTAAGAACTGATTGATGGATAAGTAGATACTTAACTGAATACTGACACTAACTAAACTGACACGTCGGGGACCGCTAAGTAGCTGGGGTATTTTATGTTATTTCATTTACTTAGCGGGGCGGGCGGGTAAAAAACCCTCTAAAAGCTTAATATCTCAAAAACGACTGAAGTGATTTTTATGAAACATGTCTGCATTCAAATCGGTTCACCTATTTAAGAGCTACGGTGCCACAGACAGACACACACTCACACACGTCAAACTTATAACACCCCTCTTTTTGCGTCGGGGGTTAAAAAAAATAACAGTCTCTGTGCAAGTTGGCACTAGTAGAGTAATTACCAAATTGAAGACATTTCTTGCCTACTGAATTAAGCATATTTTCTCATTCATTAAGCCTGAATCAACACGTAACCCTCAATGTGTGTACACTAGGAGTACTAATAATCTCACACGACCTAGACACCACGTAAAGTGTAGAAATAATTACAGTATCGTCCCCGGGGCGGCGCGGGCGGCACTCCCCGTTATCACTATTAGCACTTAGGTCTCGATGCGACTCAGGACCTGAATAGAAATTACCTAAAAGGGTTCAGGCCGGGGCCTCATGCATGTCACGATCCTCCCTCGGAATAAAGGGGGATTGGCTTGCATTTGTGTAAGTAATCGTTTGTTTTATTATTTTCCTTCCCCCTTATTCTTATTCTGCTCGGACTATTGCGGGGATATTGGTTTCGTTTAATTTTTGGGGATTAACATTTACCGATTGGGGTTTAAATGCGGGTTATTTGCTTGAAGGGTTTTTAATTTTTAAGCATTTTGTGTAACGTTACTGTGTGTGTAAAACGAAAATCTACGAACTCAGAGTCATTGCCTAGTTTCTACTAGCACGTGTTACGCAAAAAGTCCATATTTCTAACCAATGACACAATGTGCTTTGACGACACGTTAGCCTTTTCGGTAGTTTCCCTACCTACGAAGCTAGCGGACCCGGGTTTACATCCCGGTAAAGGCGGATAGTTGTGTAATGAGCGAGAGTATTTGTTCCTGAGTCTTGGAAGTTTTCTATGTATTTATGTAAATAAGTATGTTTATCGTTGTCTAGTACAGTCAGCAACAGAAGTAGCTACACAACTGAAGAGCTCAAAATGATCTGCATACGACTGTATTGTCAAGATCATTTTGAGCATGTTAGCCGAGCTTGTTGTGTTTTTGTTGTTTTTTAGCTACTTTTGATGCTGACTGTACCCATAATACAAGCCTAGAGCTTAGGATTAGGTCAATTGGTGTGACATTGTCCTCAGATAATGATTTATTAAATTGTCATGCACACATGCACATAAAGCGGGAAAACGGTCAATGAACTCAAAATACCTGTTTATTGCACAAAATAAAACTTCAGTACCCAACTACCTACTGTGTACTCTACCCTTGCATCGCATTGACTGTTTCAACCATCGGGGTTCGATGCCTGGTAAGGGTAAATTTATATATGAAGAGCAGGAATATTTGTTTTTTAGGTCGTGGATGTGATATTTTGTTACCATGACATTTATTATAAACAATGAAATAAATATTATTAATAATTTTCATTTTTTAAGCTTATTTGTGCAAAATATGGTTACAAAATTATAAAAAAATCTTTTAGAGTTGTTGGTAATTCTGTAGCTCTGCCTACCAAACTCTAGGAAAGAAGGCGTGATATTATGTATGTATGTAATTATTTTCATAACGTACAGGTTTTATTTATGTAAAATGTTGAACTAAATTAAAGCTACAATGGAATAACAGTGTGTTGATATTAATGGCGCCGACTGTAACAACGCCAAGCAACAAGAAAATGTAACCTAATACCTATTTAATTTATAAATATGACATCACAATTTTATGTTTTATGTAGGAACGCATCACTCAAAGCACAAAGCACTTCACAACAACCGTGTAGTCTCGAATGTAATAAAACAGGTGCTTGTTATTTATTTCCTTGGTATCTCCACGAACTCTTTTCGCGAAAAGACGCTATCCCAAAAGATCAAAGAAACCTGTTTTGATAGACACACATAAATAGATCCTTTTGGCGGAATTTCCTTTCAGATTCACAATCTTTACTAAATAAAGATATTATCGTGAGCGCTTCGCACTGAAAGCGAAGCACCGTGGGATCGATTGATATCAAATGCAAATAGAAGACACGAAACTTTTGAATTTGTTTAAGCAAAGTGGTTTGAAATTGGCAACGAATTTTGTCGGTTAGTATAAATGTAATGGACTCCTACTATCCTAGATGTTACGCTGAATTATTGAATTGTTTTATGCTATGAGATAAACTTATGCACTTGTTTGCTACTTTACTGCATTTATTTAATGACACTTAAAAGGCAGATGAGCTCAATGCCACCTGGATAATACTTATTGAGCTCTATACTTTAGACATTTGCAATGTCAAGATTGAAAATGCGCTGTTGACCCTAAGGATTGCCCTAACCCATAATTTTATCCAAGTTTACTTCATTGATTGTATAATTTCATCAAATTTAATATCAACGAACGCTAGTTTCTGCTAAAACCATGATGTTGTCAGGATATCTAAACATTAATTACTTAGGTTAGGTTATGTTACACTTGTGACGACCAACAAAAAACTACATAAATACATAACATCACGCCTTCATTCCTAGAGTGGGGTAGGCAGAACAACAGAAATACCAATCACTAACTTCTTATCAAGTCTTTACTTGATGATAATTCTGTAACCACATTTTGCACAATCAGGCTAAGATGGTTACCAGTGTATTAGTGACAGGTTGGTAGCCCATCGCCTAACAGTACTACAAGTCTTTATTCCCTTAGTCGCCACTTACGACATCCACGGGAAGACATGGAGTGCCACTATTCTATACCCGCCAACCACACGGCAAACTGATTCGGCGAGAAATGTCTTTTAATGAAATAAATTCTGTGTAATGTAATAAGTACGTTCGTTGAAATGCGTTTCGATGAAATAATAGGTACCCCTACTACCGGTACAGTGCGAACATTTTTGCTTAGTAGAAGGTACACAAGCGTAGGTTCTTAGGTGATGGTAGGTAGCTACCAAGACGGCCCCTTCACTAGACACTGGATATTACCCGCATGCAAACAATCAATGAAGACATAGGTACTAATTTTGTAATGAAGCCATAAGCCATTTTATTTATTATTAAGTGCTCCTATTATACTGCGTTAAAGCGATAATGTATTTGACGTGTTTTAGTATCGATTATAACTCGGCAGTCATTACTGTCAAGTACATAAGAGTTATCAAAACGTTGACAATACGGAAACACGTCAAAGACGAATTCGTTATTACCTTGTAGAATCTCAGGGGGTGTGTAATGATCGATATAACATCTTTTGATATATTTTCACTAGATATAACAATGCTTATATACTTAGATATAATATAAGAAAAAAGTACTTAGATATTTTCATAGTGTGCAATAAGTATAATTAATGTTGGATATAACGTTTACTATCATGTATGATATAAGTATTAGTGATATAATGCGTGATTTGATATAAAAACGTCTACGTATACATCTGCAAGGGATCATGCGTAGACGCGTATAAAAGTTCAATATCCGCAATTTTTTGTTTACTTCGTCTCTCGCTCGTCGCCGTACCTAACAGAGACCTGCCTTAAGTTAGAATAGGTAGGTTATTATAATAGTAGTACAGAATTATTTAAAAAAAATACTAGGTTCTGGCGCTTCGCTGGCCGCTACCGCGGCACGATCGCTTCGCTCGCTCGGCTCGCACGGTAGGGTCGCAGTTCTTCTTAAACTCCTCCTCGCTTCGCTCGTCGTCGTACCTAACGAAAACCTGCCTTAAAGCCGAATAGGTAGGGTATTATATTAGGTAGTTTTGTTATTATACCATTACTACGTTATACCCACTGAGCGTTATATCGAACACAGTTACATCACATATACGTTACCGTATTACTGTTAGATTAATAGTTGTTATATTACAAGTTCACTATGATATTTAGATTATATCAGAATATGCCAAATATTGTTATACCAAAAGCGCATTATATCCGTTAATCGTTATAGCGACCAATAAAATATCAGAAGTACAACCGACCGACCGACACGCACCCCAATCTTAGCCCTGGTCAAACGTACACACGATCGATCTCCAGCTACTTTACTAAAACAATAACGAAGTACATTTTTAATCATGACATTACGTTTTTGAAAATAATACGTTGGAAATAAAGCGAGTTACACAATGCCGACTGCAGGATTAACGTCAAGCTGACTCCGCGAATGTCACGCGGTGGAGGCGAACGAGATTTGACGTTTTTTGTTTTACGTGACAATAATAAAGGTAAATCTGGGGAGGCAGAAGTTAAGGAGATTTGCCGCGCAAGTTTTTATTAAAAAAACAAAACGTCGGCTGTACGAACGAGAAATACCCGTGGGTTTTGCTTTGCTTAATGGATTCGGGAATGGATTCACATTCGGCTATAGACATAGACATTATTTATTGGTAATAATTTCATTACGAGAGATTTTGGTTACAGATATTTTATAATTTGGCAAAAAAAACCTGCTCAAAATGTTGGTGGTCACTTGAGAATATGTTGTAGCTCCAGAGTGTTACGACATTGAACTCTTTTTTCACGTACGCCATTGCATAGCGACTTTCATGTGTTTTGACTTTTTTTCTCTTTCTAACGTGTAGTAAAGCTCTGCTTATTACGACCTATGTTAAAAACGTCGCAAAATTTACTGTAGAAAATCATTTAACTCATATCTTTATGCATAACAATAACCATTTCATACATTCGGGTAAAAATATGAATCATCAAACATTCACGAGCTTATAATATGTATTAGTACAGATGGACAGGCTTATGATGTTAACCTTTAAGCCACTTTTGTGTAACAATTTAAAGATAAACAGCTGGCAATCACAAATAATGAAACAGATAACCGTCTTAAAAAATAGCTTATACAAATCTCGACATCAGTTCCGGGGATTTTTATTACTGCTTATGGGAGTATCATATTGATTTTGACCCGTTATCGTATAGTCCACGTTATGATAGCTCTTATTTACTCGATAGTAATGGCGGCGGAGTTAAAAACAATACGTTAACATGTCAAGAGCAATATGGTTTTGCCGGATAGAACGGAGTTCAGTTGTTTCATGAAAATATTTTTACACTAAGTACTTGTCACATACTAAACTAAAAAAGTTCATCTACCTATGAACTTGGCGATTTTATTTTAATAAACAAAAAAGGGTCCTTACACTAAGTAATGATGATGGCTTCAACTTGAAAAGAAATATATCTTGTTACTAAACTCGTAGTTCCTACCAATTACTAAAAATATAAAGTAATAATTGGCCTCGTGAAATCTCTGTATGTAAACCTGTTGACAATGCAATATTAAGTTATGAAGGGATGATGAGGTCTTAATTTGAATACAGGATTCTATTCCATTTAAATCCTTCCAGCGGTTTTTGCGTGAAGTCGTGAAACATACGTGATGAACACACACGCGTAACACAGGTACACAGACACAGGGACTTCATATTTAAATGCTGGCAGTAAATAAAATCAACCATGAAACCAGGTAAATGCGGCATGACATCGCTCGAATACGACCGGATTACGAGCGATCCTCGGTGCGTGTGCATCACGCGCAGCTAACGCACCGCGTAATTGTACCGTATTACCTCACCGATATTCAATGCTCGATGTTACAAGAATATTTTTTATTCTAGTATGATAATTTTTGGAGTTCCTCATCATTCTCATCACCATATGACGTGTTCTTTAAAATGTCCATAGGGCTAGAAATCTTGGATTGTACAAAATCTCATGTCAATTCTATACACTTTCTTTGAATTCTGAAGTCGTTAAAGTTCACAGAATGTAACTCACCTAGTTCAACAACACAATATTTTCAAGTAGCATACTTTAGTTAGGTATATATTTATTTATTCGTGTGGCAAGAAAAATCGAACGAACTAATTTTAGGAAAAAATAAAACTAGGTGATGCTACATGCTACCACCATCTTATCCTTTAACCACCCGCCAAGCAACAGTATTCTCATATGTTCCGGTGTGCGGATAAGTTAACCGGTGAAATTACTAGCATAGAGGCATTCCATCTTAGTCCTCAGGGTTGGCAACGCATTTAAGATCTTAGGATTATAGTCTTGAGAATTCAAAAGTCTCAGATTCCACTCACTATCAGGTGGCTTAAGTGCTCGTGTGCCTGCTCCTTACCATAAAAAAAATGCTGCATGGTATCTCCCAAAGAATTTATCATCTTAGCCTACACGAGACCGTAAGACATGAATAGGACTAAAAAAGTTGATAATTTCATACCAAATTGCCACGTATTATAAAATAATTTAATTAAGTAATGAATAATCTTCGAGTATTACAAGCATGCCGTCTATAAGGGGCCGTCCTACTACGTCCCGTTGGCGCAATAGAGTGGGCACGTTGCTGACTCCGCCTGTGACACATGCTGTTATTTCGGTCGTTGCGTTTCAAATGCGATCGCATAATATTTTATTTTCAGTGCGTACTCATGTTTATTCGTAGGTGACGTGGACGCCGGCTCGAGTGACCGCGCTCGTCGGATATTTTGAAAGATACGTGACATGGATGGATGGTTCTTGGACTTAAAAGAGGAGCTACTTGACAGACTAGAGCGTCTGCAGAACGTTTGTATCCGGTACGTTTTTGGGCTGAGAAAGTTCGATCACGTGTCGATGTTTCGTACGCAGCTGAAATGGCTTCCTATCCGCCGCCGTAGAGATTTACATGTACTTTCACTCCTTTTCAATGTCCTCTTCCTTCCTTCTTCCCCTCCCTATCTTTCTGAAAGATTCAACTATCTGGCCTGCAGCAGCGGTCATCGCCTGCGTTCCAGCGCCAATCTTTCCCTTGCGGTTCCGTCAAATAAAACACGTTTCTATGCCAAATCCTTCACAGTCCGTGGTGTCCAACTGTGGAATGAACTTCCGTTGTCCTTAAGGCAGTCCCCTTCTGTAGTCTCTCTAAAGAGGAATTTAAAAACTTTGTGGCTGAATGAGTCGTGAAGTCAGGTTCCTATAATGATTAGAGTTGTTATTTATATTATATATTTATGTAGGTATATATGTATATGTATGTATATATGTATATATGTGTGTATTATACATGTACGTTTATATTAGTTTATGTACTTGCTAATTTGTTTAAAATTTATTTATTTATTTATAAGTATTATCATTTCTTTTTACTTTTTGTGCAAACTTGTATGTGTCCAACCCCATGGATTGTCCTTACTCATTTGATTCAGGGTTAGCTGGAAGAGATCCCATTTAGGGATAAGTTCGCCTTTGTACATTAATTTAGTATTATAATTGTAATATTTATATTTTTGTGCAATAAAGAGTTTACATACATACATACATACATACATGGATCCATTTTGTTCTATCCAAGTGACAAATGTTTGTATTCAAACAGAAATTGACGTCGTGTCGTGTCTGTGCGTACGTCCGCCGTCTCGTCGGTTTTTTGGTGTGTTTTATCATTTATAGAAAATTCAGATATTACAAATATTTCCAAGATGCTGATTTAGTACATAGAGTTTTCAGCTATATTTTAGCAAACAAACTTGGTTGCTTCTTAAAAAACTAATCATTGTGAATAATCGTCCTGATTCCATACGAGCCTAACAAGACTAGACTTGAGAGAATTTAGATTAAAATCTCTATTTGTTGGATATATTTTAATATTCCGGTAAGGGCAGATATTTGTGTGATGAGCGCGAATATTTGTTCCTGAGTCTTGGATGTTTTCTATGTATTTAAGTATGTACTTCTCTATTTAAGTATGTTTATCGTTGTCTAGTACTCATAGTACAAGCCTAGAGCTTAGTTTGGGACTAGGTAAATTGTGTGAGATTGTCCCCTGATATTTATTTGATTTATTTATTATAACAATAACAATATTTCACAATATTTCAGTGTCGCGGTGGAGTGACACCTTACACGCCATCCCCGTCGAGTAACCCCTGTCTTACCAGGTTACATTCCACAGGATAGCACTCCAGTTTTTATTTGATCGTGTCTAACATGTTTATTATCCAAGGCTTGGTCTATAAAATTTGTTATTGCTTTTTTAAATTCGCTTTAAAAACATGGAAGGTGCGTTTTTTTTTTAATTCATACCTTTTAGTGATAATTACTTAATAATAGTGATAATACTTATTAGAGGACAATTTAAAAACAAAACATGCAAATTCGATTTTATGAATATGGTACATACAAATATATTGACGACTCGCTGGCCTAGTTGGTAGGTACCCTGCCTTTGAAGCTAGCGGTCTTGGGTTCAAATCCCGGTAAGGGCAAATATTTGTGTGATGAGCACAAGTATTTGTTCCTGAGTCTTGGATGATTTCTTTTTATTTAAACATATATACCTACATTTCTTTATATAATTAAGTTTATCGTTGTCTTGTACCCACAGTAAAAGCCTAGAGCTTGCTTTGGGACTAGGTCAATTTGTGTTTCATTGTCCTGCGATATTTACTTATTTTGACGACACGTTGGCCCAGTTGGGAGTGACCCTGCCTCCGAAGCCTGCGGACCTGGGTTCAAATCCCGGTAAGGGTAGATATTTGTGTGATGAGCGCGAATATTTGTTCCTGAGTCTTGGATGTTTTCTATGAATTTAAGTATTTATTTCCCTATATAAGTATGTATATCGTTGCCTAGTACCCATAGTACAAGCCTAGAGCTTAGTTTGGGTCAAGGTAATTTTTTGTGAGATTGTCCCCTGATATTTTTTATATTTTTATTTTTATATTAGTTTATATACAATGACTGCTACCGCCATCTATTATCGAATAGTTGGACTATGCAACATAAAGTTTAAATGAGTGTATCTCGTAAACGACTCAAAATAGGACCCCAGTGCTATATTTGTTTGTAGCATACTTTTTAATTTCTAGACGATGATTGAAATAACATTCAGATTCGCGATTACCTTTGAATATTTCGGATTTTGTTATTTTGATACTATTGCCACCACATGTTTTTTAAGACAAAACCTAGCCTTCGTTACTCGGTAATTTTATAATTCCAATGGTACCCAACACGCCTATGTTTGGTTCAGGTATAAGGAAGTTATCGTGTAATAAAGAAACTCACAAATATACATAAATTAATCCTGAAACATTACACTTCTTTTTTGGTCAGTAGTGTAAAAACGAGTTTTTGTTTCAATGACATTACAGCTTTCACGTTGTTATGGAGTTAATTTATACACAGAAGGAAACTCCTCGTCAACCAGCAATTGAGTAACAAATAAAAACCCGCACAGGATCGCAAAATTCGAAACTCCGCGTTGTAATTTTAATTTTAAGTCAGTGAACGAAACGGGGCTATCCGAGTGTAGCAATTGCAAATCGACTCACGCTCAGCAGAGCGGAAAGACAAGGATGTATTTAAATTAATTTTGAGCTAGAGTCGGGACAGGCGCTTATCAACATCGGCATTACGGGAGCGGAAACACGCCGACAACAACGCCGACAAACACACGCAACACCTTCCTTTATAGCGTGATCATCTCGTTTATACGTTCATATTATGATTATAATGAGATACGCCTCGGAGATTTTAACAAAGCTTGTTCAAATAGTTGCCTCTACGATCAGCAAGAGTAGCTCAAGCTTACAATCTACAATAATATTATAATTGTGAAGTAATTCTGTCTGTTTGTTACGCCTTCACGGATAAACCGCTGAATCTAAGCGAACGTAGTCGCTGGAAATAGTTAGTTCCAATATAAAGTTAATATGAATAAAGTTTGTTACCAATTATAACTTCTAAAACCAGAATTCTTAGTATCTAGAACACGATCCTCATGATTCCCACAAAGCTTTGAAACCCCGTGTTTATTGGTTGTATATACTTATGTTCAGGTTTCAGGGAGTTCAGTATTAGTGTAATGTTTCACTTACTGTCTAATCCGTTTATAATTATAGTAATAAAATAGGTGCCTATAATTTGGGTATAATTAATTTAAATCTATTTCTAGAGAGATTAAGTACTTAGCTCATAGTTGAGATTCTTATCATACAGATGGGCCCTTTCGGATTCACTTCGACGCCTTTAGGATCTTTTGTGCCATTATACTCTTACACACTCAGCTGTTCGAATGTACAGGTTTCCCCATGATATTTTTCCATCACCGTAAGAGAATTGGGTAAATGTACTTAAGAAAGCAAAAACTACATGGTGACCGCGGGGGTTCGAACACGGTACTTTACGATCTCGAGTTGACCCCCTAAGCCACTTGACCACCGACGCTCTTTTTACTCGTAGTATAAAAGTAGTTGAGGTTCACAAACGTTTGATTCCAGGGCAAATATACGAGTATGCTAATTGAACAGAGATCAAAATCCGTGCCAATACCTAACCTCTTTTGAGCCAACCTGTCTCCGTTTTAATGACTTTGGCCTAAATTTCCCCAGCAGTCCACTAAATGTTTTACAAACTTACCTACAAAGCACTGTGGAATGTGAACTGCCAATATTTCTCTTGATACGAGCCGTTGGTTTCGAATGGTGCTGACACTAGTGGTACAGTCGGCCTTACGGTAAGTAGCTGCACATTTCAGTACCTTGCCTCTTTGACGCAAATTGACAGGTCAGTGCATATGTTAAAAGTTGGCGTTAAAGTTAGACATAACCAAAGCCCGGTTTGACGTCTCAATAGTGAGGACATATCCATAAATCGATGTCGATAAAAATTAAGATGTACTCTATCGCAGTTATGTCATTCAATGTCAATTTTGTTCGTAACAATTAGGATTTTAATTTTTTGCAAAATATTTTTTTACCTTGATCTTCTATAATATATTCCGCATAATCAGCTTTCCATGTAAGTAATTTCTTCTTGCATCGCATTTCGGCTAGATACTCGTAATAATAGTAAATTAATGAACGTCTTACCGTAATTAAAAAAAAGGCCTAATATGTTGAATCAATGTCAGATAACGGTTGTTTAGGAGTATAATTGCACAACGCATAATATTAGAATTGACGCTCTTATTTTATAATTACGATCATTCAAAAATCGCTTCATATGGATGTCGATATTTAATTAAGCACTAGTAGAAGTACATTCTGGGCCATTTTCTGGCTCCCGTCAAACCGCGGTTTGGACATAACATAACGTCCCTTTTACACGTCGGAAATTTGGAATGAATTTACCAGCGCTTTGGACAAAACCATCAGCATGGAAGAAGCGCCGCAAGAAATTCATTTTTAAAATACTACCTAATACTCAAAAGTACGTAACATCACCAGGTGAAATACATACATAACATCACGCCTTCATTACTACAGTGGGGTAGGTAGATCTACAGAATACCAACAAACTTAAACATGTTGATAATTCTGTAACCACATTTTGCACAATCAGGCTAAGATGTTTACCAGTGTATTAGTAACAGGTTGCAAGCCCATCGCCTAACAGTACTACAAGCCCTAATTCCCTTAGTCACCTCTTACGACATCCACGGGAAGACATGGAGTGGCACTAGTATTCTAACCCGGCCACCACACGGGTCAAAACACGTTTGGGTTAAAGTAGCAAAGCACTAAACTGTACCTGTACTGTATAAAGTTAACCGTATATTATTCGGTTCGAAAATCCTGAGCCTAGTATTTGGCAATTTATTTACAGTAAAATTGAGTAATCAACGCAAGTATCAATATTGTCAAGAACTTTATATGGGTATAAATTTTTACAGAATGCTAATTTAGAGAGGAAGTTTCATCAAGTTGCCGAACAAGAAGGTAATAAGCGTTTAAAAAATAATTACCCGGTGGACATGACTGGCGAGTGTCGCCACAGCAACGCCGTATTTCCCTTGAAAGGTTTTGTGTTGTCATTTCTAAGAGCCTTTTTTGAAGTAATTTCGTTAATGTACCTTGGAAATATAATTAAAAAGACGCTCCGAGTTGCGATTCGAGCTTGCCAACCGTTATAAATATGTGTATGCCCTATATTAAACTTGTATATGTATATTTATATAGAGGCCTTGAACTTGTTGAAATATCGCGTAAATGGGTGCTGTAAATATGTTGGTACCTAAATATAGTTAAATTATGAACAAAAACAATTGAAAAGCGTGTGGACCAACTTTTTAATACCAAAAGATGTTTAAACGTATACAATATTAATTGTTAGAAGTTGTTTGTGTTTACATCTGTAGAAAAAGATAGCTAATCGTAAAGTTATTGTTATCGCTGGGTAAATGCCTCATTCTACGCAATAACAAAGCACAGCTTTGTGATACAGTATGTCTTCTTTGAATTAATGCGGGCCTATGCGAACCGTCACTGGTACGCGTATATTATCGCCATTATCATACGAACAGGGTCCAGGCCTATCAATGTTTTTCGCTTATTATGCACAAACTCGCTGGATTAATTAATGTTACAGCTTTTCATAAGAAATTTAAATAGTAGCTTCAAGAGTGAAAGCGATTAAAGTGCTTCTAACAAAAGTACAGATAACAAACTTATAAACAAAACACACGACTAGTGCCAGACTATGTGAAATGCTTCCAGCTTAACGTTTTGCTGGTTTCGAAGCATTGGACCATGTATGTAATACAAATTGGCCTTTTTTCAAATAAGAATCTAGCTCTTTTATAGTAGAGCTGGAGCTCTATTCAACTCAATAATACCATATTGCCTTTGACATGTTATCGTATTGTTAACATTACGATAGTATCATTTACTTGTCAGTAACGGCGGCCGAGTTATACGAGATAGCCCCTCATTATGCTTAGTGCATTTATTGCTCACGATTCCTGATTTGAGATTTTTCTAAATTTCAACGGCCTCTATATTAATAAGAACAATAAAATCATCGAGTGTGGAATCCGCTATCTGAAGGTAAATTATTAATAGCTACTCCACGAGTTTTCAGCGACGCAATAATTCATCCTATTACTGCTAGTAAGCTTTGTATTTATTTGATGCTATGATAGCCAATGTGCACCCGTTGAGAACTTTCTTTAGTCTTTAGCACAGAACAAATAAAGATGATAATGAAATAGAGGAGGTGCAGTGCAGAGGTAATTCTATTAGTGTAGTCGTTACAGTGGAGGACGCGGCTGTTACGAGCTGCGGAAGGGATATTTATCGTTTATTCTACTTCTAATATAGTTTGTAAACTTCAACGGGTCTTAAACATAGTAGGTAAAATAAAATTGCCATTAGAAAATTTCGTGTCCGCAAAGTATGTAAATCATTTGTAGGTCAATGCATTCTTTTCTATAATAAATTACCCAACGCAGTTTTAAAGTTACTATTTTCAGTACTTAAAAAATACTTGAAAAACTCGTTAATGTCAAAGCGGTCGTATAGGGTCGAGGATTATCTAACAAACAAAAATGCTTGGCCTAAGATACCTAACAGCTTGGTACCTATCTAGTCTAGGGGACACGGTTTCTGTAGGAGAATGATTTATTAATTCTTTTACTATCATGTTTTAAATGAGCCTACCACTAAACCTTAGTCAATCTACAAAATGGAGGAATTCGCGTGTTTATTATCATCAAATTGTCAAGGCATGTTAAGTGTGAAATTCTAAATCGTATACCCTGACCCCTACAAGTGGTAACAGTAGCCTCTTGTCGAGTATACATCTGTTCCTAAATACATATAATAGTTACAGTCCACTAACATGGCGCCCCGTGGAGGGTGACAGATCAAAGTAAGCGACAATCCTTTCTGACCCCGCAGCACGACACCTCGTGACGAGGGATGAAACATTTACGCCAAAACTGTTTTGATGCCAACAAATTCATACAGAGTTCATTGCCCCACCCATTCAGAAGTATGAAAATCGTTATTCACTGTTTATATTAAAATTAGTTTTTTTTTAACAATTACTCCTGATTCGAAAGATAAATATCGGGCAGTTCGCGGCGTGAGTTAGTGCGCGACAGATGCGCGGTTCCGAACGCATTCCACATGGACATTTCATTTTGGGACGGGAATAGATTCTAATCTGTTTAAAAGACATCACTGTTTTCTGTGTGACGTAGCATTCAAGGTTTCTGCTAATGCTCTAGGATAAACATAGAATGGTTTATTTAAAGCCATATTTATTTCCGAGCTATGTGAATATGAGTACGATTTAACTTTTTACGGTTCATACTGTATTGTACGTTATCACGTGAATAATAAACGCAGCAAATGCCTTAGTCAAGGTGCATAACGTTAAGTTAGCGATTGTAGAAAATTGACAATGTATAGGATTAAAGCAAGCTGATGACAGATAGCGTCAAACGCTTATGTCAACTGCAATCATTTCGAGTCAATAGAATACTGAAACGTTAGCAGCGTTTAGCAGCCCTGGACTCTTTGACGTGCAAAAAGGGGGTATTTTGCCTGTGACTGGTAAATCGACGCAAACGGTTTTAATTCTCGATGCTGGTATTGGCAGGCTTCAACCCACGACACGTAAAGGCTTTAACGATGTCACTGCGTCACTGAATTTGTGGAAATTAATACCAGCGTGTTTCAAGCGGCAGAAATTTATTGCTCACTGTTTCTAAAACTTATTTAAAGTTAGTTGTTGTATTTTAAACGTAAAATTAATATTGCTGGGATACTTTTTCTCTAGTCTAGCTGAACGAGATTATAATAATATTAATAGAGATAAACTAGCCTTTGCATATTTTATTTCGTACGGCTAAATTTGTCTTTTATTTATTTGTGCAATATATATCAAGAAACCATTCATAGAAAACGTGAAAACTGGTCACAAAACCTACATAAGATTTTGTTCGTAATATTACGCATATTTAGTTTTTTATTGTACCGTGCTAAACTAAAAATTTTACACAATGGACATTTAAATTGTTTGACGAGAATTATGTGATCACCGAGATTTTCTCCTAAAATTATTTATTTTATTGAATACCTCGCCGTGTTAAAGATAACATTTTTATATCCCTTGCTTGCCTTTGAATTACTGACTCAGTACCTATTCATTTAGAAATAGGTCGCAGTATTTCTGTAACTACACATTATGTCCACCTTCCAACATTAGTGAAACATGCCTCTAATAGTGACAGTGCTCGGTAGGCACATATGACATCGATATTTTCTTACAATTTGGCACACTTCCCAATGTTCTTTTGACGGAAGAAACAAAACAAGGGGCTAAATCACTGGATGTTATTGTTTTAAGCCAAGTATCCAGCGGGCTGGCTCGCTGCGTTTCGTAACAATACAATACAATACAAATACTCTTTAAAGAACAACAAAAAAAAACAGAACACGGATCAGTACATTTAAATCACAGGTATACAACAGGCGGTCTTACCGCTAAATAGCGATCTCTTCCAGACAACCTTGGATAGAGAAATAACTGAGGACACAAATACATGGCAGGCGGTGTAAATTCGTTTAGAACTCAAACTAAGCATCTACAAGAAACAATTAAGATATTTCAATTTTGAAATTAAATAAATTAATTAAATATAAACACATGAAGTAAATAATTTAATAAATACATACTAAGTACATATAATTATACATTTATATAATATATACATACATGCATCCTCCAAAACAGCCAAACAATGACAACACACAAAGCATGAGACAAAAGATTTTTTTTTTAGTAAAAGTAAAGGAAATCATAGAAAAACTACGGAAGTGAAAGAAAATGATCCATTAGCTTGCTTTTAAAATGGCAACAAACTTAGCACGTCTTACCTCCACAGGCAAAGCATTCCATAACCTTAATTATCGCCTTGATGGTAAAATAATGTGAGTAAAATTTAGAGGTAGAATAATGCAGCTTTATACAAAACTGATCTCGACGCACTGCCTGCTGCCTATTGAGAAGGCACGCGCTAAAATGTGTTTTGTACGCTCCGACGGGACTTCTTAAGTTGCCGGATAAAACCACCTATAAGATCGACGCAGCGCTGTGTTGAGAGAATCACCACCCAGAGTAAAAATATTTTAAAACTATAGGGCTGGCCAACTTGGAGGTATACAACTTTTCATATATTTACAAAACTAAAGTGTATACCTGTTATTTGGCCACCCTGTACTTACTTATAATTATTTAACATAGTTGTTTCCCGCGACTCCGTCCGCGTAGAAGTCATTTATCACTATTCCCTCAGGAAATATTTTAAAACTACTTATAACTATTTAACATTATTAAAAATTAAAGAATGTAATCTAATTTATTAGCGTTATTACTCCTACATGACATGAGATGCTTTTTTAATGTTTTATGGATTATGGTTTTTGGAAGTTCATTTATTGCCCTCGACGAAAAAGAGACGTGTATAACACGTTCAGTTCAGTTAATTTTTCTAGTTATGGCTTTGGACGTCAAAATCGTCGTTTTGTTCTCCTATAGTTATTATTTTTAGTTTAATGTTATTGAACTTACAATTAAATTAAATAAGTTACTTCGGTTGCATCCCAAGCCACTTTCTTAGTTAATTAAAAACCCGCGGAAATAGCGCTCGAGTCAATTGCGCGGTAGCTTTAGTACTTGTTTCCTCTACTGGAATAACAATCAATTGTCAAGAAAAATGTGTCTATGCAATAGATATTCTGCATGGGATAATTAAATAATGTTTAAAAAAGATATGCCAATTAACCACATAAATGTATGGTAAATGTTCGTCACAAAACTGAAAAAGTTAACGTTTCTTAATTTTCCTTAACTAGGGTACTCTTTATTTTGAAAATGCCCTTCCAATCTGCATCATGTGCAAAGTAGATTTTTTCTGAATTAAAAAACTGTACATGAAAATGAGTAGTACAATACAGATATAGGTACTTTAATATAAATACGGTAGAACAACAGGGCCTCTATTCAACTGCGTTATAACGATATCGTTTTTGACCTGTTTCCGTATTGTCAACGTTTTGATAACTCTTATGTCATTTACAATAATGGCGACTGTGATATAAACGATTCTTAAACGTGTCAAAAACGATATCGTTGTAACGCAGTTGAATAGAGGCCCAGGCACTCTTATCGCTGAAAGCGATCTTTGGTAACCTTAGACAGAAGACACGCTGAGAAGTTTCTATGGCCACCGTCCACCTTCATCATTATAACATTATACCATATTGTTAAATTGTTATTAAAAATGCATTAGCATGCAAATTTCCAATTCAATAAGATGACTTTAAATGGTTTAAACTCGACTTTCTAGATTTGTCAACATAGTTTATAGTTTGCCAGTGGTTACAAGTGAAGCTATTTTAAGTGTGTTGAAAATGGGGTGTCACAGATTGAAGTTATAAATGTGGGAAGCTCACCACTCCGGAATGTTAACAACCAATGTGACTTTCTTTGTTTACGACCAGTGCGGGTAGCAAAATAAAAAACAAAACTCTATGCAGCCATCCAAAAATCCATCACGTTACTAGCACGGCATTGGATTTAACAATATAATTCCGGAGCAGCGACCGTCTCTCAATAAATTCCGGTGCGGAACCCTTTATCCAATCACGAGGGTTACGGATCACCGACTCCGTCCCTAGCATCGAGCTAAAATCAACCAGAGAAAGCTCTCCTGCCTAATGGAATCACATTTCCAGTAGAATTCAGATACATCAATCAAAAGTAGAGCTAATAAGAATCAGCAAGAATTTGCGAGAGTCCTATCAATTAAGAAAGGGAACAACGGATCGGAGCTTCGAAATTACGAGATTTTTGATTACGAATGTTGAAATAAAATGCCCAAGGATTTACGAAAAGGTTTTTCTCAAATGTTTGTTAAATTATGACTGTGGTCGCTCATCACTAAGTATTTCGCACTACTAGATCAAAACAGTATCAAGTCAAAATACCCGCTAGTTTTGTATAAACCTCATAGAAGTTGAGTTAAAGTTGATTTTAAAATACAGCTGTATTTTAAGTTGCTACTGTTTTGATCTAGCAGTGCGATTTAACGAAAATTAAAATAATAGCTCATTCTACAACTAGACGTAATCGAGAAGTATTGTTCGTTACAGAAAACCGCTAATAGTCATAGTCATATACTTTATTGCTTAAATAAGTGATCGTAAGATCTCAATAAGTATCAAATTTGCCGTTATAACTTGCATCCATAAATAAAAAGATCGATCGCGTATTAAAATAGTTCCTGATACAAAGTAATGCTATGTGCTGAAGCATATTTTTAAATAATTAATTATAATGCGTTGTTATTTCTTTGTCCTATTGGCTAAGTCAGTTGCCAAAGCTATTAGAGACTATTCAATATTTTATTATTGTATTGTAGAATTCTTGAAGAAGTTGTAGAATACCGACACATTTTGAGTCTGTTACGTTTGTGTACATGAAATCAACACTAACAAATAAAGATAAAAAAAACACATTCATTTATTCCTAACAAACTCTGAAATCCCGTACTACGACTTACGAATCCATCAAAGGTTACATAGACAATTGCACCTAATACCTCTTTTTGTGATGTACGAGTATTAAGTTAAACCAAAATATAGTAAATGTGGGGGTGAAGGGCAAAAACGAGATATTTCCAGGATTGTCACTTTATTCGCACCATAGAAGAGTAAACTGCCACACCTATTAAACTATTTGCTAGAGTGCAAAACTGCAATTAGCTGGTTGGCATCCGCTATAATTGTCAGTAGAATCTTTCAGCGCTGGAACACGTGGCGTTGCGCTCTGTAGCCAGTTAGTTAGCTCTAATGAAAGCCGAACTTTCCACGAATTAGTTGTTTCCCAGTCGGCTCCTAGTTCAGGTGATTCGGCCAAGTCTGTTGGCGAGTTTGTTTCTTCCCTCTTAACAACCTTTGCGTGAAACTCCGCGATATATAACGTACGAATCGGAGACTTGAATCAGCCAAGAATCATTTCGTAAGCATTTAAGAGGCCGTATACGAAATTTTGCCAATTTCGCCGATTTACCTGATTTTACAGACGTGCTTTTACTGTTGAAATACTTTACTTCTACAAATTTTAATGCAAAACACGAAAGATTATTTCAATTTTCAACGATTGTATGAGGTACTTTTCTATTTTTATCATTTTATATGGATTAATTGACCTGAAACCGGTGAGTGTTTTGTTAATTTTGCTGTAAGAGGTTTAGAATATCGCATATTCACGAAATGTTTTGACGACTAATAAATAAGAAAAAATTACAATTTACTGCTGTAAAAGTCATCAAAAAAAATTATGAATTACTTTTTACCACCTTCATATATTTCTTTTGTGTAAAAAAATGATTAACTTGGTAAAGTTTTATAGAAAATGGGCAAAACATTGTTTTTGATTTCGACTACTTAAAACTCGTTCATAAAATTAAAACAACAGTAATAAAGATCAATTCAAAATCAATCCATCACCTTAAAAAAAAATCCAATAAATGAAAAAAGCGCAGCATTATACAATGTTTTAAAATAACCTAAATCTCGCATTATAATACGACAAATCTTGTAATTCATTTATTCGATCAGAACTGTAACGATATTTCATGATGTGCATTCAAACTTATAGAAAAGCAGTATTTTAAGTGTATAATCTCAAAAAGAAGCAGAACCACCAAAATTTCGGGTACGGCCTCTTAAATAAATTCAACGAATCAGAAATTCTAATTTGATATTGAAAGCATTTAAATTTAAAATCTACTAAACTTTACTAATCAAGTATTATGCTCATTTGCTATAAATGGCCTAATATATGTCTAGGTTTAAATTGTGTACGTGATTTTATTTTGGCTAGTGCTTCAATAACAGTACCTAGGTGTAGTTATGCTAAGAATAATTTTGCTTATTGTTTTAGCAGATTGTATGGAACTAGTATTCGTGTACATACTAAATGTGTGCTGTATTAAGACGTTATTAGAAAATCATTATATAACACGCCAATTTGTAGAAGCACGCAGAAGACGTCACACGATCAAGCCACGCCTAAATAAATAACATCACGAGACAAACTTCCGTAAAAACGCAAAGTAAAACACTGTATCTACCTTCGTAAATGTCAAAGTGCTTTGGTAAAACTGAGAAACAACCCACATCAGCGGCGGGTCAGCTTTTCTCATAGTTTGCTCGCCGGCGTAAGCGGGCGAACCCTTAGGCTACGTCCACACGGTCCAGGGAGCTGTCGTACGCCTGTCAGAAATCTTTAACTTAGCCAGAGTTTGGTAAACATGAGTTGGTGAGGAATACGCTTTACCGATATGTTTTGGGGCGAAATTGTTTGAAACTGCTATGTAGGGAATTAATGTAGTCTTACTCCACCGCCTGGAGGCCGGAGCGAACAGTTTGCGTTACAACCCACGCTTCTGATTATAAGGTACTTACGAAAAAGGCTCTTACGATTTCATTTATAAATAATATATTTGTAATAAGAACATTACTCTCTGTGTTGTTCAGGGGCTCTTTACTTTGTTTTACCGAACTTCACTTTCTATGTAGGTATATCGTAGTTATTTTATGGTAGCTATTATTCAATTGTCAGTAAGCGCTATTGGTGCCCTTCGTTTGGTCGAAAATTTTATGTTCTTAAATTGTTTGGCCGAAAATATTCCCTAGCATAAAGATTTTTTTGCATACATATTTTTTGTCCTAAAACATGTTTGACCTAAAATTGTTTAGTATATTTTTTATGACTAAAAGGCTGAAAGTATAATATTGTTAGGTATTATTATTCTTTAGCCTAACATAAAACCTAAAAGCCATATGCTGAAGCGAGCGAGCAAGACCTTCCGGGGCACCCCGACTCGGATAGGTTAGGTTCAGAAGTCTAAGGCGGGACCTTAGACTTCGATGTTAGTTATTTTTGTCGCGTCTTAAGTAATATTAATTTAGTAAATGCGACAGTTTGGATGCGATAATTAGTGACACCAATTCAGAATACTAATTTTATGCCTAAAATACATTCGACCAAACAAGGATATTCCATACAAATGTTAGACTAAACAATTTTTCCGGCAAAAAAATATATGCAAAACAATTTCGGCCAAACAGTTTTCTAATAAAAATCAATCGACCAAAGATAATTAGGCTATAAAAAATGTTCCGAAAAAATATCAGGCAAATAATTTTAGACCAACAGATATATGTATACGAGTACACCCTAGCTAACATAAAAACAATATAAAATATAGAAGCAAGATGGGCTAAAAATGGAATTTATACAAGCCCCTTTCAATTACAAGTATGACACTTATGCGCAGTTATTTTTCTTGTATTATTATTTACGAGTTACTATATATTATTTAGCGCAACGTACGCCTATCCATATTTTGGGAAGCAATTAGCAGTGCCGGACGTTACATATATAATATGTTATAGGTTAGATTTATTCAAGAGGAAGCATACACTACACTAAACATAAAACCTTTGAATAGTTTGAACGTGCACTGTACATATCGCATCGATGATGCTCATTTCGAATACAAGTCTCTCGCTTGTTGGATAGGCATCGAAAGGTGCAGTTTAATTAATTCAAGATGCCCGTTGCGGTTGTAATGTAATTTCATATGCAATTTTCGTCTAAATTAGCACAGGTATTTATATATCAGGTTTTAATACTTATTTATATCTGTAATGAACGGTAAATTAAATTAGTTCATTGCGACCTCTACAGATAATAATTTCTTCTTCTTCTTCTTAATTAATGGCTTTCACACACTATCACTAAGGTGTATTTCGCCAATGTCAAGTTTTAGATTTTCACCAAGGACTTATTACAGTAATAAGTCCATGGATATCGCACGCCGGACTTAAACACGTGGGGTTAGTTCCACGCGCTTCTGTCAAAGTGACCTGTAGGGCTAGACAAGTTGCATTCGACAATCGTTAGCGATTATGTTTCGATAGACAAATGTATGGAATTGACGTAAGCCACCGAGATAGTCCCGGGGTACTAACGTCAATTCCAAATATTTTTCCAACTTGTCTAATCCCTAAGACATGTCATTTTCCTTCCGTGTACGCTTTAGGTACGGATTGAGTTAGATTCCCTTGTAGTTTTCATAATACAAACTGAAATATGAGTTCACATAACAGGCAAAGACCAGCTCAGTCTTCCAAGTCCATTCTGAAAGTCCCTAAACTTTTATAAGTAAAGAGACGTGAAGAATGTTTAATACGCGACAGGAGCATGACTATGCTAGTTAGCAATTAACACGAGTTCGAAGTTGGGCGCGACACCAGGCCGCGGCGTGGAGAAAGTTGGTGTTTTTAGTTTGGTTTGACTTCCGTGAACTTCACGAATCTAGTGTGTGTTGATGAGCTGGCGCTTGCACAGCGTAAGCGGTTTCATCAATTTCGTAGGAGCTCTGTGAACGAAAACTTACGAGCAACAAAAATCTTGACTGCGTTTTTTAATATTTGTCGTCAATGCAATGTTTTTTTTTATCTCACTCTCCCACAACCAAGGTGAATCTAGGTTGAAGCCCTATTCACCCCGTTTTAAGGTACTTATTTATGTCTATAAGTATTTACATCAGTTTTGTATTACCCATAGATAGCACATGCCCAGAGCTTAGTTTGGGACTAGGGCATAAATGTGAGCAAAAGCCGGAAAGTTGGTTCACGTTTAATCTGCCGCTAAGCCAGACCTAATCAATTAACTGTGATTGTTCTCCAACCCTAGCCCCTAATTCACTTCCACGCCCATTCAAACACATTACCCTAAGCATTAGTTCCTCGATACATACCAATGCTCCTCGGCAGGATTACAATACCAGGGCGTATTTACAGCCAGGGCTGGCGGCACTTATTAGTTGATGTTCAACGAATTTAAATACTCTTTATTACACAATAGACAGTTACTATTAAAACTAGTAATAACAATTGAACTTAATTTATTTGATAGACTAGATATTACTTACCGCAAAATTCGAAAGAACCGTTTTGTTTGGTTAAACTATCTTCGTGATATTTCATAACAAAACGAAACTTTCATTCTATATTTAGGCAGGCATAATTGAATTATTTTACCAAATTAAAGCGAAATTAATGAGCCTAAAAGCATAATATTCATCTGTTACTAATAATACGCTATTTGAATAGTGACCTTTCGTTCTCAACTTTCACCTTGATTGAACGTAAGCTTCTTTGAATTTCGAATAAGTTTTGATATTTAAGACTTTTAATTTAAGAAACCTAAGACTTTCAGACTTTCAACTTAAGAACGTAATTTAATAAGAACCACGCGACGTTACAAAGATAACTAGATGAAAGGAAAACAAAAGGTAATTAAATCTTACTTACACATTGAATAGAATTTTGACAATGTGTTACAAGAGAGCATTATGTTACTTTCTAATAAAATCTTAAATCCATTTCAAAAACCGAAATTGTTAAAAATTTACTTGTAAGATTGAATCAAACGAGTGAATATAAACAGAAGCTTATAAAACTCAGTGGCGTAACCTAAAGTGAGTAGTTACTTAACTAAAAAGCCGGACATTCATCAATTTTAATACATTAGTTAAGATCAGAGCCTCTCATCAGTGCGTGTACTTGAGTTGTAGATCTCAAACACAGAGCCTACAACGAACAGGCCTGCAGGCACAAGCCCCCGGCATACCTTTCTAACTAACCACTCGAATGTTGCTAAGTAGATCTCTCTGTTTCTTCTGCTCCTTGCAACTTCTGAGAAATCTTCTTCAATAAATACACTATACAACATTGAGCTCGAAAATATCTGATATGTTGTAATGCCTCCGGTAATAGAGACATATCAAATATTTGATTATTTATTTCGAGTAAGTAGGTAATGTGGTTCATCAGGTGCCTATTCTCAGATAACGTTCAGGTACCGTTTAAAACTAATTCTCAACTCAATGTAAAACTCAACTCAATATCACCGGAGCCTTCTTATTTCACTTTGTTTAAACCATACCATGATCGGATAGTTAATTCTATGGTACCTATTTAGTTCTTACACACAGAAAAGACATCGATATGGTTTATTTATGGCCTCTATTCTACTGCGTTATAACAATATCGCTTTTGACGTGTTTTAGAATCGCTTATGTCACAGTCGCCATTATTGTAAATGACATTAGAGTTATCAAAATGATGACAATACGGAAACACGTCGAAGATGATATCGTTACTACCGTCTAGAATCCCAGCCCTAAAGAACATCTAAAATAAGCAAACCTTCATAAAGTTTTGAAAAATATCGTTATCATCACTACAAACTTTGTTTTATAAAAAAGTCACTTCCCGCTGTCTGTCTGTCCCTATGTATCCTTAGATCTTTAAAACTACGCAAAGGACTTTGGTGCGGTTTTTTTTTTGTAATAGATAGTGTGATCAAGAGGAAGGTTCATATGTATAATACTTTACCTAACCCGGAGGGCGAGTCGCTAGTAAAGCTATATTTTATTCGTGTATTTCTTTGTACGTGCTGTGCTACGCTTTACTACAACGAAAACAACATCGTAAATAAACCTGAATAATGTTATAATAATTTAATGCCCTCAATCAAAGAATCACAAAAAATCTCGTACAAAAAATGTACATAATTGGTTAATTAGAAAATAGACCTATTGCAAAGGACATAAAATAGGTTTTCCTTTGTTTTTATGAGGGACAATCAAACTAGAAAATTGACTCTATTGCATTTGTAATAGGTTCATAGTCCATTTGCAAAATTCGTTGTATGGTGGGTCTTAGGAGGATAAGATGGGGGGCAATGACAGCCACCACGGTAATACGAACCAGCGAAATTAAGTGCAGTAAAAGAAGTGACACATAACGTTATTATATCGTTACAGAAAATATGAAGTTTATATCGTTGTGATGAATACCGCTTTGGTCCGAGTTATGATAAAACGTTAGAACTACGATATAATTATACCGTTGAATGTTTGAAAATAACACAAATACAATCGAAAAACTCTCAACCCCTGCTAGGCGCAGACCCAAACTGTTAGCGAAGTCTGAACCCTCCAAGTTGTTTTCTTTAACCTTCATTGTCCTAAAGGAGAGAACCTTGGAAAAACTGTTTCGCCAGCTACCTTTAATTGAAATGGACGGACCACCGGGAGTTTTCGTGGCACAAGTTAGTGTTTTCGTTTTGCTACCCAGTAATGACATTTGTTATGCTACCCCGTTCTGGCTGAGCCTATATAATTGTACTTAAATTTGCTAACAATATTCAACTTTATGGTAATAATTATTTACGAGTATTTAATATCTATACATGCGTCATTACGAGCTTGGACAGAAATGAGGAGTTAGGAATGACAATTGACGACACGAAGTGAACCTACCTCCGAAGCCAGAGGTCCTGGGTTCAAATCCCGGTTAGGGCAGATATCTGTCTGATGAGCGCAAATATTTGAAAATGTAAAAAAATATGAATATTAATGAATATTCCTGAGTCTTGGATGTTTTCTATATATTTAAGTATGTATTTCTCTAGTATGGGTACAGTCAAGGTCATAAATATGTATACACTTTAGTACCTTGTCACTTTAATCGCTGTGACAATTTCATATGGCAGTTTAAACATGACGTTAATTAGACAAGGTACTAAAGTGTATACATATTTATAACCTTGACTGTACTAGAGAAATGCATACTTAAATATATACAAGCCTAGAGCTTAGTTTGGGACTAGGTCAGTTTTTGTGAGATTGTCCCCTGATATTATTATTATTAATTGCTGCCGTAATACCAAAGAAGACGACTAACTGCAATGTAGTAGTCAAAGCATTCTATACTCTATTGGTAATCAGATTAATATGAAGACACGTTAGCCTAGTTGGTATAGAGTGACCCTGGCAACGAAGCTAGCGGCCCCGGGGTTCGATTCCCGGTAAAAGCAAAGATTTGTTTCTGAGTCTTGGATATTTTCTTTGTATTTAAGTAAGGCTTGACCTTAGTTTGGAAGTAGGTTCATTTGTTTCAGATTATTCCCTGATATTTGTTTGTTAAAAAATGCTAATACAATTATAAACTTCTTGGCCTGATTGTGCAAAAATGTGGTTATAGAATTATAAACATGTATTTTTTCTGTAGCTCTGCCTACCCCACTCTGGGAATGAAGGCGTGATGTTATGAGCCTATGTATGTATGTCAAGTTGCTGGTTGTTGTACTGTGACCAGTGATGAGCAACATCAGAGAATTATTTTGCAAATAATACTTTGAAAGGATTAAAAAAATACCTAACTTATTTTTTTTATAGTCACACAATTTGCAGAACATGTAACATATCTAAGTAACGTGATTAGGTTTATTTTATCGGTATCCAGTTTGGTGCTGCGGTTGATAGGCGTGAAGTGCTTTTGTGTTTCAGTATTTTCAGGTTTTATGATAAAATAACTATGGAAAGCCAAGCATACTTAACTATTTTAGCTTTGAAATGTTGCCCAGCCACTTAATGTTTGTGTAATGGTTGTTGGTGTCATAGGCACCCAACGTAATTGGTATTGCTTAAACAATTATAACTTACTTGTGATTTCCCGCGACTCCGTCAGCGTAGAATTCGTTTACGCTATTCCCTCAGGAACCGTCAAAACGTTCGGGATAAAAAGTATCTACCCTATGTCCCTCCTCGGGACTCAAATTATCTCAATACCAAATTTCATAGACAAACAGACAGAGTTACTTTCACATTTAAAACATAAGTGAAGATATTACTAGTGAAAACCGACGATCTTGCTTTCATGTAAAACAATATACCACATTGAATTGTACCTTAAATCAAATTGCTTAAAAATCTCGTAAAAGGATATTTTATTAAAAAATACATGAAATGTTTTGATAAAATTGTATTTACAGTTCCCGGGTTCCTGGTATGCTCTCAAGATAATTAATATTAATTAAACCAATGTATAAATCAATAATTAAATTTACAAAGTCGCTCCCGATTAATATTCTGAGGTAATTAAAAAAATCGAAGCAACTTAATCAACCGATCAAGTGACGTAATTGCTTATCGGGTGTTTTTAATGAGCGTCTCGTAAATATTTAAATTAAAGTAATTCGGGAATGTTGATATTTCTCGTAAAAGTTATATAAGGTATTTAGCTCGTGAGTCATTAGAATTTACCGTGTTTGAAACATGGGTCTTGTCGTATTAAAAATATAATTAATGTCAGCCTATGGCGTAATTTTGTTTCTTATACTTTATTTGATTCCTGGGTTCCAGGAATGGCGATGGGCACGAATTTATCATTCTGAGCCTTAAGTGTTTTCTAAATAAAAGTATATTTCTATTAACTATATGCCTTTTTATACACTAGCGACAAATTAATAAATAAGATGAAAATACCTAATATTAAAACAAAACTAATTTAACGAAATTAACTTAAATAACTAACTTTAGATAAAACACCACTTTTTGCTTGCTTTACTTATTTTCTTCAATCACCCAAAGGTTAGCTAGAAGAGGTCCCTTTGAGTGATAAGTTCGCCTTTGCACATTCATATACGTTCAAATCCAGGGCAAATATAAGTAAGGGCAGATATTTGAGTATTTTTTCCTGAGTCTTGGATGATTTCTATTTATTTGAGTATATATTTCTCTATATAAGTATATTTATCGTTGTGTGACATTGTCCTGTGATTTAGTTAGTTTCTTTGTTATGTACTATAAAGAGTTCACATACATAATATCGCTATCGCTGCTGATGGTGCCCAGGAGGCTGGCAGCATTGCCTCTCTGAACAGCAAGGCTTATCCTTATATTTTTATCCTTTTGACGACACGTTGGCCTAGTTGGTAGTGACCCAGCCTACGAAGCTAACGGTCCCGGGTTTTAATCCCGGTATGGGCAGATGTTTGTGTGATGAGCACGAGTATTTTACTCTCGAGTCTGGGGTGTTTGCTTTGTATTTAAGCATATATTTGTCTAGTAGTAGTTTATCGTTGTCTAGTACCCATAATACAAGCCTACAGTTTAGTTTGGGACTAGGTTAATACGTGTGAAACTGTCCCTGTTCATTTATTTTATTTGTTACTGAAAGTTTTTGTATCGTTGTCATAGTACAATCCTAGAACTTAGCTTAGGACTTGGTCAATTTTGGGTGATAATTATTTAATTAATGCATTGTAAAGTCCAATACTACGGGTAGCTATAACAATATACGCCTATGAATCTTGACTAAGACCCCAGGAGCTCTGTTCTAATCGGGTTAAACCGAATTGCTTTTGACCACGGTATCGTATTGTTAACGAGTCGGCTCTTATTTAGTTGACAGTAATGGCGGTCGAGTCAAAAACAATTAGGTTTAGCAGTAAGTTAACAAAAAAAAGATAAATAACTCCTAAGGCTACGCTATAATATCGCGATGACATGACGTGTGTACATATACAGGGTGTTAGGTAATGAGTGGATAATCCTTGAACTACGGATAGAGGGCACTTAGGACGTTATGAAAAAGCTAAAATAGGTCAGTAAAAGTCGCACGGTTTTCGAGATATTGGTCATTTTAATCGGATTTTTTGTAATTTTTCCTTACGTCCGTGTTACGAAAAACCCCTAAGTTCATGTATTAATTTTCTTTTTTTGTTCGTTGTTTCTTGCATGGTTCACTATGAACTAAGGAAGTTTTTAAAGCTACATGCCCAGTTTTTTTTTCATGACAACTTTTTGAGTAAACGCACAAAGTTTGTTTTTCCATACTACGTGAAAAACAAACGCGGGGATTTCTTAGTATGGAAAAAGTAACTTAGTGAGTTTACTCAAAAAGTTGTCATGAAAAAAACTTGGCATGTAGCTTTAAAAACTTCCTTAGTTCATAGTGATTCTAACCATGCAAGAAAAAAGTGAAAAAAATATGAATTAATACATGAAATTAAGGGTTTTTCGTAACATGGACATAAGGAAAAATTACAAAAAATCCGATTTAAAGTCCAAATATCTCGAAAACCGTGCGACTTTTACTAGACCTTTTTAGCTTTTTCATAACGTCCTAAGTGCCCTCTATCCGTAGTTCAAGGATTATCCACTCATTACCTAACATCCTGTATATATATATGTGCGTATATGAGCCAGATTGTTGTTATTTTCCTACATTTTCCTACAATCAGCGCACATAATATTATAGCAATAGTAACAGTTCTTCTGTTATGTGCGTGGAAACATCATTCACGGAGTCATTACACGGATTACATTCTTGGCTCGCGTCAGCACAACGTCGCAAAAAACAACCTTACCTACTAGAAGAATAATGACGTAGGTACACACAAATGTCATTACTAACCAATTTATTTTAAAACACTCAACACCCTAATGAATCTGTGTATGACAACACTAATTAAAGACTTCGTATTATAATGTTCCTTTGGGTTCGTTAGTATTAAAAAGAAATATGTACAACGTCACAAACACGTCACGACACAAGATTAGTTATTAGTCATCATGCAGGTGTCTAAAGATTGGAATATGTATTTAAAAACATGGCGAACTAATTGCGCACAAAAATAATTCGGCCGGCATATTGTAGTCGAAATGAATGTGAAGTATACGAAACATGTTTTCTTAATACGATGTTACAACTTCAGACACACATGTTTACAAAATGGCTGCCGATTAAAAGGCCCCATTGAAGACATTTTTTTAGTTAAAGGTTTATTTAGGACGAGTTGACGATTTGCAGCGTCGAAGCGGATCAGCGAAAGATGCTGCGTTCCAAGTTGGGCCTTATAATGATATTAGAGAAACGTTGTTGTTGCAAAAAGCCACCGACCCCGTCACCTCTAGACATCACGTATTAACGGGGGAGTTTCGTCCCCCCTCCGCCTCTTCTATAGAACTGTGCCAGCCGCAGAGAATTCACTGAAGAGGTATTCGACTTCTCCGTAGTAACACATTTACTTACTTTGGAAAACTGTAGGTATACAATTTCAAGTGAAAATAATATTTACTTTTCGTTTATAAGGCAGTATGGTATTTACGTGAAATCACTTTAAGCTAAAAAGTACGAGTAGCCTTTGTTTTTTGTCAAAACAAAATCTTAAAAAACATGACTTGTAGAATTTGTTCCTTGCTGTTATTTTTGTATGTGCACTACGAAATTTGTTCGTGGCTCGTTTTGGATAACTTATTTTAAATATATACCACGATACTTTCTAGAACAGGAAAATATGATTCAAAATCCAGCATGCGCAGTACAAATAGAATCATTTATGAATACGCGGGTGTCTCTAATGAGCCGGAATGACTAAACCGAGCCGGGTAGAGCAAACAGCTCGCACCGAGCGACCCGCTTTTTGCCGATTGACGCGAATGACGCGTCATCCCAGTTCGCACAATTACCGCCGATCGATTCTTGCGTCGGATGAGGTGACACTTTCACCCAATTTCTACTCTGCCATAGAGCTTCGGCTATAATAACACTTATTTAACAAAATTTATTTTAGTTTATCGCATTTACATCCAAAGCAAGGTTTACATTCAAATGTGTGACCTTCATGTATAAGTTCTAAAAGCTTGATTGTATTTTTATAGTATTTATGTATAACTGGACATGACAGCGAAAAATAAACAAAGGATTAACATAAAATGCACAGTCTGTTTGTTCTAAACAGATTCTGTCAGATTACTTTTACCGTGTTTAGCTGCCATTTTACCATATCTCTGACTTTCTCCCTATGTAGTCGGGCTTTAATTTTTTGTTGTATGTGTTTTTTTTATTTAAATTGTGCACAGCACACCGCATAAATTATATTAGCCGTATTCTTTAAATTACGTAAGTCATGTCTTTGAAAAAAGAAACAAGATTGTGTTTTCATTTAACACCTCTAACGCTAATATCTGAAAAATTTCGTCTTGAAACCAAATTATAGTAGAATATAGGTCACGGCGGAACTCGGCTGTCACACCAAAGTTGATTGTATTTCGCCAACATCATTACCGGCAGCAATAAAAAATTAGTTTACGCATCCCGTACGCTAGAGAATGGCGCACGTACTCGTAAAAGTTTTATTGCGATATAAACAGGCCTCCAGCAGACTCCATTGACGCGCGGCACTCGACCTCACGCCTCGTAATGAGAAGTTTTATGTCAGTGTACACGAGTTAGTATAAATAGGTACACAGCGTAAACGGAAACATTGCCTGCGGTGCGGCGGGAAATTGGGGAACAATGTTTGCGTGAAACGAACAATGAGAAAGGCCGGAGTTGCGTGCTGCGCCAAACTCGGGTTGCGGTGTTATTATCTCGCGCAAGCGTTTGTGGACGAGTTGGTGCGTAGCCTCGAGGAACCAGCATAGCAGCTACCTAACGACAAGATACTAACAAAACTTAGCGCTTTAAAGCTTTAATATTTCATAGACTGATCCCTTAACCGACAATTATTAGTAAAAGACCTATCCAATGACACCTAACACTATGGGATAGACGAGAAAATAAATACTTTTTTTTTTTTTTTTTTTTTTTTTTTTTTTTTTTTTTTTATGATAAGGAGAAGGCACCCGAGCACTCAGACCACCTGATGGTAAGTGGAATCTGAGACCCATAGACATTTGAACTCTCAAGACTATAATCTTAAGACCTCAAATGCGTTGCCAACCCTGAGGACTAAGATGGAATGCCTCTATGCTAGTAATTTCACCGGTTGTCTTATCCCCACACCGGAACACAACAATGCGAACACTGTTGCTTGGCGGGTGGTTAATGGATAAGATGGTGGTAGCGATCCGGACGGACCCTGCACAGGGTCCTACCACCACTACATCCCCACGTTACGTGTACCGGGTAGGGGAATTACACTAAAAAACCGGACAAGAGCATGTCGGACCATGACACATGCATGTGTAGGATTCCGAAGCCGTTAAGTACTACAAACATAAAGTAGTAACTACTTTTCTATTTAAAGTGTTAGTCGAGATAGTTTTCCTTTAAAATTCATTATAATTATGCTCTTTCATTTAAGTTTTTTTCACATTTTTAGTATTTGTATTAGTGCTTTAAATATCAATATTTCATAAACGGATCCCTTTATTGAAAAATTGTGTTCACAACCCATAATATTTTTAAAAGACCTATCAAATGACAATCCACACTAGTATGGAGTAGACAAGAAAGAAAAATACATCCCCACGTTACATGTATGTACCCTAAAAAAATTATCGTTTCTAGATTTTATTTTAACACGTTGTTGGCGTCACTAGTATGTATATTCATGCTAAATTACAGCTTTCTAGTTCTTAAGTGTCTCTGAGCTAGGCTGCGGACGGACGGACGGACATGGCGAAACTATAAGGGTTCCTAGTTTGACTACCAAACCCTAAAAAGGTTTAGAGTGACCAAACATAATAAAATATGGTGTTTTCCAATTTATATGAAGCACTGACCATAAGCAATCGGTGCAAGTGACATTGTTGTTACATCGATCAGAGGAGCATGCATTTAATGTCTTTCTCCCGTACCGTAACACAACAATGTGAACACTGCTGCATGTTAAAGCGTAAGATGGTGGTAGCGATCCGGATTGACCCTGAACTAGATCCTTCCACCGCTAAGCAATGAGCAGACTCTCGGTCGCGTGTAGTGATCGCAGGTTGTCTCCACCAAGAACCTACTACAGGGTCAGGTAAGGCTGGTTGGACGTAAACCTCGCCTTTCCTGCGTGAATGAATAACAGCGAAGTGGAACACGGCTACGCCGCGCCGCCAACGCCACGCTCGACGATATTCATTTGTTTCTTTCTAAAGACCAAAGCCCGCAGGCGAATTTTGTGGTCAACGCTTTATAAAAATGGTTTCTGCAAAGAAAATAGAACGAGCAAAGAATCGTTGCTCCATTTTTAACGGTTCCGTACCTCGAAAGGAAAAAGCGGTACCCTTATAGTATCCCTTTGTTGACTGTCCGTCCGTCTGTCTGTCTGTCAAGACTTCTTTTCTCACGAACGCGTGGAGGTATCAAGCTGGAATTTATATCAAATACTCAATTCTACTTTCCCTTGGAGCTGTAAAAAAATCAAACTTCTAAGCCAACGCAGTCAAAAGATACAGCCGTTTATGCCGCAAATTTTCGACACTCGCAAGGGAATCAAAACCTACAGGGTACTTCCCGTGAACTAAGATCTTGAAATTTGGTACGATACAACGTCATAAGCACAGATGAAGGAAAAAATGGCGAAAACCGTAAATTTTCAGCTACGAAAATCATTTTACGATTGCAAACTTTAATGGTGGTAAACTAATCGCGACCTAAATCGCTGCTTTTATGCAATAGTGCCACAAATCAAAAACAAATACAATTCGATTTAAAACTTTAAATAAATTGCGTTCCGAATTAAAATGCAACAATGACTCATTTTGATTTGTGGCACTATTGCATAAAAGCAAAGCTATGTCGATTTATAGAGACAAAAGATTTCAACGGCAAAGTCAAGTTCGTCCCTCAATACAATTTTACATTCTTATAAGTTTGTAAGGAACCCTCGGCGCGCGAGGCCGACTCGCACTTGACCTGTTTTTTAATAGTGGTCGGGGGATTACTCAATAACAATCTGGGTAAAACACAGTCCCTTACAATATCTATGTATAAGAAAAACAATGGCAAACAATGTATATTCATAATACCTTGTCTTGTCTTGTACAACCCACAATTGCAGTGGCCGTTTCCGAAATGACGTCTAGATTTATATTGGTCTATAAAACCATCCGCTTCTGAAGTTTATAGTTTGAAGACGTTCCGAACACTGCGCAATACTTCAACTGATACTTAGTATTTCGCTTGAGATAGCATCAACAATGTTTTAATAATATCCGACGGTCGTAACCTGAAGTATCACATTGATACTGAAATTCACGATTCGTCAAAGATGTCATTTATGAATGAAAAGTGGGATTAATAAAATGTTATAGCGTGCCAGACAAAAGCTACGCACAGCCTTAATTCAATGTTGGGGCGGAGTTCATCCCCCAATACAGAATTAACAACAAAATTGAATAATAGCGACGTCCTCGTCGAAAGCCCGTAGTTGAAGCGAGAGAGCCCTCATCGAACGGTTCGGTCATCGACGAATGGTTCGGGGTTAGATTCTTTTGCGAATGGAATTGCTTTGTGTTCACAAGTGCTATTGTTGGCCGATACAGGCCACTAATTTAATTTTATTAATAGCTTGGTCCGTTTTGCCTGCCGTTCGTTATGCATGTTGTTATGACTTATGACAACAATACAATACAATACAAATACTCTTTATTGAACACCAAAAAATAAAAATAAAAACAACACGGAACAGTACATATAAGTCATTGGTATACAACAGGAGGTCTTACCGCTAAATAACGATCTCTTTCAGACAACCTTGTAAAAGAAATAACTGAGCAGACAAATTCATGGCAGGCGGTGTAAACTAATTCGTTTAGAACTCAAACTATATAATTACAAGAAACAATTACAATTATTTAAATTTTTCGTATTTTATTCGTTGAAAAGAGTTTTCCACTGCTAAATAGGGTAAACCATACTACATACAGTGATTACCTACTACATTTTTTAGAGACTGCAATCAGTAAAAATGTATTTGCTATACATAGGTACGTGTAACATGCAGTAACAAAGCTGTTTCTACGTAAGCAAATTTTTTTTTTGACTTGACTGGTCGCGGGCAATAACAGTATGGTTTACCCTATGTCTATTGCATGTTCATTTCATTGTTTCTAAATGTAAATTAATAATTATAATTTCAAACTTTTGAAATGTTTACTGATATTTAAATGTGATAGTAACTCTGTTTGTAAGGCTTTTACCAAACAGAGATAGCTTGAACCCCCAAAAAAGACATGAGGTAGGTACTTTTTATTCCGAAAAATTTGACTTTACCCGAGGTACGGTCAAGGACTTTAATTGTTATGCCACTATAGAACCCGGTCATAATGTTCCATAGACGTTAATCATTAATTTTAGCTTTCCTTCATGTCGTTTGACACGGTCATTATTACACGGTTGCATTTAAGTCCTTGACTTTACCGTAACGGAATCATCCGTCCAGCGGCTTGTTCGTAATATAGCTTCGTATTTTTATTAATATATTGTTGTACGTCATCACCCAAGAAACAAGACAAAAAAATGAACTTATTTATTGTAACATAGGATTTTGACAGCAACTAAATCACAAATGATTTTGTCTATGGTTGTATATCACATTAATTATCTGCTGCAACCTTTTATTCTATGTTACGATTTGTGAAATGAAGTTAGGGTTAACTTGGACTAGTGAGCACCTAAGTCTGACGTAACGTATTATTTCTTACTTAACCAACACAGCTGTTCACACAAAACATAAAACGGCGCTTACTTTACCGTGAAAGTGGCGCAACGAACGCCTTCAGTCATACTCTTTTACACTTCACGAATAGACGACTTTAATATTAGTACACAATACTTGTATTTTTTTTTACATAATTATAAATCCTCCCATCATCTCTGGGAATAAAGTTATGTATGTATGTATAAATCCTCCGCACAACAGCTAAAATACGCTTAAAATATGCTTTGTCCTTATCTGTCATTGTGACATTTGAATCTGACAGAAAGTTACAATGCATACTTTAACTCAAATAGATTGATAGTGCGGTAATAATCAATATTTGACTGATGGACAAAAACTAATTATTAGAACATAATGGGGTAAAGAACCAATTATTATCAAATGTCCCCAGAAACTTCACAACAGATACCAAAATCACACCACCCAAGATTAACGGTCGCACTCGTCACTTAATAAAAGTAGTTCCAACATTGTGTATGAAAAATCGTTACTAAGGAACGACTTCGTTGTTTTTAAGATGACCCTGAGTACAGCAGTAAGTACTTACAGTACAAAATTGAATTGTTGTCTATAGCCAATTAGCCTACCCGTAAAAAAGACCCGCGAAGCGAGTTTTAATAAAGTAACTCTTGCATAAAAGCGACTCACGGCGGCTGCAGTGTCGCTCTTCTCGCCACTTTATTAACCTTTTCCAAGAAAGCGAAAAAATGACGCGCGTCCTCTTAACAAATGCTTTGTCTTTATTTTGTTCCACCGTACAAAATGAAATTCTCTTTATTCTAACACGAAACGCTAGTAATATCTTGCTCAGGGAATCTTTCTTTATGAACTTCATTAAAATAGGAAGGTACCTCTGTCTGAGGTGTAAACATTATCAACAATTTTCAAGCGGTTTTTTATGTCTGCGTAGTTATAAGAAACAAAGGTCGGCCGTGCTTTATGAGGCTTGGTTTGCAAAAAATACAAAAGTGAGTCCGCATCTACGCCTTAGGTCCTTCCTGAATAATTAGGCGTATAGCGCAAAAAAGGCTTGTTCATTTTTCGCACCATAATAAACGAGCAAATTCGGGCTTCAATCGTTGGACTTAAAACTAAACAATACAGGGTTTCTTTTCTACACGGGAATACAAGATTGCTTTTGACGTGTTATGTCATTGTTTTAACTCGGCCGCCATGAATGGCAGGTAAATAAGAGCTAGGTACATATCTTAACGTTGATAATACGATAACACGTCAAAGGGAATATGGTTTTATCCTTTACAATATGGCGAGCGTAAATGACTATATACCTACCATAGCTCTGTCCTTTACGCTCGCCGTAAAATGTAATAACAACCCCCCCAGTTTTGTGTCAAAAAAAACAAACGAAAGCTTTCTAACTGTCTTGGACTTGTATATCTCTAGACTCTCGACAAGCTGCAGCTCCTGTTATTAAAAATAAATAACACATAATTGGCTTTTTTGTTTTTTCTATTATCATATGGGTCTCAGATTCTACTTACCATCAGGTGGCCTGAGTGCGTGTGCCTTCTCCTTATCATAAAAAACAATGCCAGAGGAAGGGATTCCATTTGAGTCTTATTGTAGTCTTAAGAATGCAAGTGTCCATGCACAGATCCCACTTAGTTTACCATCAGTGGACCTAACATGCTGCCACGGGAACTAGTGTCAAATACGTCAAACGGGAACTAGTGTCAAATATTATTATGACATTAAATGACAGCCACCTGGATTCGATTCCGGTAACCTTCGGGGAGGGAAGATGGCCGATTGAAAAATGCCCGGCTTTTACTTTTGATTTATTCTGTTTACTGATTTACTCTATTCACTTGACATTGGCGAAATCACTGTGTGGACCGCCATTTAATAAAAAAGAAGAAGAAGAAGAAGACAGCCACCCGGGGTACAGTTGCTTAGTAATAAAAGGACTCAAGTCGCACAAAACACACTTTTATAACACTTAATTCTTAAGTCGGAATATGGAATAGACGAATTAAAGGCCCGAGTCTATGTCAAAATCTTGTCCCTTGTGTAAGGGAACTGCTTCATTAATTCACTTTAAAAAAAAATAGTATCTCCAACGTAATAATAATAATACATATTTAGGAAATAAAAACAACTCGCTATCTATTACGGTTCAAAAGATACAGCTCATTAAAGTTAGGTCGGACGGACGGACGGACGGACAGTGTAGCCATATTAATAGGGTTCTGTTGGGATCCCTTCGGGCACGAAATCATAAAAAAGGCGATCCTCAATACATCGCTTTTTTTAAAAACCTCCGATATTATGGATGGCAATAGTCCAAGCTTAGTGCTCAGTTTCGGGCTAGACCAATTTGTGTATTGACCCGTGACATTTGCTTATTGATTTACATATTTATTCGGTAAAGTTCCTTATACTCCAGGATGACAAGCGTTGGCGTCACCGCCGTCTCCAACCAAACCAACTTCCCTCATATTTCGGTATTCCTAGCTTTATTTATTTCCACACGTGCACATTGTGCTTCGGAATGTCCGTCTGATTCAATTTTATTAATGGACTTGGACGTTTGCCCTACTGACTGTGAACGACCACGTCCAGTCTATTTTGTAGACGTATCTTATTGCGACGGCAGATGATTGATTCTGAGATCTATGCGTGTCTGTTATGGTGCACATTAGTTAGTGTATTGGTTTCGTCGGGTGACGCCGGAGACTGCATTGAGTCAGAGCACCCGAGCAGTCAACGAGGTCGCTTCGCTTAGGAAGCGAGTACGATAATGCTTTTAGACTGATTAGCTAGTAGACAAGCTTCAAACACACTTATATGTATGTATTCTCTCCATAAGCTTATGATACTAATCACATCACACTAATAAATAATCAGAAATGTGAAGGTTTGCGAGTGTGTGAGTATATTTGTTAGTTTTCAAGCTGAAACGTCTTGATGGATGAATAAAATTTCAAATGGAGGTTTAACCCTTAAAAATAGACAAAGATTCATCCCAAAAAAATTGGCCTCTCTTCGGAACAACGCTTGGCCAACGAAAAGAGAAGGAAAGAAGGGAAGGGGAGGAATAGCAAGTTACTATTTCTACACGAACAAAATCGCGGGCGGGAGCTAGTTTACTTATATTTTCCACATTCATATACTTACATGTTTGCTGTTGGCTTTACCTTACGCATACGCTTGAAATGCTTGAAGTCTTAGTTCTTATGTCCCATTAGTACTGTCTATCGCTTTTTTTTCGCCAAGGAACTAAGTAACAACACGCGACATAAAACGTCACATTCAATTTAATGAACGTTTGTTCAACATGCCTTAATTTTTTATCGGCTTATTGTTTAATTGATAAAAAGCGATCCATGTACAATTTTAAACCAACCGTTGATTGTAATGTTAATTTTAAAAAACAGACGGTATTTTTTCACTTGTCATATTATACTTAACGGTAAACCCAAAAGAAGTTGCCCTATCAAAGCATCAAAAATATTGTGTCAGCTCCATTAAAAAAATATTATAGAGCTCCATTTAAAAAGTGGTTTGTTTAACCTCCATGCCGTAATAATACCGGCCGCAATGAAAAATCTGTACTCGACTTGTCAAATTTGTCGGCATTTGCTTTTTTTTTACGTTAATTCTGTAGAAAATATATGATGCTTTTATTTAGTTTTCGTGGTTTGATTTTATTTCAATATGTTTTTTTCACTTCTGTTACGATTGCTTAGTAAGGGCAGCCATTTATACAGGTAGGTACCTAGTATGTAAACGGCCCGAAGCCCCTTAGAATAAAATAGGGTTTAGAAAGTAGGATAGATATAAAAAAAAAAAGATTTTAGCTAAAGCATGTCGCGTCTTCCTTACATTCCTTACATCGTGGGGTGTCATTGGATAGGTCTTTAAATTAAATCTAGGGATTCCTTTATGGAAATATTAAGCTTTAAAGCGCTAATTCTTGTTAGAGTCAAGTGCCCCCTACAGCCAAAACTATAAATACTAAAATTCTAAAAAAAACTTAAATGAAAGCACACATAACGAATTAAAAAAGAAAACTATCAGGACTAAGTAGACATCATTTGTTCTTGAGATACAGCCGATTAAAGTGTTTATACCTACTAAAATCATCTAAGACGGCAACAAATGACTTTAAATATAAAATTAGTTATTACTTGTTTGAAGTACTTAACGGCTTCGAAACCCTATACTGAGCATGGTCCGACATGCTCTTGCCCGGTTTTTTACATTACATAATCTTTGTGATTAATATATTATCGCCTCATAACGATCTAATCTAACAGTTCTCTAAAAGCCCTGCCACGATGACCTGATTCTAAATATTGCTCATACTATTTTTTTTTATTTTCTTCATTATGTATAAAATGTATGTTGATTTGTTTCAGAATGTGCAGATTGAAAGAGGAGGCGGACCAATAAAAGATGGCAGCCGTTAACTCAGTAAGTGAATTATTTATACAACTTGAATTACTCACAAAAATGTCTTTATTTTTAGTTTATCTACTCGTAAAGCATAATAAAAGTATTTAAATTATGAGTTAGGCATATTTTGTCGTTGTCACTACTTTTAAGTATTGCTGGAGTTTCTTTCGGCGCTTCTTCCGTAAGTGATGATGGTCTTGTCCGAAGCGCTAGTAGATTCACTCCATGTACCAACGTGTCAAAAAGCCCTAATGTGACCAATTTACTGAAAAAGTATTTTGAGGTTTTAATTTTGAAACTGAAAATACCGACTGCGAAACCCATTCTAAAATTAATCCAGGATTACGTTTTAATTGGGTAGCGAATAACAGTTGCCTGGATTCAATGGTGCCATAGACACGATCCTCGCTAATTGGTAGTACTTTACTAATTCTCTCTTGAATACCAAGCTTAGTACTTTCACATTGCTATACAAATGTTATAAATACGAATGTAACTCTGTATGGTTGTTTAAATAAATAAATAAATATCAGGGGACGATCTCACACAAATTGACCTAGTCCCAAACTAAGCTCTAGGCCTGTACGATGATTACTAGACAACGATAAACATACTTAAATAGATAAATATATACATAGAAAACATCCAAGACTCAGGAACAAATATTCGCGCTCATCACACAAATATCTGCCCTTACCGGGACTTGAACCCAGGACCACAGGTTTCGGAGGCAGTCACTCCTAACTAGGCCAACGTGTCGTCAAAAACACGGGTTTGTTACGCTTTCACAGCTATATGCAGAGCTATAATGTTAATTGGTATAGATATCACTTGAACTCCAAGAAAGGATATAGATATTGTTTATCCCGGAAAATGGACAGTTCCCGAGGCAATAACAAACCTCTATACAGGCGGAGTTGTGGGCAACAGGTAATGTACAAATAAAATGTACGCTCCACAAACACGACTCTAGTTTTTTTAGGGTTGCGTAGTCAAACTCGGCTGATATGATGATGATGATGATGAGTCAAACTAGGAACCCTTATAGTTTCGCCATGTCCGTCCGTCCGTCCGTCCGCAGCCTAGCGCAGTGACTCTTAGTACTAGAAAGGTGTAATTTGGCATGAATGTACATATCAGTCATGCCAACAATAAAAAGTACCTCCAGTTCACGTAACGTGGGGATGTATTTATTTTCTCGTCTGCCCTATAGTGTGGGATGTCATTAGGTAGGTCTTTTAAAAATATTGTGGGTTTGCACGAACAATTTTTCGATCAAGGGATCCGTTTATGAAATATTAAGCTTTAAGCGCTAATTTATGTTAGAGTCAAGTGAACCCCCCCTACCCTACAGCCAAACCTACAAATACTAAAAATCAGAAAAAAAATCTTAAGTGAAAGTGCATATAAAAGTATTTAAAAGGAAAACTTTCACGACTAAGTAGACATCATTGGTTCTTGAGATACATGCGATTAAAGTGTTTACACCTACTAAAATCATCTAAACACTTTAAATAGAAAATTAGTTATTACTTGTTGATTTTTATGTTTGTTGTAAGTACTTAACGTCTTCGGAACCCTACACTGAGCATAGTCCGAAATGCACATGCCCGGTTTTTAGGGTTCCGTAGCCAAATGGCAAAAAACGGAACCCTTATAGATTCGTCATGTCTGTCCGTCTGTCCGTCCGTATGTCACAGCCACTTTATTCCGTAACTATAAGAGCTATACTGTGGAAACTTGGTAAGTAGATGTATTCGGTGAACCGCATTAAGATTTTCATACAAAAATAGAAAAAAAACAATAAATTTTTGGGGTTCCCCATACTTAGAACTGAAACTCAAAAATTTTTTTTTCATCAAACTCATACGTGTGGGGTATCTATGGATAGGTATTCAAAAATGATATTGAGGTTTCTATTATAATTTTTTTCTAAACTGAATAGTTTGCGCGAGAGACGCTTCCAAAGTGGAAAAATGTGTGTCCCCCCCCCCGTAACTTCTAAAATAAGGGAATGATAAATGTAAAAATAATATATGATGTACATTACCATGCAAACTTCCACCGAAAATTGGTTTGAACGAGATCTAGTAAGTAGTTTTTTTTAATACGTCATAAAAACATTGATCAAAGCTACAACGAACTTTTATATTATGTTACTTGCTGCTACGGAACCCTTCATGGGCGAGTCCGACTCGCACTTGGCCGCTTTTTTTTATTATAGTTCGAGGAAACATGTTTTTTGGTCTGAGAAGTTTAAAACCATTGTTCAGCTACATAGGTAGCTAATACGTACACAATGTCGCGAAAATCTATACTAAATGACGATAATATACACTGAATGTGTTAAAGCCCTTCATAACATGTTTCAAGCAAATAAACCCTATATTTGGCGCACGTAACATGATTAGGAGTAGATTGAGATCCAGCCCGCGGCGACGCTTCGGCTGTTCACGTAGCTAACGTCATGTCTCTACTGATTTCCAAAGCAACATGTTGAAACGTAATTTAAGCTCACGTGAAGCAATATGGGCAAAGTTTTAGGGTCTAATACAATTGTTTAAAATAATTATATTTGATTTATCTTACTGAATATAGTTAATGACGTTATTTTGGATTAAAACATCGGAAACTAATATAGCTTGAAGTACGAACAGTTTAGTGATGGTTTTGATTAATTCGTTGTGAGTTTAATTATCTATGGGTTTAATAAAGCAAGCTCAAGTTCTGCTCGGGTTAAATTTATTTCCTTTGGACATGTTATCATATTTTTAAAATACGTGTGGGAATAAAACAGAATAAACCCGGGTTCTAAATTAATTGTCCTAGCGCTAAACTACTTGGGTATATTGATCGACATAGAGGCAGACTACTATTTTAGCTAAGCTAAACGTATTTTTTCTCGGCCATAAGGCCTCATTTAGAGCTTTATAGTCTGCCATTGAGGTTCGTAACTGCGAGTTGGCTCATCACTGCTCTCCCAGGTATAACGTGGCCAGTTACGCTAGACCCTTGTATTTTAATACAGCTTTCCAAGTTTTAAGCCGATTTTAAACGTATTAAGACGGGCAGGGGGTCTCGTATAAAACTGGTGGGATATAATGCTTTGGATCGGACGCTTGGCTATGGACGCCTTCCAAATCACATCGCATTTGAATAGCGGGAGCGACTGCACTTGGGCAATATCGGCTAACGACTTTTATCGGCTCGATTCATGGCATTGGTTCGTAGGTGCGCTGATAATTTGGTATTGATGTCGATTTGGAATCGCATCGTTCCTTCGTTCCTAATGTCTTTTTATCTTTCAATATAACAATTTAATTAAATATGCCTCCTATTCTGTTGAGTATCAAATGTGACAGTTATTTTATTTATGACAATGGAAATATCTTGCTTTCATAATTAATTTAATCCAACATTCGGAGTCTAGATTATTAATAACTTTGTAGTATTTAGACCATTTTTTTTCTGTAATGTTGCTATATTTTAGCAGGATCATGTTAAGTACTGCTTAATTAGTTAATTACTACCCTTACATTGGCAAAAATAAAAAAAAACGTGAATTCAAACCCTATTTGATTTTGAATCAGCATAAAAAAATATCAATCATAAAAATACAAAAGTGAACATTATGGTATGTAAAGTACATGAGACACTATCAAACTAAGGATAAAAGACCTCTGTAAAATGGTAATTGGCAATTAAATTAATGTTAATATAAAATTGTGCTGCATAGGCGGGCGATTCTTTGGCGTTCCAACCGCCTGTCATTGTTATCTTCAATATATTAACGAAAATAATTATAACTACGAGCTAATTTGGATGTAAATAGAAGCACCAGGGATGGTTTCTATTTCTTGTTATTTATTGAAAGACATGTTATGTATACATACACATAACATCACGTCTTCATTCTCAGAGTGGGGTAGGCAGAGCTACAGAAATAACAACAACTCTAAAAAGACTAGTTGATAATTCTGTAACCACACTGCAAAAACAGGCTAAGATGTTTACCAGTGTATTAGTGACAGGTTGCAAGCCCATTGCCTAAGAGTACTACAAGCCTTTAATGCCTTAGTCGCCTCTTACTACATTCACGGGAAGACATGGAGTGGCTCTATTCTAACCCGGATATCACACGTGCGAATTATATCTGGAATAATATGCAAAGACAACAGCGAAAAGGCGGTTAAAACGCCAAAGAAACACCCAGCATGCTTTTAAGTACAACAAAGGTTTATAGATACTTCGTTTTTCGCTGACATGAAGGTAACAAGGTCAATTTAAAATTTCATCTCTGCGTCCACATATTCTACTGTGCTGTTGTCGCCGGCGTGGAGTCAGATATTTATTTTACTCGCATCCTATACCTCCTGATTCAATTTGCTGCAGGTGACAGTGTTAAAGGTTCCCCGAGAGTTTCTTGTGCCCGAGGTGCGGTAGCGGACGTTCCAGATACATTGTTCACTTTACTGAGGTGGAACCGAATTCTTGTTCAAACATTGAGCAGGAATTCGAGTTTATCCTATGCAACGTTGTCTTTTGTTTGATACAGTCCACCATTCTGTTTTAATTTGAATTTTACGAATAAATTAGTATTCTATTTAGGCAACAAGTTAAAAAACCGGCCATGTGCGAGTCGGACTCTTTCACGAAGGGTTCCGTACTATCTATAAAAACGGAAAAAACATGTTTGTTGTATGGGAGCCCCACTCAAATATTTTTTTAAGTGATTATAATTATAAGTATTGCGAATATTTCAAGCGCCCTGTGGCCATTATCAATATCCAAAAAAAATAGCAAGAAAATCATGTTTGTTGTGTGTGAGCCCCTTAAATATTTACTGAAATACATCATCTTTGATAATTTAAACTGTCTAACTATCAGTGTTCATGAGATACAGCCTGGTGACAGACGGACGGACAGCGGAGGTTTAGTAATAGGGTCCCGTTTTACCCTTTGGGTACGGAACCCTAAAAATGTGTTCCCAAAAGATGTGAGAACAACAAGCCTGAACGATGTATGTTAGTTGTTCAAAGATACTTCTGAGGGTATACGTTGTAAACAATCGTTACCAAAGCGTTGCCGGCGTTTTTTAGTATAAGAACGCGCCGCAACGTGCTGCCTGCAGTTTCAGTGCTTATGCGGTTTTAATTAGACCAAACGAGTTGGGACTCGTTAGTTTGGTCTTAATAGGCAGATGATGACAGAACAAAAAAGTACTCTCTGCAACAAAACCTTGTCCCCAAAATTATTCTGTTAATATACTTTAAAGAAGATTGTGATTGATATGAACAGGCGTCCTTATTCCATTAGTTGTTGTATCTAACAATACATTAGATACATCAACTAAGATGTTAGCTGAATAAATAACTAGGGGTTGTTATTATCTGCTTTGGTTGATAACTTGATATATCTAATATAATCACTTTTTTGTGTAAAAACTTATTAAATAGGTAAAATAGTTCGTGTAAGATAAAGTTAGCCAGCTCAAAAGTAAAACATTGATCTCTACAAGGTAAAAATGAAGCAATGCAATGCATACAAAATTCAAAATGGTGTCTCATTTTCCGAGGTCATTTCGAATAATCCTTTGGCAGCAGTTTCTCAGCGTAACAGATGTCCCGGCGTAATGCGCCGGAGTTATCGGAGATGCGATCTGACGACGGCGCTTCACAATGCCCCTTATTTTAACTGGGAAAACGAAAAGAAACCTCCCCTAGTCCGGCGTATCGTTAGGGATGATTGCCTGATTAGTCTAATGAGCGTCGATACTTTCCATACCTACAAATATAAGTCATTTACAACCTCGAAGAATTGAGGTTTCTTTTTAAAACGGCCCTCTATTAGTCACGTGAGCGAAGTAATACGAGCAAAAGCGGGTAAACTGAGAATGCACCTCCTAAATGTAGTATTTACACTCTGACCGGAACTTCAATACGCCGGTTAATATATAATACATGACACCCCGCCTTCATTCTCAGAGTGGGGTAGGCAGAGCAACAGAAACACCAACAACTCTTAAAAGACTTGTTTATAATTTTGTAACCACATTTTGCACAATCAGGCCAAGAATTTTACTAGTGTATTAGTGACAGATAGTAAGCCCATATGGTAAATATATAGTGGTGTCGTGTGCATGGTAATTCAAGAACGAGTTGTTCAAGAATCATCTACTAGCATAACAAAATGCTTTTTCGTTCTTAGATCGAACAAATAAATTAAACACGGGCAGAATTAAATTCCACAATGAGATATATAAATATACCTAGTTCATAGATTTCACTAAAAGTGGATTGCACTCTAATTCCTCGATAAACAAAACGAAAGTAAAAGATCAGTCAATATTAGTTCGGCCGGGAATCCTTTTATTCTACGTTTCAGCAAATAACGTTGGTAACCCATTAATTCTTTGAAAAGTGGACAAAAGTAAACAGTTTGAAGTAGCGCGAAGCACAAAATGAATGAGAATTGTAATATTGTAGTGGCACAGCAGTAAAGCCTTTTGTGAGAGGGTAATAAAGGGCGTCCTAGGCCTGGAGTGGACCCGCCGGAAATTTAATCTGACTGGCCCTCTTTGTTACCCGAATTTCAGATAAGACCGGTGTAAGTCGAGTAAAAAACGAGTTGTTTCAATTTAATTAAAAACGCAATTTAAAAAACAACTGAAAAAAGACAAAGTGTAGCAAAGATAGACATGTATATCGGTTTATTTATTATGTTATTTCTGCTTAATAAAGAAAAATGTATAGATGCTTTGCGCTTTACTGAATTTTGAGGGTTAATACTCGATGTATTTCAGTAATGAAAGTACCAACGTAAATTTTGCCGGTTTTTTCGAGAAGTTCCGCTTTCCGAATTGCCCTTTTGTTCCCTAAGAGCGGTTGCGATCAAATTGCTAAGAAACACGCAAAGGGTCGGCAAATTCAGTAGTTAAGGCCTTTATGAAGCGAGCAGAAATCTTTAGGCGAGCGAAATGTTGCGTTTATTCGCGCACTGGGCGCGTCGATCCTCGCCTCCGAGCCCCGACTGTCGCTGACATCAAACAACATACCTCTTTTAAGCTGAAAGCTTTTTTTAACAGAAAATAGTAAATTATTTAAACATAATTATAATTATTAACCTGGGCCTCTATTCTACTGCGTTATAACGCTATCGCGTTTGACGTGTTTTAGAATCGTTCATGTCACAGTCGCCATTATTGTAAATGACATAAGAGTTATCAAAACGTTGACAATACGGAAAAACATCAAATATCATTATTACCGTGTAGAATCCCAGCCGTGGTAGGTGTTTCTCTCTCTCTACGTTGTCCCGTTGGAGTTTTACCTTTTATATACATAGGTACATTATAGCGCATGTATTTTTTTGTCAAAACATCTCCGCAAAAGCAAGATACATGAGAAATGATGATTTATTAGTGGCATAATGATATTGATATAAATTACAATGTTAATTAATGATAACTCTGCCTTACGAGCTTTCACGCGTGGGACACCTTTGGTTTGGCTTAAAAGACGAACGAGGGGCTTTATTCTAGTGTGTAAAACCATATCGGTTTTTACATGCTATCATAATATGAAACCTCTTATTTTCTTGATAGCCGCGGTGGCGGTGTTCAAAACAATATGATATGATAACATACATACTCGTACATAAGCAACATCACGCCTTCATTCCCAGAGTGGGGTAGGCAGAGCTACAGAAATACCAACAACTCTAAAAAGACTTGTTTATAATTCTATAACCACATTTTGCACAATCACGCTAAGAAGTTTACTAGTGTAAATAATATTATTATCGCCATAATTCATATATTCATGACTTCTAATTAGGTTGTATGTTTAAATATTTTTAAACGTGATTTTAAAACACCGGTAATCATCGGCTTTATGCCGTTAACGAAATACGTGTATATTAAACAAACACTAGTTTTCGAGTGAGGACTTTCAAAAATACGGGATAATGGGTTCATGCGAAAATAATTGTGACATATTTTCTATCACTCGACTTTGATTTCGAGCACTCGAAAGTCAAAAATCGCCCCCCTGGTTTTACTATCGATCATTTAAAGAAGTGGTAATGCAAATTAATTCAAGATTCATTCATAAACCACCTCTGATTGTAGGGTCACTTTCCCCACGGTCCGGCCCGAGACCGTTGATGCCCCCGGCTACCCGCTGGCGACCGTCTTGGAAATTGGCCAGCGTTGTGTTTCACCAACTTTAATACAGAACATCCTATTTCAAATATAACAAAACGGTTAAATTAAGACGAGCTGCATGTGCTATGATTCACGCCCTTTCCGCTCCTTGTGTCGTTTATTTAATTTTGGTATAAATTTTAGGGCGTGTGGAATGGCGGCTCTTATAGCTAATTAAATTTCGGGGAATGTTCAAGGGAGGTGTTTGGCTGGAAATCATTGTGCTTTGACGTTATTGAAACTCTGAATAATCATATTAATAATTAATTGTTTCGTCTTCTCATGACGTTTGTTTGTAAGCATTGATTTACGAGTATCACTGTACTCAATGATCAAACGGAACGGAAACTTATACTCCAATTTAACAATGTATGTACAGTCAAGGGCAAAAATATGTATACACTTTAGTACCTTTTCTATTTAACGTCATGTTTAAGCTGTCATATGCTATTTTGACAGCGATTAAAGCGGCAAGGTCCTAAAGTGTATACATATTTTTGCCGTTGACTGTACACACTAAAATGGTTTTAACACTTTGATATTTACTTAAAGAAACACTAAAGTAATTCGAAATCAATTTACTTACTTGCAATGTCTACCTTATATTGAAGTGAGTAGGTACATTTTTTGTAAAAAAATGTATCAGGACAACATGAACATAAATAACCAATGTTGTAGTTTAACAAGGATTTTGGTCACGTACAATCTAATGTATTAGTGTAGGCCCGACGTTTCGACCGTAGGTACCAATTTAATGCGAAAAAACCGGCAAGAGCATGTCGGACTATGCTCAGCATAGGTTTCGAAAGCCGTTAAGTACTACAAACATAAAAATCAACAAGTAATAACTAATTTTCTATTTAAAGTCATTTGGCCGACTTAGATGATTTTAGTACCTAGGTGTAGACACTAATCGCCTTTTATCTCAAAAACCAATGATGTTTACTTAGTCGTGATAGTTTTCCTTATAAATTCATTATATGCGCTTTCATTTTATTTATTTTTTTGTGTTTTTTAGTATTTGTGGTTTTGGCTGTAGGCGGAGGGGACACTTGACTATAGCAAAAATTAGCGCTTTAAAGCTTAATATTTCATAAACGGCTTCCTTAGTCGAAAAAATATTTAATTTTGCAAACCCGTAATATTTTTGAAACACCCAACACTATGGGGTAGAGAAGTAAAAATATTTTTTTAAGATAAAATAAATTTACCACTTTGTTGGCATGACTAATATGAATATTCATGCCAAATTACAGCCTTCTAGTACTAAGAATCTATGACCTAGGCTGCGGACAGACGGGCGGACGGACATGGCGAAACTATAAGGGTTCCTAGTTGGACATCGGAACCCTAAAAATGAGATTATTACTAAAACCTTTGAACGCTTATAATCATTGGTAGCATCGTATTATGGGAATACTTCTGTTAAATTACTTTGAAGAGGTTGAAATAGTAACTATGAAAATGTTAATTCATTAATTTATTATCAACGCGTCTACAATTACATATGGGTCCAGCCATTGCACATAGCTGACACTATATCGATAGCTATTTAACTGTGTCGCTACAGGATCATCAAATTACCTTACACCTAGAGTTCATCGTAAACATCAAAAAAGCCGCTTATATTTTACATAACAGCCACCGCAACACTAACCCTGACTACGAACGCTTTATAGCAAATTGGAGTCATATAGTCTAGTTGACAACGAGACAGGCTAGTCCAACGTGACGGGGCAGGACGGGTCGGACGTGGCCGGACGAGGCAGAACGTGGCGGGTCGTGGCTCGGGATGAGCCGTTGGACGCGCGCCAGCTATGTGTCCCGCCACTTCGCCTACCGAGCAACGGAATATCCGAGCTTAGGCGAATAGGCAACTGCGACAATTGGATCTCATTTTTATTACTGAGAGAATTCGCAATTGTATATTTTACTTTTACACCCACAGCATTTCCGTACAATGAGTAATATTTGTGTATAATTTGGTGATTTTTATCTGACTTTAAAAAAGGAGTTCAGTTTGATAGAGTATACTTTCCTGGTGATCCCATAGTCATGAGGTGAGGATCTGGTGATGGGATTCTATATAATTCGAGGGAATTCTTTAAATATCATAAGCCACGCTATAGCGATTTGGGTATGCAAAGTCAGACCGGTTTTTAAACATTTTTAATTTGTTGTATTGTTTTATTTTTCCATCATAAACAGTTAACACAAGATCCCGTTAAAAGTATAAAACAATGTCAACAACGCCGGGACTCGGAAAATTTGCTTCATTACATTGAAGTCGTAAAACGTCTTAAAAAGTTTTAAGTTTTTCGTTAAATCGTTTACGATAAAAGAAGCCGACGCCGCCCTGCCATTCAATTTAATGGTGCGGCTGGAGTCTGAATTCTGTCATTAGGGCTTCGAATTCCACCTTTTATCGGGCAAATGAGGTGCCAAGCGCAGCACGATGAGCCAGCCACCCTACACAATGGCGTACAAACATATCTGAAATCGTTCAAATGAAATACGTTCCTTTTGTTCTCTAATAAATCTGCGACGTAACAATTCTATCCAGCTAAAGCGCTTCTATTGCGTAACTACAGTGCTTATTTGTACGAGCTCTTATAGAGTACAAACGTGGGTTAGCGACGGTTAGGACCCAGTTAAGTCACCATATATAATGCACACTTAACTACCTACCTGCTAACTATGTGCACTTGAACCCCTCTGATGGTTTCATGTGGCGGTTTAAACACGACGTTAGAGCGACAAGGTATTCAAGTGCTAAGATATTTTTAATAAAGACTAATTACATTGCGCCTTTTTAAAAGTTCGTAACAAACTAGATTCACGATAAAACTCCGCTCTGGGCGCGAGTAAGTTAAGAATTTATAGTGCCACTCGCACAGGTTTACTACACGATCAGCCTCCAACTTTGCATACCTTACGAACGAGATTCTTTTATTTTCTGTATACATTATTGCACAAAAAGAATAGTTTACCAAAAGCATTCTCTACAAGATCTAGAGCATTTCGGACCATGCTCAGTGTAGGGTTCCGAAGCCGTTAAGTACTACAAACATAAAAAATATCTCAAAAAAACCACAAGTAGTTAATCGCCTGTATCTCAAAAACCAATCAAGTCCTCTTTGTCGTGATCAAGTTAGCGACTCCCAAGACAGAAGCAATTCGGTCTACCGTCAGATTTCAACTAAATAGTGGTGTTCGATGTGCGTGAATGTTGGCAATATTTAATGATGTCTCTACAACATCATTAAATATTGCCAACATTGATAGATTCTATAAATATTTGATTAAAATAATAACGTCAAAAATCTTTTTCCATAATATAGCCTCCTTTCTCTCTAAATCATGTCATCTAATAATAAATATTTAAAATGTTTTATTTAATTTTATTTAAAATGTATTGTGCTAATTAGTCATAGGTAATTGTTAGCTATATTTCTTCTTCAACTCCATGCTGTTTTATATGATGTTTAGTTTAGTGATTATTTTGTTTTATGCACAGATAAAGGAAGAGATTTTATGTTGTTTATTTGTGATCCCACTGGCGCTAGTAGTAACGTTTGTGTATGGGCTGCGTTCACTGTTACCGTAAAGGCCCATACACACGTAGTGGCTGGTGGGATACAACGTTTCCAGTTTTTCATTTATTTTATTTTTTATTTTTTTAAATACATGTTTGTCTTTTTTGTTTTTTTTTTTTATAATATTTTTACTTAGAGTGTATTTTAGTGTTTTATTTGTTTAAATAATAGTTCGTTTTTGTGCACCTTTCGTGTTGCCCACCGTGCTCTCACCGAATGGGCCCTGCGGAAGATCAGCGCTGGCTGTAAAGCTGGCAAAATGCTGAGTAGGGTCCATTTCGTGGCAAATTGTGTTATGTTTTATATTTTTTATTTTGTTTGTGTTTTATTTTATTATTATTTATATTTGTCACGAGTAAATGCTAGAATTTGAATTTGATTTTGAAATACTATCACAATTCATACTCACTTCATTGTTATCTCACTTTTAACAAAGTTTACATTTCAACGCAGCACTCAGAGACTTACGAGCTTTATAAAGCGAGTAGGTGACAGTACGTCATCCATACACAAGTTGCGACGCCGAGGCTTGTCACGTCGCGCCGAGGCCGTTAAACCTCAATGCCACTGCCATTAATAATGTACGCTTGTTTCATCAAAATATCAGATACCACGCGCTAGCGCGCCGTAACCAACGCGAGAATGTACCATGCAACATTTAAACATATTCAATACTCGCTGTTTCCCGCGACTCCGTCCACGTAGAATTCGTTTTTATTCCCTCAGGAACCGTCCATTTTTTCGGGATTGAAAGTACCCCATGTCCTTTCCCAGAACTCAAATTATCTCCATACCAAATTTCAGCGGTTTATCCGGGAAAGCATAATAAACAGACAGACAGACAGACCAACAGACAGATAGATAGACATACAAAGTTACAAAACCTACGCTATGATTGTGACTCTATTTTCAGAGCTGATATCTCATAAACGGCTAAACAAACTTTCATAGGACCTAATGAACCTAATAAATTATCTGTACTTTAAAAATAACCCATCTAAATCGGTCAACGTTTTGATAACTCTTATGTCATTTACAATAATGGTGACTGTGACATAAACGATCCTTAAACGAGTCAAACACGATATCGTTTTAACGCACCTGAATATAGGCCAAGGTCTAACTCTGCGGTAGTATTTTTTGTCTTGTTTTACCGCGGGCAGAACATTAATGCATAGAATGGTTTCTAAACCGATTCCCGGACAACACTGGTTTGATTGGCTATTTGAATTTCAAATACCTGAATATGAAACGCGATTTGATGTAACATTTGAATGACGTAGAAGCTGGTCGTGAACGGGTTCAGTTTTGAACTAAAGGGGTGAAAGCCATGCCAGCGCCAGAGGTGTTAGTCGATTACGAGCGAGCGATCTCATACGTTATGATTATGCACACCCTAAATTGTTGTCTGTACGCGCTGTCAGGGCAACACTCGGCGTGCATTCTAAATTAGCTAGGTTTGCCTGTTAATGGGCCCGCTCGGATGACTTCGCTCGCTCGATGGACCGTTTGACAGAGAGCCGTTATTAAGACAACACCTCTGGGCCTCTATTCTACAGCGTTATAACGATATCGCGTTTGAGGTGTTTTAGAATCGTGTATGTCACAGTCGCCATTATTGTAAATGACATAAGAGTTATCAAAACGTTGACAATACGGAAACACGTCAAAGACGATATCGTTATTACCGTGTAGAATCCCAGCCCTGGGCCTCTTGTATTTTATATCAAAATTTAACGATTTTTTTTAGTGTTCATTACTAATTAGAATTTTTTTTCTACTCGTAATGATACGTATTTATAATTTAAAATGATCAGTCTGCAGAGGAAGAACGAAATAAAAACGGACTAAGTGCTTAAATTCTGCCACGAGAGGAATAAAACGTACACGAACCAAGTTCAACCTGTTGCAGTGCAGCTTTTTTTTCAATTCCTTAATAATTGTATGTAGGAATGGTTAAAAAAATAACAATCAAACTATATTACTTATTATTATGTTTTGTTTTATTATTATTGTCACCAGGTGCTGTAAATGAGACCAACGACAAAGTATAACCATTCAAATAAAGTAAAAAATAGGTTCAGTTGTCTTTGAGTAATCGAGGAACTTACATAAAAACCCCACAACTTGAGAACCACCTCTTTTTTTTGAAGTGGGTTAAAAATACAATCAATTTGTGTTACTTTCATATTAAAGTCCCAAAAATAAATTAACTTTATATAAAAACAAAACATTACGGTTAACAATGTCATTAATTAGCATTTCTTTCATAAAGTTGTGATAAAAAATATCTCGCGAAATCACTAATCACTAACCATAATTATTTCCCCATGTGAAATTCTAAATTAGTAACAACGGACCGCTTGTATAACCTCAATACAAAGAAATTTAATTAGTATACCCGTGGCTCTGGATCATGTGAAATGAGATGCCTACTTATCAGCGAAACTTCGCCGTAATTAAATTGAGAACAGGTGGAAGCTACACAAAATGAATCAAAATTAATCTGATGTAATTTGACAGGACCGTGTCGTCGGCCTCGAGCTTAATTTCAACTTTAATGAAACATTTCTAACAATGAGAGTCGACGGTGAAAGAAAGCGCTTTGAAGGTTTTTATCAGTGTGTCGTAGAGGATACCTGCTACGGCGTAGCAATGTAGCACCGTAGCTGTGTTACTTCGTAGCAAAGCAAACGATTGAATTAGCGTTAGATGTTACCGGTCGGTTAGTGGTTCTCTTTTGATTTTTATGACAAAAACAGTTAAATGTTGTTTATTTTATAAAGCCATGCATAGTTTGAGAACCAACTGTAAGTATAGTATGGCCTATTTATACACTGCCTTTTTAAACATTATGCCGCAGGGACTATTGTGCTCGGTAAAACCATAATACTTTTGACAATACAATACAATACAAATACTCTTAACTAAAAACCAGAACACGAAACAGTACATTTAAATCATAGATATACAACAGGCGGTCTTACCGCTAAATAGCGGTAAATCTCTTCCAGACAACCTTGTAAGAGAAATAACTAAGGACACAAATTCATGGCAGGCGGTGTAAACTAATTCGTTTAGAACTCAAACTAAATAACTACAAGAAACAATTAAATTATTTGAATTTTGAAATTTCAACTATTTATATATAGACTAAATATAAATACATAAACTAAATAATTTAATAATTACATATAATTATACATCTACACTAATATTATAAAGAGGAAAGATTTGTACCTATTTTTGTATGTTTGTATGTTTGTAATGAATAGGCTCAAAAAGTACGGGGCCGATTTAAAAAAATCTTTCACCAATAGAATGCTACATTCTTCCAATTTGACATAGGCTACATTTCATTTTGAAAAAAATTAGGGATCCTTGGTAAAATTTGAACAATGTAACCGAAGGTGTAGAAAAATGAGTCTTAAAATGTCTTTCGTCGAATGCGCTGCCGAAACTATTAGCGATAGAACAAAATAATGTACAACAATATTGAAGAACATCACAAAAAACTCCGCGGTAGCATATGCCCAACTATTGTAGTTATGTCACTACAACAACTTTTTTCATTTTAAACATTAATGAAAATGCTAACCAAATTCAAACCATGCTATTTATATGTTTATATTAATCCTTATCCGAATAAATTATTTTATGGTCAAGACCATTTAACTACCTATAAAATAGTTTTTAAATTATTTTAATTGGACTTTCCATTCAAAAGATATTACGAATTAAAAAATTCAAACAGTAAACAAAACCCTTTTTCACTAGGTCTCCAGAGCTGAGATTCTACAGGGTAATAACGATATCGCCTTTGTCATGTTTCCTTATTGTCAAGGTTTTGATAACTCGTATGTAGTTGACAGTAATGGCGACCGAGTTAACAACGATATTAAAACACGTCAAACGCAATAACGCAGTAGAATAGAGGGCCTGGGCAGGGCTGGGATTCTACACGGTAATCTAATATATAAAATTCTCGTGTCATGGTGTACGTTATTGAACTCCTCTGAAACGGCTCGACCGATTCTTATGAAATTTGGTGTGCATATCGGGTAGGTCTGAGAATCGGCCAACATCTATTTTTCATACCCCAAAGTGACATAAAAAAAATTGCAGCGGGCGAAGCCGCTGGCGGGTCGCTAGTGTATATAATATATACATACATACATCCTTCAAAACAGCCAAACAATGACAACGTACGAAGCATGAGATAGAATAAAGAAAAAAGTAAAGGAAATAATAGAAAAACTACGGAAGTGATAGAAAATGATCCTTTAGCTTGCTTTTATAAATGACAACAGACTTAGCACATCGTACCTCCACACGTGACGTGTTATCATGTTATTTTTAACTCGGCCGCCATTACTGTCAAGTAAATAAGAGCTATCATAAACCTGAGAATACAATCACACGTCAAAAGCAATTTGGTTGTATCAAGAAAAATGGAGCACCAGCAATACTTGTGGTAGGAGCCTGTGCAGGGTCCGCCCGGATCGCTACCACAATCTTATCCATTAAACTACCGCCAAGCTGCAGTGTTCGCATTGTTGTGTTCCGGTGTGGAGATAAGACAACTTAACTGTTAGGCGATGGGATTGCCACCTGATCATGCTGAATAGAGGGCCCATAACCTATTTGTAGTGCAAACTCGTAAAAGAAACTCACGTTTTCACACAATATTTTACATACACTTCACCTTTACAACTCGATGACAATACGAAAGTCAACGTCAATGTTAACTCACTATCAATTTTAAGTATTAAATACATACTAGAGGGCGCTGATATCAATCGACATACACATCTTCTTGGGAGTGCCGCGTTCGCTCCCAATGTGTGCGGACGTGTTTGTTGCGAATATCTAATTTCACGTTGAAATTTATTTTTGCTAGTTTGTGATTGGTCAAGAGTTAAATTTTAATTTCCTTGTTACTCTTGAAGTGTTCTTACCTGTGGTCTCCGCCCAGGAGGCGGTCCTAGAGCGAGACAGTGTTTTTTCATTATTTCGCCTTCTTGAGCCTGGATCCCTATTCGCTGGAAAAAAATTACGCCACTGGGGATCGAACCGGCCCTGACGAAACACGAGGCAGCTGACTAATCCACTGGACCACGAGCGATAGCTTTACGCGCCGAAATACACCGCAACTATACGGTAGAGTGACGTCACCTACGCTGCATCGGCTACGCTGCTTCGTGCTACGGGCTACGCCGTGCCGCTACGAGGCCACCTCCCGTGCCGCGTCACCGCTACGAAGGTTACACCGCTACGCTTGCTCTCAGGCGGCTCTCTTGTTCCTCGGCCGAGAATGAGTACGGATCTTAACTGCAGTATGATCTGTGGCGCGTGTCAGTTGGAGTTGTTGGTGGGTGCAGAATACTTACAATGTATGGTTGTGGCATGCGGTAAGCTATACCACTATGCTTGTTACAACAAAACCCTATCTGAAGAGGAGAAAGCATCTTGGGTGTGCCCCGAATGTGTCTGTGCTACGAGGAAGAGTGGCCGTAACTGCGATACGCCGGTTGGTACCCCGGTCTGTATTAAAAACGTGACATTGAGAAAGCCCTCTTCGGTCCCGCCGCCTGCTCCTACTCCGTGTTCTCCGGATGCGGATATATCTATGACCGTGTCGGCCGCCCTGGAATTCCAGCTACTTCGGGAACAAATAACCTTCTTGACGGAGCAACTTGCCGATGCTGTTTCTACCATGGGGCGGTATCAATCTGCCCTTGCCTTATGTACGAATAAGGTTGAGGCAATTGGTGAAAGACTCATGGAACTGGAGCTTTCTGTCGAGTCTCGGACCACGCCTAGTGTGGCAGCGCCTCCGCCTCCTGCCCCAAGGTCTACCTCAAAAGTCATCACGAAGTTAGGTAATGTAGCTAGAGTGCATGGTTCGAAAGTAACAGGGAGTGGCCGTCGGGTGAAACCGGCTACAGCTGTAGGCGCCCAGATAAGCGCCCCTGTTGCCGACCACACTAGAGGCGAACAGCCGAATGTTGCGTCCCCTGACCGTGATGGCAGCCGAGTGAAGAAGCAAGATCCTGTTGCGGGTTCTGAGATCTGCGTCTCTGTAGCCCCTAGAGTTGAGGCTTCTTGCGACGACCCGCCGATAGTAGCGGACCCCAACTATGATGACGGTGGCCTCTTGAGTGGTCTTCAGACGTGGCTGAACCTTCTGGAGCCCAAAATGATGCGAATTTTGAAGCTGTTAAGACGAAGAAGCAAAAACGCCTGACCTCGGTACGTTGTACCGCTGGCCCTAGCGTCACCTCCTTGAAAGCAGTCGAATACCGGAAATACATACACCTGTGGAACATGGTGTCGGGGCCTGACGAGATTCGGGAGTATCTGCAAAACTTGTGCACTGATGGAATATGTTCAGTCGAGGAGCTGAAGTCCAGGGGTGACTATAAGTCGTATAAGCTGGGTGTTCCTGCATCTAATTTTGATAGCTGTTTGTCCGCGGATGTCTGGCCGGAAAATGCGAGGGTCAAACAGTGGTTATTTCGAAGGAAAAGTGTTCAAACCCAGCAATCAATCGCCTAAAACTAGTTGCTCCTCTGGCTCCTCTCTTTTCATAACATATCAGAATGTCAGAGGTCTTAATACCAAATTAAAAAGTTTTAGACAAACTGCTCTTGCTCTTGAAAGTGATCTCATTCTTGTTACCGAAACTTGGCTCTCCGAATCAGTAGCAAATTCTGAACTTGTGGGGAACGAGTGGACCGTTCTGCGCCGAGATCGCGCCAATGGGCGACATGGAGGAGGCGTGCTATTGGCCGCGCGACCAGGTATCTCTTTACGTCGTAGACCTGAGTTTGAGACGACCGACGGAGAGGATCTGTGGGTGTCTCTTGTGATTCAGGAAACTGTGTGTCATGTGTGCGTAATTTATATTCCACCTAATGCCGCTGACGACGTTTATATGCGCTTTTTCCATAGGGTGGAATCTTTCATAGATTCTCTTAATGGTGTTGTATTAATTATTGGTGACTTAAATATGAACCCTAAGTATACTTCAACTAGTATTTTAAGTTACTTTTGTTATTTTACTACTGTTTGTAATTTGATAGAGAGGAATGGAGTTCTTAATATGTTTGGAGGAGTGTTAGACGTGGTGTTGGTGCGGGAGCTAGCTTGTGGTGCAAAGGTCAGTGACACGGGGGACGACGGGTTAGTGCCTCATCGGGATTCGTATCATCCGCCGCTTGGGATTTCTGTACCTCTCACAGACAATAAACAGTATCCTGTTTTTCTAGAACCCAGTAATGTTGACTCTTATCGTGATTGGAACTTTACTAAAGGTGACTTCGAGCTTCTATACCAATTATTATCTGAAGTGTCATGGAAGGCTGTCCTTCAGTCCCGCGATGTCAGCACTGCTGTAGGCATGTTTTATCGGGTAGTCTATAGTATTTTTGACGAATGTGTACCCAGGAAAATGAGGCCTAATTCTCCAAGCAGACGTTACCCAGTCTGGTTTACATCTGACATTATAAATGATATTTCGCGGAAAGTTAAAGCACATCGGAGCTGGAAACGCTCTGGAGACCGTGCAATGTACGCTGCCTTTGCTAGCCTCAGAACAAGCATTAAAGCTCGAATATCGCTTGCCTATGACATCTATATAACAAATATTCAACATGAACTCAAATGTAACCCTCGCGCTTTTTGGCAACACTTCGGCGGCTTGAAATCTAAAGGTGGTTTCGAATCTTGTGTTACCTATGAGGGAAAGGAATATGAGGGTAGTGAGTCAGCCCAGGTGTTCGCTGATTTCTTCTCATCGGTATTTCTGCCGAACAAACCTCTCTTAGATTATAAAAAGACCATTCGTGAAGATTCCACTAGTAATGCTAACTATGTCCATATTCAACATATAACATCCATGGATATAGTATCTGGTATAAACTGTCTGAAAGCTAGAAGTTCCGTAGGTCCTGACAGCTTTCCGGCATTTGTTTTGAAAGGATGCAAGGAGTGGCTATTACCACCACTTCTCCATATTTTTAACCTAGCCCTCGATACTGGCGAGTACCCTTACCAATGGAAAGTTACCCGGGTGAGGCCTATTCCCAAATCTGCCAATACCGGTAAAGTGGAAGAACATCGGCCTATAGCAATCTTATCCTCGATAGCCAAACTTTTCGAGTCTATCATAAATAAAATTGTGGCTCCACAATTAAAACCGTTACTTAGTGATGCTCAGCATGGTTTTAGGTATCAGCGTTCAGTGGAGACAAACCTTTTAACCCTGGTTGATTCCATTTCGGATCATTTGGATAATGGAATTCAGGTAGACGTGCTGTACTTTGACTTTAAAAAAGCCTTTGATCGCGTAGATAACGATGTCCTTTTGAGTAAGTTGTGTCAAGTTGGTCTTTCACCAAAACTGCTAAGGTTCTTTGCTAGCTATCTACGTGATAGGCAGCAGTACGTGCAGCACGGATGCTTTATTTCTAAAGCTTACCATACACGTTCTGGAGTCAGCCAGGGTTCGATATTGGGCCCGTTGCTCTTTGGAGTCATGGTCAATGATCTGGCTTCCGTTCCTAAGTGCGCCAGATGCTTGCTTTATGCCGATGACCTGAAGCTAATTTATGGCGTGCAGGATATGTCGGATTGCGTGTCGCTGCAGAACGATATTGATCGAGTATACCAGTGGAGCATTAATAATAGGCTTCTTTTTAATACTGAGAAGTGTGCGCTCATAACGTTTTGTAGGGCCCGTAATCCTTTATTTAATAATTACCTCCTGGGCTCTGAATCAATTGCCAGGGTGGACTCTATTCGAGATTTGGGAGTTATTCTGGACGCGAACCTTAACTTTCACGAGCATATGAACGCGCTGGCTCTTAATTGTTATAGACGGCTGGGGTTTGTCATTCGGAACACTAGGGATTTTGTTGATGCCGGGTCTATAAGGCTGGTTTACACCGCTCTAGTCAGGAGTAAACTCGAAGCAGCCAGTGTTGTTTGGAACCCCCACGAAACGACCTATATCTTACTTCTGGAGAGAGTACAAAAAGTGTTTCTCCGTTTTCTGTACAAAAAAATGCATGGGTATTACCTTTTTTTATATCCAACTAAATTCTTGTTAGGCGTCTTGGGTTTTAACTCACTTGAGGTGAGGCGAGATTACAGACTGCTTACTGTAGCTAGCAGTGTGTTGCGTGGGGATTCCGACTGTCCTGAATTGGTAGCTCAGTTGCTGCGTCTGTATGTTCCCTCTCCAACTAGATTGGTTTTTCGACCGCGTTGTCGCCATCTGTTAGCAGCGCCGGTTGCGTGTACTGTGTCCCGCCGAAAATCTCCGCTAGTACGGGCTTTGCATTTGATAAACTCGCTCCTCGAATCAGCCACAATCTGTGATTTGTTTGCAAGTAGATGGTCTAACGTGTGTGACGAATGTCTGAAGTTCTGCGAGAAGATGGATGTACGGCCTTCTTCTGTGATATTTTAAATACCTCTTTCCTAACCTGTATTCGGTGTATTAAATTGTATTTTAGTTTCATAGTGCTTTGGTTAAACTGTTATGCTGTGAAATTTAATTTAATAATAAATAAATAAATAAATAAATATAAATAAATAAATCTTCTCGATGACGCTAAGCATTAACGTTACTTACTCGATAGAAAGGAAAAGTTTGAGATTCGGGTACTGAAATAAGCCTTAGTTCAATAAATATTTGTGGCTTATATTTAACGCTCATAAATTGAGAGGCTGGTATAAATGTAAGTAACCATTCGACGTACTCTATGGAGTGATCGCGTGTGTTCGACAAACACCCAGCCTTTATGGCCGTCGAAGGACAAAAGTTTGCTTGTTATCGGAGAAATATCACAACATATCTCCAGGCTTTATAGAGAAAGTTCCGAGGAGTGCACGCGCTCGAGTATTGAATCATTGACCCGCGCGATCGTTACAGACGAAAACTTCAGTTCACTCGGCCGCAGGACACTATAGGATTCGAACAATGAAGTGGTTAAGGGTGCATTGAATTATTTATATTATATTTATTGGACAATACAAACAGTAGGTACAAATAGCGGACTATTAAGTTACCCTTAAGGCATTCTCTACCGGTATACTAATGGGCTAAACAGGGGGTTATTATGACATAACTATGCAGTTCTGTTTATGCTCAGAGAAAATGACGGAGCTATATAACAGTTATAGCTCTATCCTTTTCTCTGAGCATAAACAGAACTGCATAGTTTTGACATAATAACCCCGCTGATACAGTTTAAGGTTGGTGTTAAGGACGATATAATAAAAAATAAATTCAAGTCACAATTGAACCAATAATAAGTATGAAAAGAAATGCTTTTAATGACACAAAGTAATTTAGATAATTATATAAATATAAATATATTGTACGTATATAGTATTTGAACACAATGCAGAAACCAATTATTAAGGTTATCAAGAAAATGCTAGCGTACCATGCGTTTAAACAGTAGGTACATTAGTTTGTGCTTGTCTGACTCGGAGTGGAAGATCATTCCACAGACGAAATCGAAAAGATACATACGATTATAGATGATATGATGATAGATATACCTAATATACACAATGTTTTTATTTGTTACGTGATTACAACTATAATTAACACAAACCGTTTACCAGGTAAGTGCTGTACGTCTAGGGTGAACGGAATAACATGTCTAGTCATCTAAGTATCTTTTGAGACGTTGTTTTGTATAGAGGATTTATTAAGACTTACATACATAATATCTCGCCTTTTTCCCAGAGTAGGGTAGGCAAAGCTACAGAATACCAACAACTCTAAACATGTCGAAATTTCTGTCACCACATTTTTCACAATCAGGCTATTTATTAAGTGTGTAAAAAATAAATGAATAATAAGATTTGATTTGTATTTGTTACTTAGTGGCAAGTAATAGTTACAAAATCTACATTTTGAAAATAACCCTTTTTAAAGTGATTAGACAAGTTTTTTCCTTGTGCAAATATACCAAAAATTACATGAAATAAAATATTTTAACCTTCTCATGAACCTATACATTTTAAACAAGCAATAACTACCAATGTCTAATTTCCTGTTTGACTTGATATCTTGTTTAAGTTTGGTTTTATTTGTCAAACTAGCTGTGCGGAATACTCGTTCAGTGTTTTATTTAAAATGTACACAAAATTTAAACATTTTCACCGCAACTTTTCAAGTTAAGTTCATGATCTATTTTTAATGTACTTAATGAAATATCTGATTCAAACGAAACAAGCCGTTCTTTTTATCAAGTTACAAGATAAATGGATACCGTCTGTACCTCGGATAAAATAAACGAGTCTAAAAGAAAAACTTCGTACACTTTATCTATTTAAAGCGCTTTATTTGTAACTCTGTACAATTTATGAAATGGCGATTGAATTGAGATCGCAAAGGACTCTGTTTACCGAGTCCGGCCAGGCTATTTATTAATCTCCGTCTGGCGGCTTATCAGGAAAACTGTTTGCCCCGTATCCAGAATAAGCATGGAAGTTTAACGTGGATTTCTAACAATTTGGGACCATTGTGTACAAATGGATTTTTATATAAAAAGTACTAAGTAGCTTACGTTTCGTTTTAATAGTAGGTATTTTAGTTTTTTAGTTTATTTTTCTTTATTGTACAATTTAACCCGTGGAGCGCCATGGCATATGTAAGTGTATTACAATATCAATCTTAATTCAAACCACTCTGATTTCCGAATTCAAATATTGTTATGAACACACAGTGTTCATAGGGCGCTCCATGGGTTAATAATCCCATTTTTTTACCCATATACACTCTTAAAAACAAAAGTTGTCTTTTCTGTGGTCAATAGTAAAAAGCTTGTGTGCATATAAGTTATGTTTTTGTATGATAGGTCTACAGCAGTCCTGACGGCGTTTTTGCGGGAATGGGTTTAGCCAGAAAATTAGGCCTTAAAAACGTTAACTTCCGGCATGTCCACAGGAAAGGCATTTTTTTTTTTACTTTTTATTGTACCACTTTGTTAATGTAACTAATACGCATATTCATGCCAAATTGCAGCTGACTTTGCTAGGCTGCGGACGGACGGACGGACGGACGGACATGGCGAAACTATAGGGGTTCCTAGTTTGACTACGGAACCCTAAAAATACCGGTGCTGGGCTATCAAGGCAGGAAGAGGCCTTAAGGTGCCTACGTGTACACAATCTAAAAATGTCTTATTCTCCTTGATACTGCATCTCAATTAACGCGAGAACGCATACAGCTGGGAGGTACCATGTTCTAGGAGGTACATAGTTTACGAACTATTGTACATACAAATGAACTTAATAATTTTGGCGTTGATTGCTAGCGCTGCTAGCATTGTGTCTATTCTGTCTAGTCACGGTTGGTACCTCTTAAATTTGTGTTTTCTATATTCTAGAGAATATAGAAATGTAAGAAGAAGAATCTTAGAAGATTAAATTGATTTATAACGAGGCAACGATAACCGGTATCTTAATTACTTTAAAGTATAATTATTATTGTTGTGAAAATAAATATAACCTAGTGCACTTATATAATTACAGCCTCTAGAGAAAAACAAGTTCTTAGTTTAAAAGGATCAAGTTTAATTACAAGATTTGTCAAATCATAAATAAACTTGTTCCCCCAGACGGCTTGTCTAGGGCTGCCAGCTACTCTACATAGGTAGAAAAAGGTCTTAGATAAATTGACCTTAGTGTTAAAATAACAGTAGTTATGTAATTACTTTCTTGAAATATTTCAATTTAGTATTTATATTTCAACTAACTGAGGGCGAGTTCAATGTATATATTTTTGTAATTGTTTGCTATACATATTTGTTACAGTGACATTTCAAATGGTACGAGTAGTATTTGTAAAATACATAGGTCTTATAACAAACACAATAAAAAAGAAAGGGGAACAATTGCGAAATAACACCCAAGTGTGGTGCCACTATAAGGTCTACCATTTTACTCTATAATCAAACGACATTAAAAAATAAATACTATAAATTCAAATGCTATCATTTAACATTCATTGGCTATAAAAGTTATTTTGTAAAACGTTTGCCTCTCATTTTTTTTCATGATGTCGTTTTATTATAAAGAATAAGGTACGCAACCTATGGAAAGTTGAATTATGGGTGAGTCATTAGGAATTTAGCTAATTTCACAAATTCACAACGTACAAGACACACTGCTAAACTAAGCAATCTTAACTTCCTTATATGCACGAGTTATAAATAAATAACATGTAACACGTGTCCGCACAGAATCATACGGGTGGTCAAAACAATATTATGACAGTCTTTTGTTGTTTTTTCCTTATACATGGAGGACTAGCACAAGTTCTTCGCGACTTGTTTGTAGCTTGGATCTCCCTTTCTATCCAGTCTGTAACTATAGAGACGCACAACGATAAGTAAGAAAATACAACTTCTACTAGCCCGACTGGTCCTAGATTGGATACCGAGGTGTTATTCTCTTAGAAACAGCTCTCCTTTTAACGGACGATCGAATAAGCGAAGTCATACGAGCGCGCTCACTAGAGCGGGTAACTCTAACTCGCCGGTTAATAATTGATGCGTCGAGTTCAAGAGCGAGTGGCTAAATAGGATCACCTCCCTAATGGCTTTGTCACCATCGATCGTTTAGGCTTGAACTTTCTAGAAATAATGTACTTTTTGCTGGAGGCAGCCCTGGGCCAGCGGGGCCGCCGTGATTTCAAAGCATTCAGACGCGCCACGATTTATCCCCACCGGCAAAATTAGCTTCCGCTTTTATTCAACTTACCATTTAAACTCTTCTGCGAATGACACTTCCATTCTAAATTTTTTCAAGACATTCAGTAATAAAAACTCAATATTACTTAAAGTACCCAATTCGTGGTGTAAGGTTATGACTTATGTAGTAAAATTTAACTATGTAGGTAGCTAAGTGTTAATTGGAAAAAGATAAATAACACCCTATTTGGTGTGGGAAATATGACTAAAACTGAACTAGTATCATTTGTGCGCAAATGTGTAGCATTAGTGTACTTATTAAACAAAGAAAACTTAAAAAAGATAGGTGGTGGACGCTTGAACTAACCAGAGTTAGAGGTAACCCGTAATTAGTGGGAAGAAAATCTCTCATTAATTATGAATTTACGAGCAACCTCTGACTAGCAACCTACTGCAGCTATGTTGTACATGTCAAATTAATCAAAAATTGCCAACTAGGTGTTTTAAAATCTAAAAAAAAGGTTACAGTTGTCTCGGTCTAAGTAATTGATGAGCTACCACTATTAAAGCTTGAATAAAGCCTAAACTTTACGAAGTTGTAACTTTGAACGGTTTCTTTTGTCTTTTACTGTAAATGTGAACAATAGTGAGTAGGTAACTAGGAATCCGGCGATATCCGCAAGGCTCAGAGGTGGTACCTATTCTGTTACGTCATTAAACCAGCATGCCATACATGAATCGCCGTACGATTCTCACGCGTGCAGAGGTCAAGTTAACTTGGTGGTGAGAGTAATCTCGCCTTCTCCGCGATAGAGAATACACCCCGCTCCCAAATAATCCCGTCGCTCGCTGATGGATCGCTCTCTAACGAAGAGACTGACGCGTTTGCAATTACCCCGCGAATTAGAGGCATTGCCATGAGTCGGCGGAATCACTGATTGCCGATCGGTGATTGCGGTCTGTCAACCGGAATATGAACCATATGCAGAGCAGGAGGGTAAGAAATTGAATACCGAGATCGTATTGTCTTGAAAAGCGTAGTATTGGATTAAATTGATCAGCAGACTGAGTATAGCAGTAATAAGAATAAAAATGTTATAAGATTTGGAAACTTTAAGAAAAGTACAGCATCAGCGAATAATTAGAGAAAATGACCCGTTAGATAAACAAACATCCAGGGACAATAAATAAAACGATTTAAATGGATTTTAATGAGTAACAAACGCGGAAATCGAAGGCAACATTATCCAGGGACAATCTCACACAAATTGACTTAGTCCCAAACTAAGCTCTAGGCTTGTACTATGGGTACTTGACGATGGTAAACATACTTATATGAAGTAATACATTAAAAACATCCAAGAGATTAAGGAACAAATACTTGTGCTCGTGACATAAATATTTGCCCGTACCAGGAATCGCACCCAGGACAGCTAGCTTTTAGGAAGTGTCACTACCAACTAGGGTAAACGCGTCGTCAACATAAATAAACATAGCATCAAAGTTTATTACTTAGAATCGAAGGTGTAGCTAGGTAACCAACGGCCGTGGTGAAAAAAACAGGTCCTAACTAACCTGTTTGACATTAATTTGAAGTTTGCTAGCCAGGGTCCGGGCGCCCCCTGAGCTTGGGGGCCCCGGTAAACGGCACCACTGCTACACAATCATTAATACACATATCACTTAAAAAGTATTTTGTGATGACTATTATTTATTTTCTAATATTTATTGGGATTACGTAATAAAGTTTATATGCTTAACAAAGTATTTATTATTGGCATAATATTTCTATTTGATCGACTTTCAATACAAATTATGAACAGATCACTGAGGTTTACGATTGATATGGACAGGAAAATATGCAAAACACGAAAATTGGTTTCAGATCGTAATGTAAAGTGAAATTTTACGTCGTCATAAAAACCCACGCCTACGGTTCCCGCTTTGCAGTGGAAACAAAGTGCCGGGTGCTGCGGGCTCGCTCGCGGCTCCCGCCGGTGAAACGCTTATAAAACGCCGGCATTCCGCGCCATTAGCACGCAGCCATCGCCAACCTTCGCTGAAATGCTAAGTTTCACCCCTATCTTTCGTTTCTATTTAAACGGCTCCTTTATTATCTACTGCTCAAACATAGCTGCCGGACCCAACGTTAAAGAGGTCGCGTCTAACGAAAACATTTACACCAGTAGGCGACGGATGATAAGCTTTATCATCTAAAACCGTAATTTGTTTAAGTGCCAGTGCGATAAAGACAAAAGCATTTTGTTTTAACAATCCCATCTCTGACAAACTACATTTTTTATCGAAAAGAGAATCGTTATCGCCGAGTCGAGTTGAAGAGCACCGAGCGTTGGTTCGAGAAGAAAGCGAGCGAGGAGCTTGAAGTAAAAAGGCAAGTCCGAAACCGGTAGAACTCGGGCACAATGATGGATTAATGGCCGCGAGGGGCCCGCTACCTTCCATTTAAACTGCTCGAAGAAAGTAAAAACTTTAAAACGTATCTACGTCGTAACCTGAATGTTGCAGATTGGGTTCTTAAGTGCTGCTTTTCATATTGTACTTATTCGTAAATAGCCAGAAGTGTTACTCATGTATGGAGGAATACAATTTCTAAAGTAGCCATTGCTTTCTACTTAATCTAATTGTGACTGGCCAACCAGATCAGTCTTGTTTTCGACAGTAAAATATAAAACCGGGCAAGAGCATGTTGGACCGTGCTCAGTGTAGGGTTCCGAAGCCGTTAAGTACTTACTACAAACATAAAAATCACCAAGAAATAACCAATTTTCTATTTAAAGTCATTTGGTGCCCTTAGATGATTTTAATAGGTATAAACACTTTAATCGCTGGTATCTCAAGATCCAATGATGTCTACTTAGTCGTGATAGTTTTATAAATTCGTTATATATGCTTTCATTTAAGTTTTTTTTTTAGATTATTTGTATTTGTAGTTTTGGCTGTAGGGGCGGGGGGGGGCATTGACTCTAACAAAAATTTGCGCTTTAGAAATAGAAAACGACTCCACACTATACTGTAGACAAGAAAACAAAAATACATTCTCACGTTACGTGTAGGGGAAGTACAGTATTTTTTTTTTTTACATTTTATTGTAACAATTTGTTGGCATGACTAATATGTATTTTCGTGCCAAATTACAGTTTTCTAGTACTAAGAGTCTTTGCGCTAGGCTGCGGACGGACGGACGGACGGAATTGGCGAAACTATAAGAGTTCCTAGTATGACTACGGAACCCTAAAATTTGGCAGTTATTGTTGACGCGTAGTGTAGAATAAAACGTCCGTACGCGGGACGGTGTAACGCTCGGACAGTCTTTATGACGGCATTAGAATTCCCAGCGCGGGGAATGGTCACTGACTTCAGAATGCTGCAAACCCGCCATTTTATTTACAATTTCAAATTATACTGCTATCACTACGAGCTAAGCAAGTTCTTTAGTAAATACGTACACAAAATAAACAAAACGCATAGAATCACACTGTGATCTAATATTTTTGAGTTTTCTAGGTGTGTTAAATATCAATTCTAAGAAGAATAACTATTCAAACATATACGTTATGAATATTCGAAATAATAATAAACGATTCACTAACTTGCAAATGAGCCGAGAATTCGGAGATTTTTTTCTTGAATAATTAATATCCCGATTAAGGGTTTCGCTTTGAAAATTAAAACTTTATTTAAATTTGCTTTGGCGTCAAACCCAATGAGAATCTACGTAATTTTGTATTTCTTGGAAGGGCAACAAAAAGTTGCTTAAGCTTAGGTACGGTCAAAGTCAATAATTGCTACTTCTAAAGATAACGCGAAAAATAAGTAAATTACATTATTTTCAGTGGTATAACGGGTAGTTATTGAGTTGTTGTCCCCATAATATCCTAGATTGTCAAAAATGCTGTCGCAACTAATACGTACTAATAACATTTGTCAATCAATTGATTTATGTCAGTAATATTTCAAAGAAGTTTGTGCAATAACGAGCACGTACTACAACGAAACTCAAGCACTTTAATGCACTTAGAACGACCGGATATATACTACTTCGCACTTAGGTACATGTCTTGACAACCGCTTACGAAGAATAACATGAAACTTCGATACAATACAATGGATGAAAATACAAAAGAAAATACGGCGTCCAGGGAAATAAAAGAGCAGATGTCGAGGGCACGGACTCCGAACAAGTACGTGTAGACTGTTCGGGACACGGTAAAAATTGCAACAAAGAACGTTTGAACTGACACCTCGCTTCTCACTCACCGCTTCTCGCGTCATTTCTCATCGCGAGAAGGACCATAAAGTGATATGTAACACTCTTTAAGTCGTGTCTTTGCTAACGACGCTGAAATAAAATCTCAATTTCCTTTACCATCGGGCGGAGCGTCTATTATACCTCATTAATCAGTTTTCTGTGAACCAGCACTCGACTACAAAAGATATAAAGAAGCGATGTAAAAACTGTACCGCCAGTATAAAATACCGCGACCTATTTACGTCCATAGCAGAAATTCACTTTCGAGAAAATAATTTCCAATAGCGTAGCTTTCAATACAGCGACCACGGCTACCCTTCCGTGTGAATGGCGAGGAAATTTGTCGTCTTTGTCGTGGAGCCAAAGCCGGCTTTTGAACCGTCATCCTTTCACATCTGACTTCCCAGTTGCCTCTTCAACATACTTGAACGTTTTACGCAAAACTTCAGCATTTACTTCCCAATCCAATGAACACAGTACTTATTTGTTCAGTTCTACTTTCAATGTTTCGTGCCTCGTACTTAAACAAGAACTGAAATAGGACTCTCAAAGCAACTCACAATTGTTTGTTCGGCTGGCCTTACTCTCAAACAGCAATGTCCTTTGTTCAAAGGTCAAAACGAGTCCGGTTGAGCTAAGCCAGCGTAGCCGAACTATTTGAACTAAACCACATCTGCGCCGCCAGCCATAAAGGAAAGTTGCGTTGTAAATTACCTTGCCCTATTTCTGTCAAAAACAGGACCGTACTTTACGGGAAATAATTCCCAATACCGGCGTACACCGATATTCCATCATCTATCCTGAATAAGGCAAGCCTTGTCACCGGAGCAGAAGGGTCCCTTTTCAATCCCACGGGACCGTCTTAAAACCAGAGCCTGCTTTTCATTTACCTATCTTTGAAGGTTGTTGTAATTGAAAGGGACATTGAAACAACTTATTCGCCTGGAACTGATAGCAGAATGTATTACGATTCATGTCTCTTTCGTATTTCCGTAACAAAAGTTTTAAATGAAGATCGCACGAATAAGTCTATACTGTGTAAAACAATTAGGTATATTTAACATGAACAAATCATCTTTCTTCATAAACTAAACGCTAACCGTTAGTCGGTAACAAATTGAAAGTTTACCTAACAAGCAATATCCATTCGATTTACCCTTTAACCGGTTCGTATATAAGTGCACGCCCTTATTCCTCAAGTAACTTCGAAAGCTACCCTTTCATCTGTTAAATGTAGCGGAACAAGTACACTGGACCAGTAAACTTGTCCTCGTAAATACTTGCGTCGAGTTCAGCCTGCGCTTAGATGGGCCTTCGACATGTCCTGACATATGTGACTTTACGTAGGTAACTTCTTAAACGTTCTGCAGTTTTAGTATTTAAAATTTTATTGTGAAATATCGCTTCCAGTTTCTTGTGCTTAGAAAATTATTTTCAGAATAGGTGGCATTAGGAATAATTACATGTTTACTCATGCATTCCTTATCAGTAACATAACCGACGGTAACGAATGTGCATTTTTTTTAATTTTTGTTGTTTCGTCAAGTTCATGTCGCGTGCGGGGAAAAAACGAAAAACACAGTACGAAAATCATTCATATTTCCTGTGCGTAACATAAATAAAATAATCCAAAACAAACGCTATGAATTTACGTTTGCAGATAGTGGGGAGACTCCCCGAGGGAGCGGTCCCAGTTCGATAGGTACCCCGGCAACGTCAACAAAAAACCACAAACTCGATATCTGCCCGGGTTTGCTTGTCTCTTATTTGTAAAACTTATTGAATGAGCGCACACGGGGCGGCGGGCGCTTGCATGCAAACATGCTAATTCGCTTAAGTTGTTCGTAGCGCTGTTTGCCCTACAGCTCCGGCAAACGCGAACTTCACCAAACAATATGCGGAGATGCTTCATAGATTATCTTATTTGTTCTAGTTCACCATACCCAGGTAATTTTGTTTTAAATATGAAAACGCATTGAGTTTTACGATCGTATTCTCCTATTAACCATTATAATTGCTTCCAAAATTAAATATGCTTCATACAAAGCAATATACAATTCGATGTTTCGTATTTACGTTCCGTAAATATTCAATATTATTCGATTAAGAAATAATATCGCGCTGAAAACAATACCCGCTAAGTGCATTATCCGTGCAAACTGTTTCATTTGAATGAAAAATAAATGCACAAAGTTAAATATTGATATAAAAGTCAGGTTTAGCGAGTACCCAGCGACGACGGACAAGCTTTGACTTCATTCTTTTACTTTGAGCATTTTCCGTGTTTCAGCAGATGCACTGAAACTGAGGCAACTTTAACTAAATTTTTAGCAAGTTAGGAGTTTTATTTACCTACTGTATGTCGGTTTGTAATAGTGGAGCGGGTGTTCCGGCGCATGTGACTAGCTTCGTTAGCAATTAACAAGATGATGCAAAGCACATACTTTATTTCATCTTTTTTTAAACAACAGAATATTTAAAATATGAGAATAAGTAATTTAAATTTACAAGAGCGACCAGCTTTTAAATATATATGTTGGTCTTTACATTGTTGTTAGCTTTAAGATTATTAAAACTGGTTTGCACATTGTATCATGGACATAAATGGACGTCTAACGGATCCACTTTGTCACGCTCAAGTTATAAGCACAAAAAAAACGAAAGTCGAAAGTAATAATCATTTAATGCCCATTAAGTTGTTTTTAAATCGTTAAAGCGGCTCAAAGAAGATGTCTTTCTATTGGTCTTTCTTACAGAGTAGCTTTCTTATATAATAACTTACGTCAACATAAAAAGGAATGAATACACTCCATTCGGTAAACTACATAAACCTAAAGAAACATAAGCCACGTTGTTTACAATAATGAGTAACAAAATATTCTTCTTATCAATTATTATAACAATGTTAGAATAAACAGTGTAAGTAATACATACTGGTTGATAACATCTTGAACAAACGTCTTCGGTAACAACGTAAGACGAAAACACAAACATCGCAGTGGGCCATCGATCTCTCATAGACGAGTTTAATCGCTAAGCAACGGCGGGGCCTCCCTCGCCACCCACAGAGAGATTAAATGCTACAAAAACATAGAATTTTCTCCCGCCCGCAGCGTGGTTGAAAAAGTGTGGAGTAAAGCGAATTTTTGATTTGACCAAATAATTATTTCGGCCAAGTATGAAGGCGGAACACTTTATAAAGAGTGTTCGTAAAAGCGCCAGACTTCTTTATAGTTTTCGTAAATGAATCATAGTAGATTGTCCAATATATCGACGGTCAGTAAATATAACTAATACCTATTTATTGTTTACTGTTCGTACAGTAAGACAATTTTCTGATTATCTGTGGTGATTGCTGCCAGACCTAAATTCGTGCCAAATGTTAAGATTTATATATCAATGGGAAATAAGCAACGAGTTTGTACGTCGAATATGTTTTTAAACATGTTAATTGAAACTGAGACTTCTAAAGCGTTGGCAAGAACGCAAAATCTAGTTCTCTTTGTCAAACATGCCAAAAGCAATATGTTTTTACCGAGTGGAACAAGGGCTTTGATAAATGCTATTTTTATTTTATACTAGCAGTTTCCCGTGACTATTATATTCCCTCTGGAACCGTCAAAATTTTGTGAGCAAAAAGTACCATGTGTCCTTCCCCAGGACTCAAACTATCTCCATACCAAATTTCATGTAAATCAGTTCAGCGCTTTATCCGTGAAAGCGTAACAAACATACAGACAGACAGAGCTACTTTCACATTTATAATATTAGAATATATTTTAAATTGTAACTTGGCCTAACGTAAAAAAAACGAATAACCTCTTGAAATTTAGTAACAACACTAATAGTACCGTAAGAATTAGGATACAATTACATTAATTTACCAACATTGATATAATTGAATACATAAATTAATGGAATATTTATATTTAAATTAAATCAAATCAAATCTTTATTACTTAAAACCGCTAACATAACATGCCATTTCAGTCAAACTCCAAACTAGCCTGGGCCTGTGTCTTGAACGTCTGCGAGTACGATCAAACAAATAGAGTTATTATTTTTTATATTATAACGATGTGGTTTTTTATGTTTGTTACCTTAAATTAATTAAAAAAGACTAATTCATTATAAATTATAATTAATAACTTTAATCTTCATTCAATAAACCACCACAACAAATTTATTTTCAATCAAACCCAAACGCCAACGTAGTAAATCGTTTTATTTGTATAAAGGGGTGTTTACACAGTTATGAAAGCGCTCCTCTTCGGCGTGTAATTTGCAAACATATTCGCGTTGTGACATGTCGGCAACATGGCTGCGCACGGCACACTCGGATGTTGATCAATACAGTGATCATGATCAGTAGGTACACTCAAAAGCCTTTGGGCGCAAACTGCAAGTGATATTGCATTTAAATTAAATATCATGTAATAAGCTACGGCCGCATCAAAGTTAATATTGGGTACCTACACGTTTATTAAACCAACATCACGGGCAGGAGTCAATATTAACGGCTAGGGATATTGAAATGAATTAATAGCTGATATTGTATTGAAGTTTGGTTTTTAGTTTACCAAATAATATTAGTTATACTGTTCTACTACCAAAGAAGGTTGCTAACTGTATAGTAAAAGTTGAATTTAATGTGGTTAGCAATAGAGGATAGCATGCTTTGACTTCTACATGGCAGTCAGCCCCCTTCTTTGGTAGTAAAGCAGTATAGATGTTCGGAACATTATGTTATTTGAAGGTAATTAATGCAGAATTTCCTAAAATATCAACACCGTCTATGGTTGGAGCAACACAATTAGCTAAAACAGAGAAATTCAAATATTAATTAAAATTAATCCTACGAGTAAACAAATGAAAAGCAAAAAAAGTTGTTTTCATTTAGGTACATTTTGCCGCGAAAATTTAAAAAAGAATATTATGGTTACTGGACAATAATAACCTAATTACGATGTTGCTAATTATGCTGCCGGAAATACTAATATAAACTTTTTTAACACCAAACGACACGTTAGCCAGTAGGTAGTCATTGGTAGTGACCGCCTACGAAGCTAACGGTCGACGGTCCCGGGTTCGAACTCAGTAAGAGCAGATAATATGTATGTGACGAGCGCGAGAATTTGTTTCTGAGTCTTGTTTTTTTTTCTATTTATACAAAGGAGCGTCTCCACTGAGAGCATTCGCGTGCAATATTCGAGTGGTGTGGACGTCGAGCCGAGGGTAACTGTGGCCCACTCCACTTGAATATTCGACGCCGAATGCTCATTACAATGCTCTCAGTGGGGACGCTCCTTATTATGTATTTCATTACACGTCACTTAGGTAACTCAAAACATGCCTAAAATTGATCATTAATAATTAAATTAAATCTTATTCGCGGTTTTTTCTCTAAGTTGTTAGTAAACGCCGGTTATTGCCTACAATTCGCAAAGCAGAATTCTGCCGGCCGAGCCGCCGAGCCATGAGAATCACATTTGGCATGCAGATGGGGCCCGTTCACGGCGACGGGCATACTCCCATTGAAATACAGCGAAATCCACGCGCGAATTCCTTTTTTTGGACTTCACTTTCGATTTCAAAATCGTGAATTCATTTTACGCACCAGTTAATCTGTTTACTGGCGCTTACTTTATTGTTGTGTTTTCCAGATGAATTGACGGAAAAATTATACAATAGTTCCGCGCCAGTTAATTACTTTCGCTCGCTTTAAATTAAATACCCGCTACATCGAGGAAGCGACGGGACTTCTTTTTTCACTTGAACTTTTACTATCTCTTATTTGGTCCCCAAGGCTTCGAAGGGAATGATTCAGGATGCTAAATCTAGGTTAGCCTTGTAGGTCTCTGTGGAATTTTGGCGACCAATTACTACTTCTGCGTACACTTTTTTAAGGTTTTTTATGTTTTTTAAAGGTCATGTTACACTCACACACACATATACTTAAACATGTTTGTTTTCTTTACTTTTAGAAATTTAAAAGAATTATTTTATTAACTTTTGGCTCGTTCGTTAACTCACCTCTGAATTGGTAACCTACGAGACAGGCTACTTTTAAGAATGTATTTAGTAGGTACATGGATGCGGCAAGTGTCTGTTCCTGTATTTGTGTCTCCGTTAAACTTGATGTATAGTCACGTACAATAAAAGCATTTGATTTGATTTGATTTGATAGACAATACATCATACCTTCAGCTTATACGAATTTAAAACGTAAGATCCAATTCAGGTTAATTACTCTGACTTTACCCGCAAGTTCCCTTCCCTATCAATTTCATTTCATGAATCCATAAAGCAATTATAAAAACTTAATTTGGTGTACAAACGTTCCACTAACTTATTTGCATTCCCTCTGGGTGAACAGCATAATATGCAAGAAATAGATTCCCTGTCAAAGCATACAATTCTTATAATGAAGAATTTTCTGACATAGACATATTTCATATTATTTATGTCATTACATTTATTTATTTATTTATTTATTTAATCTTTATTGCACAAAAAAGAATACACTTAATATGCAAAAGGCGAACTTAATGCCGTAAGGCATTCTCTACCAGTTAACCTTTAGGCAAAGCAGAGATTGTAGTGGCGGTGCAATATAGATTCTGACTTAACTATATACTATATACTTACATAAACATATAAACTTACATAATATCAATATGCTACATAAATATAAATACATGAAATACACTAATAAATAAATACATGCATAATATGTATATACATATAAGCAAAAAACAAAACAGATAAAGCAATCAGAAAACCAAGATGATGTCAATTCTACCTGCAAAGAAATTCGCGAACTTTCTTCTTAAAGGCAAACTTGTTCGGAGCTTTCTGCAATATTAATCATAAATGAGATAAACAATAAATGTTACATATAATATAAGTAACTAGCTAACCGTCAGTGGCTTCGCCCCGCTGCAACTTTTTTACTTTCCCGGTGGATATTACATGTTTTGTTTTTCATAAGAACCTTCTCCTGACGATAACGAATACAACAAAAAAAATATTAGCGAAAGCGGTCCAGCCGTTCACGCGTGATGCCGTGACCAAGGGAAATAGGGCTTCATTTTTATATATATTTATAGATATAATTTACTTGTATTGGCTATTAAATTTACTCGATTGTTTTAATATTAAATTTGAATGTATTTTTTTTATTTAAGTTTTGTCTGAGAACAACAGAAATGTTATTAGTGGCAACTGTATTTAGCTTACGAATTATCTTCATTACTTACATAAGTGTGCTGTTTTAGCCTGTTTGTAACCAAATAAAGAACTAAATTACTAATTAAATAAACTAACTTGGAGGCAATAAAATCCCGTCGGTGATTGAGAACACATATATGTTTGTTTAGTCTTATGCGGCTCCCAATTCGACTGCTCGCAACCAAATAAAGGGTTTTAGTTTCGTGTTTTGAATACAAAAAGGATTGGATGAATTTAATTTTTTGCTCGGTATGATTTGTTTGCTTGTACAAGTAGTACAATCAATCAATATTTATTTGTATACATAGTAACCAATAATGGCACAATAGTCAAAAGTGGATAGGTATCACTATGTTTGGCCTAGGTAGGCATACAAAATGAAGACTGATAGCTTGAATCAAGCATTACTTGCCCTACGTACTGGTAAATAAAATATCGCATAACGTGTATTTAGTCAGTAACAAGTGTAGACATTTGCGCATAAAAAAAAATACTTCATTATTATTAAAAATGTGTATTTAGTTCAGGCATTCGCGTCTTTCATATTTGGATAAACAATACAGACTTATGTATTTACTTATTTAACAATTTATCACCAAGCTAAGCTCTGTCGATATTAAATAACCGAGCGACAGACCTCTTTATTTTTCCGATAATGCTTTCCGAAATGAAGCTCCTAGTAATCCTCATTTACTATTCCGGTGTACCCGTAAGCTCATTTATGGGACGGAACAAAAATAAGCTTACCTCTTGTCTCTTAGCTTTTGGAAAATAAGCTTTTGCTTAGACACAGACCATATTTCTACCCTGCTAAGACAAATTATAGTCTCTCAGAGAAAATTCCTGTAGCAAATGCAACCTTATTACTAAGGTGATAGGATTGAATCTGCTTTGGCCATTGAATTTGAGATACTACGTATTAGCTTATGAAGGCATTTTATGATTGAAAAATACTTACCGGTTGCTAGGCGTCACCCTTCTGAAACATCAAACGAAAACTATGTAATTAAATTGGTAAAAATAATGATTCATACCGGATTTTACTTAATTCGAAAGGTTTATGTAAGAGTGAACTTATTTGGTTAAATATGGACTATGTCAATACATTATTTAAATGGTGATTTCTTTAAATTCACACATCACAAACCATCGCGTGATTATATTTGCGTTTATCGTGAACAATCACATGAGGATAGAAAAGTTAGAATCATGGTAAATACAAGTAGACTACAAGGACATGTGACATAGTATAGTCACTATCACGGTTGCGTCACTCTTGTAGGAAACAACAATCAAATGGTGCTCACGGGTGAACACGGGTTCAGCAGAAAATAGTTTTCTATGAAATGAAACTTCTGTAAAGTTATAGTGTCTATGCAAATAGTGTCTTTAAATCAGGGGTAAACACAGTGGCGTCACATCCTGGCGAATTGTTTTATAATTATGACATGTTCTTCACAGGCCTTTCCTATACTGCTGACACCCTATTCGCGAATTAACAGAGAGCCTAGTCACAATGCACAACACTTAGTCAGCGATTATCGAAGATCGACATTGTATAAGATTGACGTAAGCCGATGACAGATTGAGTCAATATACAGGGTGGAAAAAACTAACGCTACATGGACGGCAACTACCAACTACCTTAAATATTGGCAAGAGACTATATACTATTTATGAAAACAATAAATTCTGCATCAGTTTTTTTTTTTATATTCGTGTTCCGTAACCGAGAATCGAATAGGTCAAATATGACAGTTAAAAGGTACGTTGTAGATAATAATGAACCCTAAATTCATCACCCTTGCGATCAGTATCATTAAACACGACTTGACTGTTTTGTCATATTTCACTAGTACTAGTTTACCGGGAATCGATCCCGATTACGGAATACGATTTATTGTTTGTGTACAATTAGCTACTTATTTCAAAATCTAAGGTAGTTGCGGTCCATGTTAACTTCATACATTTCGAATCGAAAGAAAAAATAAACGTTTGCAGCGTTCGTATCTTATTAAATTCTCGACTATTGCAAGACTGTGCCCGCCAGCTTCGGCCATAAAGGTATTAGGCGAAGTCGGTTGATTAAATGATTAACTGAGCGACTGACTCGGCGGTGAATGCCGAATAATCAGCCCAGGCTCAATGTTTTGTCAGCCGCAGCTGAATGACTCAAGGGCCCTGATAAACCCGCCGAACCCGCTATTGTTACCTCCCTACAATCTACGTGCGTATACAATTTCAATACAATGTAATCCAAAACACCCTTTACTCGATTATTGATTTTGTATTTACATTTACAATATAGCACAACACGTTTCCTGTTAAAGGAAAACGCGGGAAAAGCTTCGTATGAAGATTAAATTGTTGTTGATGCTGTCAAATATTTCCAATGTATTTGTTATATTATAATAAATATCAGAGGACATCCTTTCACAAAAGGATTTAAGGGTCTAGTCAAGGTGCATAACGGTAAGTAAGGGATTTTTGAAGATCGACAAAAGGATTAACGTAAGGATGTCAGATCGATGACGTAAGGAACAGAGCGTCGACCGTCTATGTCAACTCCATACATTTCGAGTCGATAGAAATTACTAGCATAGTGGCATTCCATCTTAGTCCTCAGGGTGGGCAACGCATTTGAGGTCTTAGGAATGGAGTTTTAGATTCCACTTACCATCATCCTTATTATAAAAAGAAAAACAGAAACGTTTGCAGTAGTTACATCTTGGCTATGCCTACTAGTTTCAACCTAAGCTCAAGGCTAGGATTATGGGTATTTAACAACAATAAGTATACTTATACATTAACAGATACTAACTGTTGCCCGCGACTCTATCCGCGTAAAAGTCGTTTATCGCTATTCGCGGGTAAAAAGTAGGTAACCGGTTTCACGTAATCTTCTCAAATTTCGCGTTCTCCGGTTTAACCGTAAAAGCATAACAAACCGTCAAACAAAGTTACTTTCACATTTAATAAATTAGTAAAAGTACTAAGTATAGTAAATACGACATTTGTATAAACCTAGCGACGCCTTTCAGGAATTTAAATACTAAAATAGCGCCTATTTTTAAATACGTCGCTTGTGAGTACAGAAAGTGATTGAAATTACGAAATGCAGCTGTCACAGGCACCATCACAGTGCACACAGTGCACAGACTATAATCATGAGCAGACGCGGTCGCAGCACGATGAACATGCTGCCCTCATAAGCCAATAGGCAGTATCTCGAATTCAATAGCCAAAGCAGATTCAATCCTACCTCGTTAGTAGTAAAGTTGCATTTGCTACTGGAGTTTTGCAGCGCTCTGTTTGCCCGGTGGCTCGGTGCGAGTGACATGGCTAGCGAGAAACTACCCCCGTTTTCTTCATTATTTTTTAACTCTAATGTAAGTAGGGTTGCTCACACAAAAATAATTACATCACTTGTTAAAGTCACGTTCACACTTTTCACAGAGCGCTGACTTACCCGCAGTGCTCGTCGTGCTGCGTCTGCTCATGATTAGGAGCTTCGGACGAGTTCTAAACATGTTGAGCGATTTTCGACATTTACGCGAGTAACCCTTTATTGAGATGGTTTGGTCATTTAGAAGGGATGAAAGAAGAGTTACTAAAGAGGTGTGGCGAGCGAAAGTGAGTGGAGATGTCGGTAGGGGACGCCCTAGACACACATAGTGATCAGGTTCGCGATGTACCGAATGAGCACCAAATCAAAAGCACCCGAAATCGACGTACGCGCATGAAGAGATTGATGAATGTACAGGAAGCGAAAGTTGTATGAATAGACCGGTGCACCTGGCGTTCTATAGTCTCTGCCGGTAGGTCATTGGGAGACAGGTGTGAAGGTATGTACCCGTTGTTGATCTCTTTATAAAGTCTGTGTCAATAAAACTTGCAAAGGAGGTAAACAAAACCAAACGAACCAATTCACCTTGATTACTCGATAATCACGTACTTTTAAAGATCAAGTGAGGTCTTTGCAATGGTTAACCACTAGATCATTATTTACATTATAAGTTTAAGACCAATTAACTATTCATTAGACGTTATTTTTAATAAAAACAGGCTTTGTCAATATTTGAGGTTATGTGTCAAACATTAGAATATGGTTAGATTTAGGTTAGGATACCTATATCTAGAATAAGTTTTGTGTTGTTGTGCCCTAAAAGGGTTTAAGCTGGGTCGTATTGTATGCTTAGTTATTATTAAGATCTTGTAAAACCCATAACTGCAATGAATAAATGAATTGTGAATTACTAATTTGATCACACCTTTTGCAAGTTGAATTGACAGAGACTTTACATTAATATTTATATGGAAAATATAAAAGGAAATTTTAATTTGAATATCTAAGTTATAAACATACATTTACACAAGCATTTAAACGTTGTTATACAACGCCTGCCGGAGGATAATTTGCGAATAAATTAAAGTTATTTATATAACATACGATACGGTGAATCAATTTGATATTACGTTTAATTTAACCACTTAGGATTGCTATAAACGTTAATTAATTAATTATGTAGGCCTTTAATTATGATGACGGGCCAGTAAATTATGGATAAATACCCAGTTCAGTTGCATATAATTATCATTTTAAAACATGAACCAAAAGTTTCCACTGTTAAATCCGAAATGAAACCAACCGTGTATTGGAATTATTGGTTTAGCACTAGAATCATTCTTATTTAATTTTATGTTTATCACTTACATTAGTAATTAAGGTATTTTTATAGAGTTTTTAGGGTTCCAGAGCCGAATGGCAAAAACGGAACCCTTATAATTTCGTTATGTCCGTCTGTCCGTCTGTATGTCACAGCCATTTTACTCAGAGCCTATTGGCACTATATAAATGAAATTTGGAGGATAGATGTATTCTATGAACCGCTATACAATGATGTAGTAAAATAGAAAAAAAAAAATTTTGGGGTGGCGCTCCATACATGTAACTAGGGGACGAAAAAATTTTTTTTGAGTTACATCAGCGTGTGAGGTATTTTTAGATAGGGCTTCCAAAATGATGATAGGTTTTTAAGTAACTTTTTTACGTAAGTGAACAGTTGGCGAGATATACGCTTCTAAAGTCGTAAAAATTCTGTCCGGGTGGGTAGCTTTTGAACTGTTAAATAGAACATTCTAATAAAAATTACAGTAGTAGGACATACGAAATACTTCCAACCAAAATTGTTTTGAACACGATACGCTGTGTAGTTTTTGAGATGTAAAAAAAAAAAAAAAATTCAACCATGAACGTTTATTCCAGCTACGGAACCCTTCACTGTGCGTGGTCCGACATGCACTTGGCCGGTTTTTTAAATAATATTTTACCTTGAATTTTTATTTTTAGTTACGGCTGTACGATTAGGAAAATCGAGATAGCTTACACCCGGGTTTAACACAGGTTACTTTTCATTCCGGAAATTTTAAAAGTTAAGTAATTTACTGGACAAAGTTTGGGGCAGAAACTAGTTGTTCATCATTCTGAAATTAAAAGCATTACTACCCAGTACGAGTAGTAGGGTAGCAAATATGAAATTTGCATTCATATTATTTTATTTAAAGTCTGCGTGATGTGCTCTGTAAATGTAAGCGGCGGTTTTTCAAAGAGAACCAATAAGTATGTTTGTTAAAGGAGTAACCCGGCCCGAGTGCTCTCCGCGTTACATATGAGTAGCGATCTCCCTAGATACCATTGCAAAGGCTCCATTCCCGCTGCAAGATTGTGTAATTATACCTCTCATGTCTATAGCTTTGCCGCATGAAATGTTTACGCGAGCGTTGAGAGAGTACAGTATCGTGTATATAGAGTATGTCAGATTTACTTACTTTTTAACGTAACGGTCTTCAATTTTACGGTGCTTAACCACATATGACAAGAAAATAAATCGTTGTTAAATCAAAATGAATCCAGCGTTGAGACGTAGAACCAATACATGCGCTGAAATAAAAAGAAATCCGTAAGAAACAAGTCTAATAAAAATTGTCTTCGTCAGTTTTATTGAAAGGAATGCTTTCGTGTTTTTCCTAGTAAACTTGCTCAGTGCAAAATGGAAAGTTGAATGCGTGTAAGTTAAATCGAAATACACTTTATATTTCCTATGGATCATAGTTAACAATAAAAGCTTACCGATAGGACCATAAATGCAGCTTTAAATTTAAGTCGTCAAGTTTATACATACATAACATCACGCCTTCATTTCCAGAGTGGGGTAAGCAGAGCTACAGAAATACAAACAAGTCTAAAAATACTTCTTGATAATTCTGTAACCACGTTTTGCACAATCAGGCTAAGATGTTTACCAGTGTATTAGTGACAGGTTGCAAGCCCATCGCCTAACAGTACTACAAGCCTTTATTCGCTTAGTCGTCTCTCACGACATCCACGGGAAGACATGGAGTAGCACAATTCTAACCCGGAATCAACGGGTCAAGTTTATAAATAGTGTATTAAGTGTCACGCTGCCATGTTTATCATCGTTCTAGGCCTAGCTTCGTCTGAAAGACACATGTCATGTGGAAATTAATTTATACAAAAACAAACTCATATAGTTTACTCTGTAAATTGGCTACATCAGGACTCTGTTACATGTAATGAATCTACTAGCGCTTCGGACAATGTACAGGGCCTCTATTCAACTGCGTTTTAACGATATCCTTTTTGACCTGTTTCCGTATTGTCAAGGTTTTGATAACTCTTATGTCATTTACAATAATGGCGACTGTGACATAAACGATTCTGCCCAGGGCCTGGACCTCTATTCAGGTGCGTTAAGACGATTTCGTGTTTGACACTTTTAAGAATCGTTTATGTCACAGTCGCCATTATTATAAATGACATAAGAGTTATCAAAACGTTGACAATACGGAAACAGGTCAAAAACGATGTCGTTATTACCTTGTAGAATTCCAGCCCTGTACGTATGTATACATTGTATTATACTAAAACAATATTATATCGTCCAACATGAATCTTAATAAATAACCGAAAAAACTGGGGCAGCTTTAAATAGTACAATAATATATTTCCAGAGCATTTTCGAAGGCTGCAGGTGGCGCGGCGGCCGAAGCTGCGATATATGCGCAAAGCGGCCGCGATCGTAAATATCGTAGTTTTACGACCAGTTACACCTTACAAAGTTCCCGCAATGGAAACCGACTCGGTTTTACGATTATTTTGCAAAATCCAACGAAATCATGTGCGCGGGGGTTTTATGTCATACCGAGATATGGAAAGCGGTTCGTGCGGAATGTGATGCGATCGTGTGAATAATCTACTGGCGGCCGCGGCTGGCGCACTCGGTGTAAATATCGGAGGTGCTGCAAGAAAACAGGATGTTTATACGGATAACAAAAGAACCTGAACCAACTTTGAATTTAACCTTGTTTAACGTGTCTCACTGTAATACTATAAATGTAAAGGTGTGCTTTTTTGTTGTTGTTCTTCGTCTTTTTTTATTAATGGCGCTCCATCGCAATTCCGCAGTTATTTCGCCAGGTGAGTGAGAGTAAATCAGTAAACAGAATAAATCAAAAGTAAAAGCCAGACATCTTCCCCGGTATCTTGTTTTGTTTGTTCCGACTTCACAGTTTCACGGCTTCACAGTGTGAAAATGCTACCTACAGACAATACAATACAATACAATACAAATACTTTTTATTGAACACCAAAAAAACAGAACACGGATCAGTATCTACATTTAAATCATACGTATACAACTGGCGATATTACTGCTAAATAGCGATCTCTTCCAGACAACTTTGGATAGAGAAATAACTAAGGACAGAAATTCATGGTAAACTAATTCCTTTAGACCTCAAACTAAACAACTACAAGAAACAGTTAAATTATTTCAATTAAAAACTATTTAAATATACTTAAACTAAATATAGAAACAGTTAATTATAAAAAACATACTAAATACATATAATTATACATGTAAGGTTATAATATATACATACAAGAAAATAAAGATAAATACATTTGTTCACTGAACACAACAAGACACATAAAAAGTTAAAACAGTAAACAAAAAAGAAAAACAAAGTGGTGGGTGTGTCTCCGTGGCAGTGAACCGGACACTGGCTCAGCATAATGCTGAGGTTCTAGGCACCTGCAGCGCTGATTTTCAGCCAGCACCGAGTGTGACAGACGGACGGAACGTTATACAAACTAGTAAATAAATGAAATCTAATTACTTATTATTAAACAAATAATACTTATAAAGAGACATACGATCTCCAAATACATACCTAAATACAATCTCCAAATACATACCTATAAACATACAATTTCCAAATCAGAAAAAAAAAACACACACGAGGTATGGGATAGAAGAAAATAATAAAATCTAGAAAAAGTAAAGGAAATAATAGAAAAAACTATGGGAGGGGTAGAAAATTATCTTAAACATGCTTTAGACATAGTTTATAGCCTGAAGACCGCAAAAGGGTGCTACTAATTTCAGACAATACAGGTTTCAAGGAAATTCCAAAAAACTACTACTGACGTACCTTGGTTTAAACAAAAGCAATTTTTAAATTAAAAATAAGATCGTCCTGATTGTGCAAAATGTGGTTACAGAATTATCAACAAGTCTTTTTAGAGTGGTTGGTATTTCTGTAGCTCTGCCTACCCCACTCTGGGAATGAAGGCGTGATGTTATGTATGTATGTATGTAAATAAGATCGTTTATTTTGTACCAAGTATCAAAACAGTTGTTTGATATCTGTCTTGTTATGTTGAAAGTTCGGATAACTTACACGCTAAACGCTGTGCAACTAATTCGCGGAGGCATCGTGTTCATGTTCAAGTTGCGGCAGCCAGCTGTTCCCGCCCGCTATTGTGCGCTCGCGGCGATGCATTGTTTTACTTCTACCCGCTAATGTGACTGATTCATAATGAACAAGTAAGAGTTGCAGCAACTAACGAAAAGTTTTTGTTGAGCATAAAATAATGACATTTATTTTGTTTATACTGTAAACGAAAGACAATCTAATTTCAAATTCGGGCATGCATGCAATGTGTTTAAGGTACATTTCATAATTAGAAATCAAACGAACTTACCAAGTGAAGTTCGATGTTAATTGTGTGAGGGTGTTGGTCCAAGACGTCCTATTAATTCTTGACTAGAATTAATAGGACGTCTTGGACCAACACACGAACACAATTGTGTATTATAAGTCCATAAAAAAATAAAAACCACATGAGGGTTTTTTGGGTTGCCAAAAATTTCTCTGCATCCCATTCATTATTTATACCATCTTATAATATAGACACCGGGTTACCTTCATCTGGCGTAACTTTTTTTGCCATAATCATCATTTGGCATACAGTATTTTTTTTCTACCATTCTATTTTTATAAAAATCGTGAAAAGTATACTGTTTCAGAAAAAAGACTGTATGCCAAATGATGATTATGCCAAAAAAAATATGCCAGATCAATGTTAACCATAGACAACACCTCATGTTTTTTTTGTTTTGAGTTTGATTTATTCTGTTTACTGTTTTACTCTACTCACTTGACATTGGCGAAATCACTGCGTACATCGCGGTGGACCGCCATTAATAAAAAAGAAGAAGAAGAAGGCACTTCAAGACCAGGTTTTAAAATAATAAAGTGACGATTTATTAATGGTATTATTTATAAAATTATCCACTGTATTAACCGTAAAACCTTTTGCTGTGTATTAAGTTATAGTAGACATAAAAATCTGATAAAGTTCTTACCTGTAGTTATTCAACATTAAAATATTATTTGCTATATTTTTCTCGCAAGCCTCGAGTCGGGTCCAAGTTCTGGATTAATCCGGATCTTCCCCCGCCGCTTCCAACAAGCGCGGGCTAAATCTTAGCCACTTGACGTAAAGTCGTGTTAGTTTAACTCTTCTTACTCCTTTATTTTCATTCGCTTAAGTCTAGATTAACTTCATGTGTTACTTATAGACATTTCCTTTCAATCCAATGCATCGATTTCTGCCGTTGTTGGGTTTCTTAATCGTTTTTTTTGAAAGGTTATTGAAAGGACACAAATTAAAGACCGTCTGAGGACTGTAGTAAAAACGAAAACGTAATTAAGTCCTACCGCCAAGCAGCAGTGTTCGCATTGTTGTGTTCCGGTGTGCAGATAAGACAACCAGTGAAATTACTAGGCGCGAGGAATTCAATGTTAGTCCTCAGGGTTGGCAACGCATTCGAGGTCTTAGGATAGGAGGAGTTCAAATGTCTATATGGGTCTCAGATTCCACTTACCAACAGGCGGCCTGAGTGCTCGAGTGAATTATCCGTGCCACTTAAAAAATACGAGTATGCGTTACGTAATGAACAAAAATAGGGTATTTTAGCGTCTGTTTCTTTCACGTGTGTACAAATAAATAAATAATAGATATCAGGACAAACTGACACAAATTGACCTAGTCCCAAACTAAGCTCTAGGCTGGTACTAGTACCCTAGACAATGATAAACATACTTATATAGAAAAATACATACTGAAATACATAGAAAACATCCAAGACTAAGGAAAAAAAATCGCGCTCATCACACAAATATCTGCACTCACCGAGATTTGAACCCAGGACCGCTGACTTCAGAGGCAGGGTCACTCTCAACTAGGCTAACGTGTCATATATTTATTTCGGTTTATGAAAACGGTCCTTACCAGAGCTATTGTAACTTTTTGTAAGGTTCTTGCTTACTCGGTTCCACTAAGCGGCCCTCCGGCGAGACAATGCACATCTGCGTGAGATTGTTGCAAAAACTTGCTTGTTTTAGCGCCGGCGTCGAGTTGTAACCTCGCGCATAGAGCTAAGAGGCGCGAACTTCGGCCAAGTTGTTGGGCTCATGATTAAATTTCGTGAGTTATGGTCAACGAAGTTCAACGGTTTTTTTGCCGGTCTCTCAGCCGCCCTACATTATTTATTGGGCCGATATGAAATATGCATTAATCATAACTCAAAGCCCTCTATAAACAAGTTTACTACGTTAATAAGCTTTTTAATGAAGTTCTTCGGTCTTCAGACGGCTTTGATGTATATAACAGATGGGCCGGTGTAGCTAACTCACTTTCGACTTGTTTCCATTTGATCCAATCTTAACCCACTTCAAAGTAAGAGGGTGAAAATTATAAGTTTTTTTTTAACCTCCGACGCAAAAAGAGGGGTGTTATAAGTTTGATGTGTGAGTGTGTGTGTGTCTGTCTCTGGCACCTTAGCTCTTAAACGGATGAACTGATTTGGATGGGGTCTTTTTCATTTGAAAGTATGTTTTCTAGCGGTGGTTCTTAGACATGTTTTGTAAAAATGGGTTTGGCCATTTTTGAGATATTGAACTTTTAGGTGGTTAAAAGGGCCGATATAACGGTGACACATTATTTCAGAGCTGATATCTCTAAAATGGCCAAACCAATTTTCATGAAATCTGGCCAAGAGCCATCCTAATTAATGTCCAAATCCGTTCATCCGTGTGAGAGCTACAATGCCACGAACAGACACTCAGATCAAAAAGTTAAAAAGCGTGAAATAAAAAAAATAAAAAACCCCCGTCAAAAACAGTCTTTAAAAAAACCTCTAAAAAGTAAATTTAATCAGTATTGGCCCTATAAGTTTCATTATAAGCAGGTATTAATATTTTGATCCAAGCTTCGTCGCGTAAGCAAGGAGTAAGCGCTGATTGTTTGATAAGTAGGTAGTTATTAGTAGAGCCATTCTTAACAATATTCGACGTATATATATTATTAGTATTTATGTCGACAATCTCAATGTAATTTCATATTTTTTGACATTTAATGCAATTTATATTGTAACATTGCATTGATGAATAAATAAACTAAACTAAACTAAACTAAACTATATTGTTTTTTTAACTTTCGCGATGTTTAAACATAAAGTGGCTACAGTTATTACTTAATGCCATAAAAGTTAAACATTTATTTTGTTACGTATAGTAACTTAATGTAGAATAATATGTTTAACATAGGTCAAAAAAACTTATTTACGTGCATCTATAATTGGGATTCCTTTATTTTTTTCCAGAGGAATTGGTAACGAATCACTCCGGCGGGAGGGTGATTGACAGATGGCCTGTCTGGATAATTGAGACGAATGCGAGTCTGCTTGTCTTTCTCGATAAATCTCTTCGCGAGTTTTTATCGATATTTTACCCCTCATTACACTTTACACAAATTTTAAGTTTTTTGTCGCAGTGTTAATCGCTAGACGTTACAATTATCAAAAAAAATCTACCATCGCACTGCACCTTTTAAACATCATTAGCGTTAAAGTATAAAAAAACACCAATACATTCTGATCCGTTTGATTCTTAAACGAGTGTATAGTACGACCATTTAAATCAATTAACCTTTTAATTAGGCATAACAAAGCAATGTTTAAGAGCAGTTCGACCAAAAAATCTGTAATAAAAACAAAACTGAGGCATCATGTCCTTACGAGACATTATATTCATGTAACAGCTTCCCTCTTGACTACGACTTAACATTATCCATATAAAAACACACATAAAATTACGCCTTAATTCCCAGAGTGGGGAAGCAGAGCTACAGAAATACAAAACAACTCTAAAAAGACTTGCTTATAATTTTTTTACCACACTTTGCACAATCAGGCCGAGAAGTTTACTAGTGTATTAGTGACAGGTTGCAAGCCCATCGCCTAACAGTACTACAAGCCCTTTATTCACTAAGATTATTCTTTACATTATCCATTATTGTCAGAAGCTTTCAAATATCAAATTTGACAAACTAATATCTATCCGACAGTGTAACTTTCAATGTAAGAGCTTGCAGGCCAGGCTAATAACAATGAGTCCTGCCAAAGCACTCTCGAGTCAGACTTAGATCCGTATCTAAGTTTGGGCCGGGTAATGGCTCCCCGAGATAAATGGCAAATGGAACTCCGCCGAATAGCGCTGAGTAAATGCACTGTGCAACGTTCGGACGACGTGTTTTATGACCTGTTTGAACTCACCTGCACTATTAAACGAAACGAATTAAGGCGCAAACGTTAATGCTTTTACTTTAATAGATAAACTTGTTCTCATGTTTTATAGCATATGCTTAAACTACTTAATTTATAGTTAGGAATTTTGTGAGGTTCTTCGTAAATAAACCATGAAAACTTTTTAGTCCTCTTTTTAAATTAGTTTTGTTGGTAGCTAACTGACTAACAATGTAAATAAATCTATATAGGAAGTCAGTTTTCACCTTCTTATTGGTATCGGATTGACTTGAAATTTTGCATGCTTATGCGATTTTAACCCTTAGATGCAAAACTTAATCTTACATTTGAAAAAGAGATTTAGACAATAGAAAAAAGCATTTTGATGATGGGAAAAATATTTCAAAAATCATAATCAGTTTGATATCCCATGCAAAAAGAAGTAAAAATTATGTTCTTCTTACAAAATGCAAAAACAACAAGGTATAAAAGGAATTAATTTATTTGAAATTTGTTACAACCACGAAAAAATCTTGTATAATTTTGATACCATATGCAAGGGTTAGTGTAATGACAATACCATAAATTATGTATGATAACTATCAAGCACCAACATGCATGATGACCGCAACAGACGGTCCTCAAAAGAAACTTAAAAAAACTGTCATTGTTACCACCTCACGCAAGTCGTCGTTTACAATTGGGTGAATATTGAACATGGACTAGTAGCACGTTTCACGCACTAGGAGTTAACGATTGTCGACGTCGATCAACGTCAAGTTCTGTCGCCGGGAGCGCTGTCAGCCAGCATGCAAACGCGTTCATTCGAAGTTTCAGTTAAACTCAGGTCGATCAATAAAATTGAGGTGCTGTCTACATTGCTTGAACTCTGAAATTACATGTTCCTCAACTTTCTTCCATCGACGTCAAGATGTTTAACGTAAAAAAAAAATAAGAGTATCATAATGAATGGAATTTACGTAAACGCTCAACGTACCGCTAATTCCTATACATTTTCGATAGCAATAATGTTCTCGCAATGTTGACTAGAATTTGCATCTAGTCTAGGGCCTCTATTAACTAGCACAAAACAGCATGCGAGACCACTAAACTTATAATTTTATTAATGCACACTTGCGATAAAAGCGTAAGCCTCCATACTATAACGAGGCAGCGAGTCCGTACCGCTCATTCCTATACATTTTCGACAGCAATAATGCTCTTGCGTTGTTGACTAGGACTTGCTTCTTGTCTAGGGCCACTATTAACTCGCACAAAAACGCATACAAGACCACTAAACTTTTAATTTTATTAATGCACACTTGCGATAAAAGCATAAGTCTCCATACTATAACCAGGCAGCGAGTCCGCGAAGAGCACTTAAGCGAGACCCGAGGAAACTTGCCCGAGATTGCATTTGTGTGAATAATGCCCAGAAGTAGTTGCATGCGCTATTTGCCTCTACCTGCTCGTGTCAACAACCTTGAGACCATTGTGGCACTCCTGGAGTGAGCCCTTTGTGCTCCAACAAAGACCTGGTAAACGCTGTTGCTACAACTAACATAATTAGACTCTATTATGTGACTGAGTACGAAGTCAAGAAGCGCAAAGCGCGTAACTTATAAACGAACCTAGAGATTATCATTTGTTTAATTAAGTGTTAATGGTATTAATATACCTACAACTTAAATTACGCAGAACCGTAAATAAATAGTCCCGAGAAGCGATATCAAAGGTTCATAATTAAATTCTTATTTCAGGACTCGTATGAAAATCTTAATTAAAGCCGAGCTCTGGATGCGCGAGTTTTTATATGCAGTGGGGAAAATGTATTTACGATGAAAATGTAAACTTACAAAAAAGCTTTTGCGTGGTTTTATTCCTGAGGCCATCGGACGTATCATTTGGTGCACCACGCCTCGGGACGGGATGATACGCTTTTAAATGAAATTTTCATATTGAAAATGAACAGGGCTGGAATTCTACAAGGTAATATATCGTTTTTGACCTGTTTCCGTATTGTCAACGTTTTGATAACTCTTATGTCATTTACGATAATGGCGACTGTGACATAAACGATTCTTAAACGTGTCAAACACGATATTGTTTTAACGCACCTGAATAGAGGCCCTGACCAAAGTTGGACGTTTGTTTGCAATCTTTTGAGAGCGATTTTTATTTACACTACTCATTAAATGTATATATTATGATATTATGCTTTCAGGTTGTCAAATAAAACGCGATGATTGGAAACGTAATTACAGTACCGTTATTTGAGCTCTTGCCTCTATTTACTTACGTATTTATATCACTGGAAAATCTTGTAACGTTTATACTGCCTTTATTCAATTTAGAAGTTGTTTCATTTAGCTGTTTACATTGCGTCTAATTAAATGTAATATCGTCTACCAACCGTCCAGACTTATTTTTCTAGTAGGTTTCTAGTTCTAAAAAATAATTTTCATTGTAAATTAAAGTTTAGTACTAAATTATATAAATAAGTTCTTATCAAGCTGGCCACATAGAACCGTCAGATATTATCAGTGTCTTATCTTATGTTATCTTACAGATGCGCCCATCCGGATACACCTCGACCATTTAGGATCATCTGTGCAATTAACCTCTTACATACTCAGCAGGTTTTCTCAGGATGTTTTACCTTCACCGTAAGAGCAATTGGGTAATGTACCTACAATAACTTAGATAAACTCATTGGTACATGGTGACCGCGGGGGTTCGAACCCGGTACCTTACGATCACGAGTGGATGCCCTAAGCCATCGACGCTCTTATTATCAGTATAATATAATGTATATTAAATACTAGCTACTGCCCGCGACTCCGTCCTCGAACAAAAATAAATCATAGCCTATGTTATTTAGCAATAATGTAGCATTCTACTGGTTAGAGTTCTTAAGATTTTTTGAAATCGGTCCACTAGTTTCGGAGCCTATAGATATTCAATGCAAACAAACAAACCAGTATCTTTATAATATTAGTATAGATAACAAAACAAATCCAGCTTGGCAAACACTGGCGTGCTGCCGTTACTCCGCAATGATGCTTATGTTGCGCGTTATCATTGACTTCAGATTTAATTTTAGTTCTTATCTTCATTTTTACTTTGTTATTCTGATGCAATATATGCATTTTCTCTCTTCTTTTTTCCTTGACGAGTTACTTAATTTAAAATTTGTTGTACTTTCATTTTTTTACGCTGCGTAAAAACACTCTGCTAATCAGAAAATCTGGATTTGTCATTTAGTTTAAAACGCGAGTATGTTATAATAAGTGCCAAAGTTTCCGATTTCAGAGTACTGTCACGCACAAAGGGCGCGGGGTTTAAACTAGAACTGAAATGCGATCCGAAAAGTATTCCTGGCGACCGTTGTCTGGAATGTGCCTTTAATAAAATTTTGCGTCGACGCGACGCTGTTATGAACTTGCAAATTAATTTAGGCCGGTTTTGGAAACTCAATTTTCGGTTTATTTTATCCGTCAATATTTACTGAATATCAATTATCCGGTAGGTGGCCGGGCCGGGCTGCCCTACAACTGCTTCGTTGATTAACATTCAGAGCGCTTTCTCCATCGCCTATTGTTACTGCCACGGGATAATGGATTTTGCTTTTAAAGAATAATATGATTGGACGAACTACGGATTACAATACATTCTCGTAGAATTGCAAACGGATAGTTTCACTTCCATTATCTAACATCGTGTAGGCAATATGTAACCGACTCTTTAGTAGAACTTAGCCCAGTTTCTAACAAGCCGCCGTCAAACCACTTACTTAGATGATACTCGAACTTAGTCTGTGAGCCGAACGTGGCGTGCGCTTTAATCTAATGCATAGGGTCGTTATTGCTATGTCGTTATCAGACTGAAATTTGGTGTCATTACCATTAGACATAGACACAACTCCGCACTAGGCAAGCAAATTGTGCGTATAAAAAGTCAATAAGAATCAGTCTTCTTATGCTACTCGTACTATTGTAATAACAGTTATCTAATGACCATTATAGCATTATTATAACCGTGGTTACGCGAATTACAGATATCAGTACTAATGGCTTTAGTCTAGTCTACTTTTTTTGAGAGATATCGTAGTAATATAGTTAACGTAATGGTAGATATTTCCCCTAACAGTAAGTAAAGCTAAATACTATAACGTTATTATTTGTTGTCATTTCAATAAAGTTTTTTTAGTTGCAATTTACGGTATCTGTACGTATTCCAGCTACGTTACTCATTAACAAAGGTAATTGACGAACTTACTGCAGAGGGTAACAGACACTAATGAATGCTGGCTCGCTGGTTAAAGCGTGTGCTATGCGCCGACGTTACACAGTAATAATTACACGGTAAAAAGTTTACTCAAGCAAAAATTTACTGCAACGGTCCGTTCAAATCAGACGTGTAATTAAAAGGTTCATTATAAGAGCAAAGGTATAACATGAAAAACGGCGCATCTTAATTATATTTAAATATTTTTCTTTACCTACTAGAGGTCTGCATCGTGAACTTTGTTTCAAGTTAAAGTCGATAACTCTTCAATCAGCACGTATAACAAACTATTATTCTTTTCAAAATGTCTTATTGTCAAACGGTAGATTGAGTGAGCGAATAATTGAGAATGCACGCCAGATATGTAGTTAGTACTCTCTGACGGCACAACTTGAACTCGCCGGTTAATGATACACCCGTCATATTGAAAAGTGAGTCCTTAAGGGAATAACGTGGCTGGTATTGCTGGAATGCCAATGATTGGGTGATTTTCCCTACTATTATTTCGAACACGCAAAAAAGTAAATAAGTCGACGGTGGCTGATTCAATTTATTTTTCAATAGGACTTGCGGCCGCACTCAAGAGTCAGGTAATGACGATTAAATTGTTCCTTAGTGACGATTTTCCATACAAAGTTTAAAAAGGGATAAGTTAATTGTCTCCAAAATGTCTCTGAGTACGGCTGTTGGTAAAACAGAGCAGTCAGTTATCTATTTGATGAACTTTTGTAGATATTACTTTGCTTATTAAGCGCGAGAGATGGGCATTAACCGATTAACTTTTTAATCAACTAATTAATCGATTAAAAAATCAATCGTCACAAAATTAATCACGATTAATTTAATCGCGATTAAATAATTAATCGACGGAGTACACGAATAACGATTCATTAATCGTCATTTTAATCGAATAAATTTTACGATTTAATCTCGATTAAAAATTAGAACACGCACGTTACAAAAATTCAATATGTTGTAAATGGTGTTATACAGATGTAAGCTGTTAAGCTGTAGCAATCTGTCAATGTAACTCGAAACTTAGAGTTACAAAAGAAACGATTTATACGTAATATTAATTTAGAGAAAATCAATCTAAATAATGAATAGATTAACGATTTAGTCGCTGTTAATTAATCGACGATTAATTTAATCGTGACTAAATTCATCGAAAGTTTTACGATTAAGATTAATCAGTCGCCATTTTTTATCGTTAATCGCTAGACGATTATATTTTGCCCATCACTGCGCGTATGTCGCCTCTAGAACACAGGAATAGCGCGCGGGGGTACAGGAAATTAAATGAGCGAGCACAACGAACCAACAAACAAGATCCGAGTCAATTTACGACATTATTTTTAAATATATAAAATTTGCTGTTGACTGTCTGTTTTAGTACCTTTTTAGGGTACCGTAGTCAAACTAGGAACCTTCATACTTTAGCTCAGAGACTTAGGTACTACTAGAAAGCTGTAAATTTGCATGAATACCAATATTAGTCACGCGAACAGAGCGGTAAAAAAAATATAAAAGAAAGAATTTAGCTATCCTTTCCGACACGTAACGTGGGGATGTATTTTTTTCTCGTTTACCACACACAAGCTTTGTAGATGTTTCTTCTTCTTCTTTTTTATTAATGGCGGTCCACCGCGATGTACGCAGTGATTTCGCCAATGTCAAGTGAGTAGAGTAAAACAGTAAACAGAATAAATCAAAATCAAAAGCCGGACATCGTTCAATCGGCCATCTTCCCTCCCCGAAGGTTACCGGCATAATTATGTAATGTTTAACCTTTAATGACGTGGTTTTAATAATACTGTTTTTTTCGTTTTATAATTTCCATCGATTTAACGATTTAACTTTAAATTTTAAACACTTATTTGTCAACACAAAAACAGATTTATTCACAGAGAGTCAAAAAAAGGTACTTAGAGTTTGAATTTTAAAACCGTTTGAAATTATACAATTAATAACTATACACACAGGCTAACTGGTAAAGATTAACCTACAGCAAAGCAATCTGTTTCTAAAATAACATATAACAACCAATTAACAAGTTTTAATCTTCTTAATGTTACCGTACACTTCCATAAGCCATTATCGCCCAATGAATAATGAATTGTTCATAAATACTTACGGAAAAGTGAATCAACGCTTTGCATAAACAAATACTTCGCTAAGTTTCACCAAGTAAGCTGTAAGTCAGCATTCAGCGGAGAAGCTCCTCCTGCAACATTACGAGTGGGATGGCGACGGCCACTTCGAATATCCATCTATATTTGAGGTTTAAACTTACACTTAACTTTATGCTAGTCTGACTGAACCAAGCATAAACTGTTAGTGCTCCTAAGCAAATTTATACGTTTACATACACACATGCATACATAACATCACGCCTTCATTCCCAGAGTGGGGTAGGCAGAGCTACAGAAATACCAACAACTCTAAAGACATGTTAATAATTCTGTAACCACATTTTGCACAAGTAGGCTGAGATGTTTACTAGTGTATTAGTAACGGGTTACAAGCCCATCGCCTAATAATACTACAAGCCTTTATTCCCTTAGTCGCCTCTTACGACATCCACGGGAAGACATGGAGTGGCACTATTCTAACCCGGAAACCACACGGGCCCAACGTATACGTATACGTTTACGTTGTATACGTTTCCAGAAACCATAAAGTCTATCTAAACTGTACATCTGCATACATTTTCATCACGCCTTCATTCCCAAAGTGGGGTAGGCAGAGCTACAGAAATACCAACAAATCTAAAAATACATAATTCTATAATCACATTTTGCACAAGTAGGTAGGGTAAATGTACATCTAATACAATAATAATGTTTCTAAAAAGGAGTTTAGTTTATAAATAAAAAGCAATCGCTTTCATTTTCCTAAAAAAATCTGATCTGTAGTATACATATAGCTCTCTATGAAGTAACGGTAGGTACGTAAAATAGCTATCTCTGATTTTATTGCAGGAGCAAGAAAGTATTTCCAATATAGCATACTTACTTTAATATAAAAGCCTTTGCCGTCTTATAAGAGAATAGCATGGGAAGAGTTATTGTCTGCCGCGTGAAGCTTCGTTTAATCTAATCGTGAGTAACGCAGAATCCATTACCTACTCCGACGACGTGTGTGCACCTGCGACGCTCGGCTAACGATCCAATAACCATACCCGTCCATAGATGTTACTTTGTCATCCAAATAACCTCAATACCACACTGATCATATTGGTAACTACAGTTTTCAAGTGGCGTGGGTGATTTGTCCGTGTTATTTGCAAACACACGTTCTTTATTCTTTCACCCTGATAACAAAACGTAACAATACAAATGGAACTTATTATTTCACTCTCGGGTTGTAATAAAACCAACTCATAATTTCCTTAAAGCCTGCTTTGTGTGTCGACTTACAAATTTCCGCGCCGACGCGAACAACTTCAATCAAGTGTAACTAACAATTACGAAAACTCCTCATGTTTTCATTTAAGGAATCTTGACTTTGCCACAACAGCGTTATCCGGTTACTTCGGGGATAGGTTTTAATAAAGTAATAACAAAATTGAGCAACACCTCGAAAACTTGGGCCCTCGGGTTTGGGGGTCAAGAGAGCTAAACGTTTAAATTTCTCCCCGAAAGAGGGGGCCCGTGCCTACTTATATATTCATAATGTTTAGACAAATCGACAAAGTTTTATTTTTATGTTCATAGCTTCGTACGGTGAATTATTAAAGACGTCACCTGTTGGAAAAAGCGATTCGGTATTCCAAAGATTAAAAAAAAATGTGATCTAATTAAAAGATTTATTTACAAATGTCTTCAGTATTTGCTTAATATATTTATACAAATCGAACGTTTTTTGGATTTACAAATGTTAAGCCTGAACAAAAAAAACAATATTTCAAGTTAGCCATTATTTAGAAATGTAAAAATAATAATCAAAAATAATTCTTTAACTTTCGCTGTTTCTATCTTGTTAATCTTTTATAGTGTCATTCTACCAGTCAGGCCTAGCCTAGCGTAGATGTCACAATAATATGTAGTGTCTTAATATTAGCAGTAGGTAATAGTTAAGTCTCCTAGTATAGTATTTATTTGTATCTCTATCTACTGTATCAATAAATAATTTGAATTTGAAGACGCTTGGCTCGATCGGCAGACAACGAATGTTATCTCTTGTTTTCTTTAGGACGCTACCGAAAATGGACTGCGTTCGAACAGATATAAAAGGCGACTAAAAAAGTGCCCTGGCGTAATTAATTATGTATGAGGTTTCTTGTGATCTCCCGTGCGGATGCGCAGGCTCAGCCTGTCACAGCCCCAAGTGACAAATTATTGCCAAAGTCTTACTAATTTTTCATGAAAAGATAATTTGGACATGCCTATGTTTTGAACTTAACACATTAATGTAGAGAATTCTTATATTTTTTTTAATCCAATGCAGCCTTATAGAGTTCGTTCAAGGGCGAAGGTTTTTAACACAACAAATGAGCGTATAAATGCACTGCTTGTAGATGGGTCATACGTACACTCTTAAAAACAAAAGTTGTCTCTTCTGTGGTCAATAGTTAAGAGCTTGTGTGCATATAACTTATGTTTTTATATGATAGGAATGGGTTAAGCAGGAAATATAGGCCTTATAAACGTTAACTTTCGGTGTGTCCACAGGAAATACGGTAACCTAAATCTGTGTATGACCCAGATATATTTACCGCTTGTCTTTTTAAATTAACACGATTTTTTTGTACATACTTCAAACAAATGACCCCGCAAGAATAATAAAAAAATCCTGTGATAAAATAAATCAATAAAATATATAACAGGCTGCGTGTTTTGGAAAGGAATTTGGCGTGTCGTATCACGATGGCGCGGAAGGCAGCTTATCATATAGGCGGGTAGGTTCCAGGACAAATATGCTTTATATTATTCGCTATTCGCCCCAATAATTGTAGCAAACAATACTCGCTTTTTGTGTACATACTCCTTATTGAAACTTACATATGCAGTTCAACGTTACTTGACAATATTGATATTTTTTCGAGTACCTAAAAACTAAGACAGTTTTATCTAGACTAGATAGCGTTTCCTCGTCTTCTCTAAAGTATCCGCTTCCTCCTTCTTTATTTACTGCAGTCTTGTTCGAGCTAGCACTTTTAATGAATGCGCTGGATCTGTACGCACTGTCGTGCACTTCAAACGGCTTTTTATTCATTTGGTAAGGCACAAACGCTCTCATTGTGTTGACATTGAAGACAAGTTGCGTGTACGGAATAATATCCGGTGTGCTGTCTCAAAGTTATTGATACACGACTGTGTGCCGGGGCAATCTCCGCCGGAACTCGATGCTTCCTTAAAATATTAAGTAGAATCCGTATTTACTTCACTCCTCTTATCTCTAGGTAAATATGAATAAAACGTCTATTTTTAGGAAATACTGGGGCCTTATTATGTTGTCTCTACACTTATTGTTATCGTGTTGTTTTTAAGCCGGGTGCCATTACTGTCAAGTAAATATGAGTTATCATAACGTTAACAATACAATAACATGACAAAAGCAATTAGGTTTAGCCCGAGTAGAATAGAGCCGTTCGTTAGATTTTAAAACTTTTGTTAATTTACTAGCTGTTTCCACTCCTACTCACCCCTCTACATCAATACAACGGTTTATCCGTGAAAGTTCACTTTCACATTTATAATAGTAGTACAGAAGTATAGATTACGCAGGAATATGGTTAATATTACAAGTTATAATGTTATAAGTATCGTTATTTAGCACCAGCTTCCCGCGGTCCACTCTCGAATTTTCTAAAATGCCGTGTCAGCTTCGCGTCTTTTGTCCCTGGTTTACCATTCCATTGAAAAGACGTTGTCATGTTTACGCCAAAGTTTCTTGGAACCTTTCCAGGGGTGGGGTGGATAAAAATCAGGTGTTGTGTAACCGAGTGGGAGATAAAATTCTTTGTCCAACTTTCTGTTACGTACTGAAAGCACCCGAATTTAAAAAGTAGTCAATGTGTATTTTCTATTGTTTCTTTCTTATGCGATTTATTCTCATACTCTTTGTATATTATTTATAGTTAAGTACAATAACAAAATACTAAATTATATTTATAAATGGGATCATTTGAAACTAATACGTTGCTAATTGTATTCATTTGAAAGTGTGTAGGTACTCGTATTCTGTGTAAACCCCTATTCATATAATATTATTATATTACGAATAATAACAATATAATGTCTAGTTCAATCAAAACAGTTTAATTGAGTTAAAGATTTGCCTACCACTCGCGGCTCTACCCGCGTAAAATTTATTCCACGATGTCGGAATGAATTTCGTAAGGTTGACAGACATGTTCACAAAAAAATACATTTCAGAGGCATAATATCGCTAAAATGCAACATTTTGCGGAGTATCGCCGCAACTTAAATTAGTAATATTCTGTCACATAAAGCAAAGATACTGGGCCTCTATTCAGGTGCGTTAAAACAATATCGTGTTTGACACGTTTAAGAATCGTTTATGTCACAGTCGCCATTATTGTAAATGACAGAAGAGTTATCAAAACGTTGACAATACGGAAACAGGTCAAAAACGATATCGTTATTACCTTGTAGAATTCCGGCCCTGGGCCCTACTCAACTTGGTAAACCATATTGCCTTTGACGTGATATCGTGTGTCAACGTACAATAGCTCTTATTTACTTGACAGTAATAGCGGCCCAGTTCAAAACAATACCATACTATACGTGGTTGGAAACCCAACAAATTATTTGAAGGTAGCCTTAAATCCAACACAATAAGCCCACGTACGAGTAATCGTAATATAATCTATGATTTTACTACGGCGATTCGCGCCTATTTTCGCTCTCTTCCGCGATTACAGTGTAACAAAATGTCATGTTCTTCAATATGTTAATTCGTTTTCTTCGCTACAACACACTTGGAAAGATATTGTTTAATCATGTAAAATATACGCGCTGCACATCATCCGGCGTCCCCAACACGATACCTCGAGATCGGGCCGTTCAAATCTAGCGAACGAAAACTTCTGAGGGGTGATTCTCTCAACGCAGCGCTGCGTCGATCTCAAAGGTGAAGTTTTATCCGGCAAGTTTAAGAAGTCCCGTTGGAGCGTACAAAACACATTTTAGCGCGTGCCTTATCAATGAGGCAGCTTAATACGACACTGAACTCGAACCCGACTGCCTGCTGCCTAATTGAGAAGGCACGCGCTAAAATGTGTTTTTCACGCTCCGACGGCACTTCTTAAACTTGCCGGATAAAACTTCACCTTTGAGATCGACGCAGCGCTGTGTTGAGAGAATCACCCCCCTGAACGTTTTTGATTGGATGTAAAATGCGAGACAGCGCTCCGAGGAACTTTATTTTTCACTTGACGTTCGAAAGTTGCGACGGTGTAGCCTTTGTCTTTATTTTATATATTTGAAGATTTGCGTAAGGATTCAGTGAAAATCAGAACGAGCTTGGATCAGGCCAGATTTTTTAAAGTGTTACACGTCAAGCGAACCATTAGAGGTCGAGAAAGCCGGATCTTAATATTAAAAGAGAAGCATACTTTAAACGGCCTCTAGGTGATTCTGGAGTTAAATCGCTAGCGCTTATGGCCGTTTTAATGGAGCAATTTAGTAAGATGAATGCGGCCTGCGGGGCGGCCGGCGCCGCCGTCCGCTAAACCAACACAAGGCGACGCTGTCATTTTTTTAAACCGAGAAACCTCTTCGTTCATTAAAATAAACGGCGCGCGTCAATTTAGAGTAAAAGCTTTAACAACGAGCACGCGAACGTTTTCTAATAAAAAAACCGTTTTCAAACTATACATATAAACTGGCTTATTTTTAATACGTGCATATATATACTGCATACACACATAATATCACGCCTTCATTACCAGAGTGGGGTAGGCAAGAGCTACAGAATTACCAACACCTCTAAAAAACTAGTTGATAATTCTGCTGCCACATTTTGCACAATCAGGCTAAGATGTTTACTAGTGCAATTAGCGACACGTTGCAGCGTTACAAGCCCAATATAAAAGACTTCATTCCCTTCGCCTCTTACATACGAGAATTATGCAGTGGTTGGTGCGTAATATTGTGTATTCAATAAAAACTGATGATATTTTCCTATATTTGTTACACTATATATTATGTACACATCCTGTCCCAAGTGCGACCTCCTATATTTAGCCATTTGTGAGCACAAAAAAAGATACACAGAGGGTAAAATTTTATAGATTTATACCTAAAAACAAGAGTTCCAATAAAGTTCAGTCACGATAACCGAAAGCGGTTAGAACTTATTTTACTAAGACTACTTCATTCGGTACTATATAAACTATGAAGTTACTTTGGCCTATATGTATAGTTGCAAGTAATAGCGCTGTTCGATCCCGCCCTTGTCCGAGTAACGCAGACGTCGTTTAAAGTTACCGAACATTGCTCCCAATCTGAGGACTAGCTGTGCATCCTAATAAGACGGAGACCGCCATTTGCGCTAACCTAACTACACAGAGTTGGGCTAACTTACTTATTCAATACGGAGCTGCACCAATAATATAGCTTTACTAGGGGACGCGAATTGTTACTCGTAGAATTCGTTACCCGTCGTTCCATGTATAATTCCCGCCGGGAACCAACTTTTGAAAAATCTTTTTTTTAGTGCACCCTGTAGGAATATTTTCTCCAAAATTCAAGTGCTTAACTAGGTCTAGCAATTTTCAACCAGTTACGAAGTTTTATAAATAAAATAAAAAAAAAGACGTGTGGCACTCGGGGACTGCCGCGGTAAAGCTATTGCATAGCATTTTGTATCAACTTATGCAATTATAATTTTATTTATTTATTTTATTCATGCAGTATTTCTTTTTCTTTGATATTAATTCAAGTTACACTTTTTGAGCGTGGTGACCGATAAGAAAACAAATTTTTCTATTATTAAATAAATAAAAAAAGTTAATATTGTTTAAAATATTTTTATTATTTTACAATACATGTGGGTTTTATTATCTTACAGTAGCTGTTGGTTATTCAGGAATATTTATCATTGAAACTATAGGTTTATGATAACTGAAATAAGAAACATAAGTTTGCGACTTAATATCCTCTAAATACCTAGAAAATACCGCGTCAATGGTGGTCCCATATTTTGTTGTGGACTCTTGTGGATCATTATTCATTTTCAAATTCAATGTTTTTGATATAAAAGTTGTCAACTCGTCCGATTTCTGAGCAGCTCGTCTCGATTAGTGCGAGTTTCGTAGAGTCGTACAATACGTCTAATCGCACACAACGCCGTGTCGAAGACTGCCGAACTGAAACGACGTTAGACGATGCACGGCCTTCAAGCCACACCTCCTTGCCCGTCGGAGTGGGGAGCGTGAGGTTTTTTCGTTACGGAATTTCTGGATTCGGTCCCCGCGCTCAAGGCCCGCGATAGAAGCTATGCAATAGCTTAATAAATATCACAGGACAATGTGACCCAAATTTAAGTAGTTCCACTAAAAGTAAGCTCTAGGCATCTAGGCTTATATTATGGGTACCTACTAGACAACAATAAACTTACTTATATACAGAAATATATACTTAAATATATAGAAAACATCCAAGGCTCAGGACTACATACTCCTGGTCATCACACAAATATAGATGACAAAACATGATATTTTTTAAGGTACCTACTACTTTTCGCGCGATTCTTGTCAAACCTACGCTTAGGCTGCGTTTCCACCAGAGCTGTGCGAGGAAAATATCCACCAATAGGAGAGCTGCGCTGCCCTCCAAAATGCAGTATCTCTGATTAAATGGCCAAAGCATATTCAATCCTAAGCCGTTCGTAATAAGGTTACATTTGCTACAGGAGTTTTGTCTGAGATACTGCCTTTTATGTTAGCAAGCAGTGCGGTGAGAGAGCCTTGGAATTATATCGGTGGATTTTTTCCTCGCACACCGCTCCGCTACTCACTAACTCTGGTGGAAATGCAGCCTTATGAGGATAGAACTTGAAAAATAAACTAAATGCTTACTCGCATTATTTCCGAAGCGATTGGTCACAGATTGCTATGGACAGACCGGGATGTAAATCCGAGGGAGAGGTCTTTGCCCAGCAGTGGGATACTAATCCAGGCTATGTGTATGCAGAATGTATTTGCCTTATGTTCAACGTTACGTTATAACAAAAACTATTCTTTTGGTATCGATTAAAAGTAGTAATTAAACTGTAGATTTCAAATTTGGCGTGAGTCTTTTTTAATACTGTGGTCCCAGTGTAATTAGGATCTAAGCCAATCCTAAGTCTATACTCAAGTAGAGCTGCCTAACAGGCTAACATGATCAGGTTATGATCAAATCCCCTAAAATATTTTATAATTAAATAAATAAAAAACTCCCTTTTTCACCAGAACCACAGAGTTGGTCACCACAAAAATGTACCCAAATTAATAATTTTAAACAACGGCGCACATAACGGGAGATAACTGCAATTTGTGCCCATCCTTCGTTTAAATCGCACAATTTATAATCAGGAACATGGACCATATTGCCGGCCCCTTCGTGCCACAAACGTTTAAGTATATTTCGGCGCGAAAGTAAATCATTTGAAATTATAATGGCGGCCTGCACTCGCCGTGATGGATACGATACTCATCTCCCGGTCTTTGGCGTCAGATAATAAATGGCTGTGACAAAACCTTCCCCGAATATAAAATCAAGGTCAACTCGAACATTTTTAGTCACACGCCGAATTTTAGGGTTTGTCGTAAATGGAAATTTTATCGGCGGCGTGTCGCGCGGGCGGCCGACGCTGTCTATCAGAGGGATTGCGAATCGATCATGTTTAAATTTGGAACTTTTGACTAATCCATTTTTTATTCTTTTTTCAGGTAAGTTCGTGTTGGATTTCTAAAGAGAAGCTGCAGGGTTACAATAAGCTATATCATAGCATGCAGGTAATAAGGGGAACAATGCAGAGATTTTGACTAGTTAGTGTAATGAAAAACTAAAACTTGAATTTTCCTGCACACGAGACGAAAATAGCTCATCTTGCCTCACAAATTTCTTATGTCCAATAATGCTTTAAATTGATATGCATAGGTTTATCTGTCGTACGTAGTGAAGACAAATTTTGATGTACCTAATGTTAAATTAAAAGCTACACGCACAAATCTATTATATTACTCAAATAGAAAAACATATCGAAGTTCACCAACATTTCAAAAGTAAATTCACTGTGTAGTAATATTTATATGCGAGTAATACGCCCTCGAATGGGACGTAGCTCAACCAAACGAAGCTTTACTGCCCTCCCCTGGCCCGTAAATTTAGGCTCACTATTCTTTGCCCGATAGGATTTTGCAAATTTATTCCGTTTGAATTCAATGCCATTTTAGAGCACCATGTGGTGAGCGGCTTCGATAACTGGACCTAAGACAGGTTTGTTATTATTAAGAAGCAATTTATTGGACGCTTTGTTTTCTTAGGGGAAATTTATCCTTTTCCCATCTACTAAACAGCAGTGTTCGCATTGTTGTGATCCGGTGTGATTAAGACAGCTGGTGAAATTACTAGAATAAAGTCGAGGCATTCCATCTAAGGATTAGCAACGTATTTGCAGTCGTAAGATTGTAGATTTGTTATTGCAAATGTCTAGATATAGGTCTCAGATCCCACTTTAATTAGGTACCCTGTGCCTTGTTGCCTTCTCTTTGACAAAAAATATAATAAATAACTAACAGTAAGGACTTATCGATAGACTAGTTTTGTTGGTTAATGTTTAGGTAAAAACCTAAACTGAACTGGAATAGGTTGGTACCTATTCCAGTTCAGTTTAGGTTTTTACCTCATATATTTAATGGTATGATATAAATGGTTTTATATCATACCATTAAATATATGAGGAACATAAGTAAACTATCACACAATCAAATAAAGCTAAAACAGAAAATGCCTTAGGCTTTGGCCTGTCAATCATCGCTGGTTATATTAATAAAGTTTCCAACTATTTTACGAAAGGATGATTAAATATAACAAACACCCTTCGTTTATTTTAACAGTCAGTAGGTATGGACCTACCTAAGAATAGATATGACGTGTTCGTTTTCGTTACAGTAGTTTACACTAGACTCGGTTTTTTGTGTTTGCGAAACGATTTCAAATTTTAACTATCACATTGTCAGGTGGGGCTCTTTTGTACTGGCTCTATAGAGCTTTTGTTATCGTATTGTCAACATTGCTGTATTGTTTTTGTAGCTCTTATTTACTTGACAATAATGGCGGCAGAGTTTAAAACAATACGATAACATGTCAAAAACAATATAATTTTACCCAATACAATAGCCACCTACCATTTTTTTCAGTTAGCTTTTTGTCTTTCCGAATCGGTTTCGAATTTGAACTACCAATTATAAATCAAGAATGGATGTTTCTAGCACATTGTTACCTGCGCATGTTTATGAAATGGTTTTTTGCCCGTGAATTTCCCCTTGAAGCTAAGGGTCGTCAGGAGGTAGATACTCAGCAGTAAAAACGTAAAGTCGTTGTCAGTCCTAGTCGACGATGTTAATTAAGACGGAGAACAAATTTAATGAGGCCTAAATACATTAAGTAGGCCCTTCATTAACGAAGCGACTCAACTTTTGCCCTTACAAAAAGTGCCTAGGTAGATGTAGATATATTAGATGTTTTTCTTTTATACAGAAGCAGCTTACGGGAAGAAAGATTGCATTTATTCTGATCAAAATGAACAAGATTGAATTATTAGCTTCTAGCCTAAATAAGTTTACTTTTGCATGCGCAATTGTGACCACAAATATCCTGTACTGAATGAGTATTATGTATGTACTAGACGTACTTAGTACGCAATCATGGTCCAATTTTTGTACAATTATTGGTAAAGATGATAAAATAGATCAAGAAATGTAAATAAATAATAATTATTAAATAGTTATTTGCGCAACAAGAGAACAAAGTTGGTTTTCGCTGCGAGTGTTGATTTTGAATCCCGAGCAAGCTCGAGCTCGCTACGCTCGTGATTCTACGTTAGAATCTTGAGTGTAACGAGGGATTCAAAGACACGAGATGCTAATAACTTTGGTCTTGTGTAGCACATACAACTTTTCACCTGACCACAAAAACACAACAAACCATGGTGCCACAGCACGACCTTCTTAAAAAAATAAGATGTTAATTTGTCTCATGCTCGCATCAGAATCGAATTTCGCTCACTGTTTTTAAACAGCAAAACCGGCGTTTTTGAGGTGCCAAGGTGAAAGATATTAAATATTTGCGATCGTTAAATCATTCGTTAAGTCACTATTTACATTATTTTACAACATTATGATGTTACGAGAACTCGGCGGATTTGCGCATACAACTCCAGGCTGGTGGCATTGAATGTGTTAATGGGCCAGTGAACAAAAATGCAAATATTGCGCTGCAAACTGAAACAACCACACATTCTCGTTAACCGAGTGGGCATCCGGCGAATGCGTTGAACAATTAAATTAAAAATTTACCGAGGGCTCCCCAGGCAGTCGTCGTGGTCGGATAAGAGAGGGCGGTGCATAAATCTGGAGTTATCGCTGGAACCCGTCAGGAGGGCAGTTTGATTCAATTCCTAGTTTAGATTTACTGCGAACTACCTAAGAACCACCTACGTTACCTTAACGTCGCTCTGTATAATTTAACTATAAGGACGAACATACGGAACGCACACAAAGCAGTCAAAGCAGAGATGATCCAGAGTATAAAGACAGATAAAAACTATGCCTCAGAACTATAATCTTTACGTGGTGTATTTTAAGTGAGAACTGTCAAGGGGGTAAATGCATGTTTAGGATATTATTTAAAATCTCTGTGTTATATTTTTGTACACTTGCTTCGGTTTGTTTCTAGAATAAAGTAAATAAATTAAAACCGTACTGCTCACACAGGGTGCTGCTGTTAGCATAAAAATAAAGTATGTTAAGCTCTTTACTTGTTCCGCTTCATCCAATTCTCGTCTTGGTTATTTTTGGTCCTGTGTTATAGTGCGATATAGCTTAAGGTAGGTACTATTTATTACTATAATGAATGACGGGACACTTGACACATTGACATTTGACATTTATTGCCAGAGCATAGTCGTTATAATCGTCGTGCTATGTCGTGTGTGGATGTGCTATGTTCTACCTTAATTAGGCATGCAATGTTACAATACTGAACAAATAAAATATATATAGAATGAATATAGATTATAAATGATTACGTGCCCATAACACTATCTTACCTTAATACTTTTTTGCTATTATTTCTTGTTCTTACGCGGCAGTTGTGGTTACTTTCGACAAAATAAACTAAACTATCTGTGAGATCGAGCTTAATAACCCATTTCAGCATAAACAACTTATGAGCAGCAGGAAAATATCGGCCATTAGAACGCCACCTCGAGAAAAACATCATTTCGGCGGCGCGTGAATCACGGGAACAATGCCCGCGACAGTTATGGCGGCGTTCCCCTGAGTTATTGTGTTGCGTTCCACACTCAAATTTGCCCTGATTTACTATTCGTTTGTTTTTTCTATAGAATCGTTTTTGACGTGCTGCATGGATTATGGCTTCGTTAATTAAGAAATTATTAGACATTAAATTTGTAGGTAGGTTAGGTCGGTATTTTCGGTCGTATTGAAGAAACGTGCGTGGAAATATCGTTTTCTCGAGCAATTACCGCGGACAACAAGGACACTATTAACGCAAGCTCAAAAGGCATAAGAGGACAGGCAACATACACTACGAGTATGCAACCTTTTTGACACGTAACGTAGATCGTAAATAGATCAACATTATTTTATTAATTTTAAGAATGTTCAAAGGTTCCATAGCAGGTTAAATTCACCACAAAACGGAAAGATTGAAAAGTATACATACACTTATCTCAAAGAACTTGAACTTGAAAGTATTAAGTTATACATATAGGTACTCTTTTTCTGTAAACAATATTTTCTAATAGTGAAATAAGCCGTCAAATTTACAAAAATTAGACAAGCGTACAATTTAGCGTGAATTTCCGTAGGCACGGACCATTTAACCCAATTTTGGCCCATTATCCGTGTCCAAGCGCGCAATAAAGCGTTACGGCACTGCCGCTTTCATAACTCGTTATATTCTTTCTTCCGAAGACATCAGGGATTTTTAAAGTGAATTATTTTAGTAAGCTAGCATTATTATACAAATAAAAATTAATTTCATACATTGTATAATGTAACAAATACCTAATTCCTACTGTTCATTTTGGAGTGTTATTTTTACGATCACTCGCTATAATGAGGCTTGGGATGAGTGATCCATAGAATATTATATCTATCGTGTATTATCGGAATGAGAAAATAAATCTTACTGACCTTTCTAAAGCTTTACGAACCTCTATGAAGCTCAAAATTAATTACAGGTGAAGATAAACACTTTATAACCTACCTCGCTCTACAACACATTTACATTATTTCATTTGAATAAATAAGCAGGACCTGCATCTATTAAAGGTACTCTGAAAGCTTACCGTAATACAAAATCAATACGGTAAGCTTCAATTAATCGCAGTAAAGCCACTTCGGATGGCGACGGCAGCGGTGGCCGCGTGCACTCACGCGCGAATTATCTATTGTGTTTTACAATTTTTGTATCAAAACATGGAGCGAAAAGGAACAAAAAGCGGTATTAAATATAGTGTTTCCAAGTCATAATGGCTCTCTCTACAACTCCGATTGGCTTGCCATTTACAGTTTCGAGTTACACCGTCGTGAATTGAAAACACTACGACTAAAAATCTGTAAAATATTACACCACTTACAAAAGGGTAAAAGGGGTGTTATTATGATATAATATAACTATACAGTTCTGTTTACACTCACAGAAAAGGAAAGAGCTGTAACAGTTATAAGCTATGTCCTTTTCTCTGAGCGTAAACAGAACTGTGGGGTTAGACAAGTTGCATTCGACAATCGTAAGCGATTGTATTTCGATTGAAACATGTATGGAATTGACGTAAGCCACCGAGATAGTAACACGTGACTATCTCGGTGGCTTACGTCAATTCCATACATTTGTCTATAGAAAAATAATCTCTAACGATTGTTGTATGCAACTCGTCTAGCCCCACTGCATAGTCATGTCATAATAACCCCCTGGTAGATAATACCGTTGGGATTAAGTTCACCTTTTGTACTCAAATGTTTACTTTTGTACAATAAAGATTACATAAATAAATAAACCACGTTCCTTAACACTTTCTCTGTTCGTTGGTAGTTTTCGCTACAAAGTGGAAAAACGCTGGAATCGGCTACGAATGTGTTAAGCAGTCTCGCTTACAGCCCTGGACAAGAAGAACAGGAACTTTATTTTTGTCGTAATGGTTTAACAAGCGCTAGTAAACATAAAATGTATCGCGGCATAATTTGTATACCTATAGTGACCATTCACATATATATACTGAACGTGTTTTGCGTACTGCGGTCCGATCAAGCATCATTACAAATGTCTCTATCAGTTTGCAAAATCATGACAGAGACGTAAGTTATGAACCGTGCATAACACCGTAGGTACCGCAGACGGTAGAACGCAGAAGCTATCCAAAATACAAGGTCATTTTAAACTACGATCAAAACTGTACATTTTAGTCATATAATACAAAATATAAATTTATTACAAATGTGAGGTCTGCTGAAGTATCAGCAGGTTTGTCAATAACATTTAATTAAAGTTAACTAGGAGAAAAACACGACGAGGTCTCTGTGTTAAAAGCAATTTATTTTTGTTTCTTTGACACTTCTTTTCTTTGTAAGGTTGTCTGGAAGAGATCGCTACTTAGCGATAAGACCGCCTATTGACTCACTTAGTAAGTTTTTATTTGTATTTTACTTTTTATGCGGTATTTGTATGTGGTGTTCAATAAAGAATATCTGTATTGAATTGTATTGTATGTTAAAAGCCACAACTAGAATACTTGACTGAATAGCTATGTCGCCAAGAAGGACAATACGTAGTAGCTTCACAGTAATAAATAATAATATATGAATATGTTATTACTATAACGCAGTAGCCACGTTAAAGCTGTTTTCGGCAAACGTATTTTACTCGAGTTTCGTTCAGAATTTCGCCATAAACCTCCCATTTGCCAATTCGACCACGCATCCGCAACTCATCAAAAAAACATGCGGTTCGAAAAGTAATAACTATCCACCGCGGTAATACAGAATCGATATTGCGGCCTCCAATTAACCGGGAATACAGGCTCAGTTTTTCCGCGGGCACACCTACCAGCTTTTAACTAGTGAATAATTCAGCGTATTGTTGATTCACTGAGCTTTATGTGTTTCGGCTTTTATGGGGACCAAATAGGTTTCCCGGTGTTTCATTTCATGTCCGACCATACGGGTAACGAACAGGCGCAGCCCCCACCAATGTATACATGTATTACTTTAGTAAAAGGTTACTAAAGTAATTTTGTTAAAATTGATGTATACGAGATTCTGCTTTATTAATCCGGTTGCAAAAATGAATATAAAACTAACGGATAAACAGCCACTACTTTCATAGGTATTAAATTCATTTGTTACGACCCTGGTCAATGCCGAAAACAAACATATTTGGCACTGACGGGGTCCTGTGTTAAAATATTGCGTTGAAGGCAGGCCCTTGTGCACGGTCCATCCGAATCACTACCTTCATCTTACCTTTTAACCTGCTGCTAAGTTGCAGTGTTCGCATTGTCCTGTTTCGGTGTCGCGCTAAGAAAACCGTTGAAATTATTAGCAGACAAGAGGCATACCATCGTAGCCCGCCATTGCAAATATCTTTGTTCGTCAGAGCTCACTTACCGTTAGGAAGTCCGTATGTTTGTTTGCCTTCTTCATGCTATAAATAGACACTTTTAAGATACTTTTTTATAGTCACTTAAATGTTTATTTTAACGAGTTTATAACCTCGCTCAAAATCCTTGTAAGAATGGCAAACAAATCAGAACTATTGTTAGCAGAAATGGTGAACCTAATGCCGAAATACTTAATACTCCAAATTATTGTACTGTTTATAGCTGTAGCTAACTTAACTCGGCGTCGCCCTTCCCTACTCTACACGTAAATACGATTGCGTGTAACTTTAGAATAGTTTCCACTGTTTCCAGCTATCTATAACGTCAATTAGCACGCGCTCCGAGACCGCGGCGATGTTGAGAAACGACCCGCGGTCGGCGAACAACAATGGCAGCACAACACCTACCCGCCATATTCACCTTTTGCTTACCATTTCCATGTTATATTAAATATATGTTGTATTGGCATACCAGTACAGCATTTTCATTAAATTTACATATTTCAATGTTGCTTTAATTACCACTAGATACGACGACTACATAACACGAGATATAATTATTTTTAGTTTTCATAACAACAACACATTTATTTTTTGTAGCCTCATTTATTCTTCGCCATATTTAGATACCAGAGGTCAGTTATATTTATTATACGTTGACATTCTGCAAATATATATGACTGTTGTTTTACTTTCACCCAAAATGTAGGTAGTGTGGGACGCCTTAATGACATTGTTCAAACTATTTTACACTAATGTAGTGTCAAACCTGTTAGTCGATTAGATCCGTCTCTAATGACGCACACTTTCAAAGCCTAGCTATAAAGGCCATATCGTGACATACAGACATGACTGATTGTAATTAGAATCGAACACAAGCCAGCTTCGGCATTAATCAATAGCGTACACAAATAAACCTCCTAGCTATTTGTACCTAATATCTCGTAAATTACTATAACACATAATGTACGAGACGGTTGCTATGGAAACTTTGATTGACGAGTTAGATAATCACATCGCGTCGCAGAAAGGGGATATCAATGCTACATGGCTCGAGTTAGCGGGAGAAGTTGTTTATACATGACATTTACATGTTAAATTAGTACGTGTGAGATATGCAGTAGAACATGTTTAACTTATTGCTTTGCCAGATCAGGGCTGGGATTCTGCACGGTAATAACGATATCGTCTTTAACCTGTTTCGGTAATGTCAAAGTTTTGATAGCTCTTATGTTACTGATAATAATGGCAGCCGAGTTAAAATGATGCTAAAACACGTCAAACACGATGTCGTTTTAACACAGTAGAATAGGGGCCCAGGAACATACTTGAACTATTTATTAACGTTACCGAATAACTTCAAGCTGTACAATTTTCCCGTTTCATGTTAATTTTGACAACTTGATGAAGTTAACTTGATACTTAATTGTCCCCCGAATCAAGTCTATTGTAGCAGAACAATTAGTTTCAGAAATCCGACATTGCACCAACATTGTTCACAAGTTAAATATTCCAATAGCTACAATATTTGTTTAATTGAATTGAAATGCTGTTCAATATCAAAGGGATTGGGTTTAGCGATCACCAAAAATAGTAAAACTATGTAGCAATTTATTTTATAGCGACATTTCGCATTGCACTCCCGCAGCAGTAAGCCACTGGGATACGCGCCCGGCTTACAATCCCACATACTCGTTTTACTGCCCATAAAAAATATCTGCGTGTTTTTTTATGCCCAAACGAGGATTTTAACGATTCATTTTTTCTCGCCAGATCTATTTACGACGCGTAAACCCGGGAATATAAATTAGAGTGCATTCGTAAAAGTTACCAGGAGTTCAATATCAATCGGGGATAATTTACGAAGTGCCAGGCTTCGCTGTAACCCGTACCCTATTTCTTACCAAGAAAAATAAATCGAAAGTTTTTATACTAGTTACAGCAGCATAACTCATTTCTATATAATCTTAGTGTATGTAAAAACTGGTTTTCGTCCTATGTTATGTTACTGAAATTAGAGTAGGTATTCAATGACAGTCATCATACTCATTACACGCATCGAAATAATTCACCGTGGCATAAAAAGTTAAGTGGAGGGGCCATTCTACTTTTCAATGTACATTTTTTATTATCGTCCGTTAAAAAGTATATCAAATAAAGAATACGCGTATTAATTAATAACATGAACCTAGAATTTTTAAGTTTAACGGATTCAAAACAAAAAAGTATTAAATTACTCTATTATTGTTAAAAAAAATTCTTAACTCAGTGGTAAATTTAACTTTTTCCGTAGAAAAGGCGGGGACATCAACCTCAACTGCGTTACTCACTTTACAGTTAATACAAATAAGTTTTTGTGAATTAGGATAAATCTAAATGTAAGCTTATTTACGTCACTTTTTGAGTTGCCGGTGAAATTACTAGCATAGAGGCATTCCATTTTAGTCCTCAGGGTTGGCAACGCATTTGAGGTCTTAGGATTATAGTCTTGAGAATTCAAATGTCTATGGGTCTCAGATTCCACTTACCATCAGGTGGTCTGAGTGCTCGGGTGCCTTCTCCTTAATATAAAAAAGCCAAATAACATTAATTTCATTTCATTTCATCCTCCTGGCCTTGTCCCACACTAGATGTGGTTGGCACAATACGTACTCTTCTTCCATTATCCTTCATCAATTTGTTATCTCAGTTGCAGTTTTCATACGCACAATTATTATCATTCACTTAATCTATCGCTTTTTAACCCTATTTTTTATATCCATCTTCAATAATACTCATTATTCTTCTATTTATATGTCCCTGGTGCGACCTCATTACATGTCCCACGCCAAACTATTACTCCTCAGCTTTTCAGTTAGTATTAGACGATAGTAAACAAGCTATTACGTCCATAGTTAACGCAAAGGTTTTGTATGTATAATTATGGTTTTATTATGTCGTTATCAACACCTTTTATTCTCCATTAGCCACTTAAACCGCGGCACGGCAGTCGTAACGGGCTGCGGCCTGCGTCACGCGCTGCCGCACCACGCTTTGATGACCCGCTGTAAAGGTCGACGCACACAGCTGGCGATGTAAATCGCAACGCGCTATCTGACATGCTAACGATCTCATATCCGTAACCTATCTAATATCTTTCGGGGACATAACTTCTAGTTACTAAATGACATGTACATAGCTGTCAAAATTAAAAATGATATTATGTACAGAGATCGGACAAATGGGTGTCATTACTCGCAATAATGTGGACATGACTCCAATTTTAATTAAACAAATTAAATTATATTAATTTATTTCTTACCTGTACTTTAATCTTGATCCCTTGCAGGATAGTTATAAATAAATAACACAGGAGTGGCCATTGATATTATATTAATTTAAGTACATAAGTTTGCTCCATTAACATCCGTGGAGTGCGAAAGGAGCTTTCACCTCATAAGTTTATTTTAGCCGTGAAAAGGAATAAAATAGCCACGGAAAAATTATTAAAATGACTGTTTATTTGCTTACTTGTTTTGTTTATTTGTTTATATACACAATGACAAATCTTTGTATCATTTATTTATTAATTATAGTGACAGGATAAGTAAGCACCCATAAGTTCCCGTTGATTTGAACGGTGCGGCGTCGTATTTCTCGTCGTGACATTTAGCTAGATCAGTATTATAAATCCGCGAATTGGTGCAACGCCTGCCGTGTGCTTTGGCCTAAGGGTTACCGCAGGTTTTTCCTCCCTACTAACAGGCTAGACGCATTATTACGAGTAAGTGCTACATTTGCACACAATACAACCTCCTAACGGACATCTGGGAAAATCGCGCTGTTATCAGCGGGCCTATTATGGTCGTGTTTATCGATGTGGATAAACTTGAATAAAACATCGTCACTTTCTTACCAGTATGAGCGAGAGTGACGGATGCTTTATCAATTGCCATAAAGGCCACCATAGTACGGGCCCAGCATACTAGCACAAATTCTGACTAAAGGGTGATATTCGAATGCTAATTCGATTAGATTCATTTCAATTTGGGATTCATGTAACAGTTTTTATTGGTCATACATGCTTTTGCTTTGGGGTTGGATATGGATATCAACGTCGTAAAACAAATCTATTAAAACATGTTCCTATAAGTAGGTAATAAATTTGAACCTATAAATTTGACGGAAGCTATCACGCATTCAATACCAACTGAGTCAGAACTCAATACAATTGCGATCCGCATAATGTATTGAGCCTGGGCCTCTATTCAACTGCGTTATAACGATATCGTATTTGACGTGTTTCCGTGTTGTCAACGTTTTGATAACTCTTATGTCATTTACGATAATGGCGACTGTGACATAAACGAATCTTAAACGAGTCAAACACGATATCGTTTTAACGCACCTGAATATAGGCCCTGGTCTATGGAAGCTTGCCCTAACATAACGCCAGGTGGTAATCAGTCACGCAATACCTTCCTTAATATCCTGCCATACACGTGATATGGCTCCCGTGAGCGGCGCGGCGGAGAGATTAGTCCGCGTTCTTGACCCCATTCGGGTAGGCAGTGATATTTCCCTTCAAGTGGCAATCCACGTTCACGGCAGGGATTGCAATAAGGACTCATTTTGGTTTGAAGTAGGTAACCGAGCGCGTCGTCATGACAATGATTTCTTTTGAGGAAAATATTACTATACCTATGTTTGGTATGATATATTATATTACTTGAGATAGTAATATTTTCTAAGTTATGGACATATTTGTTAGACATTTCCATTTTTATACCAACGCGTCGATAATAAAACCTAAAACAAACCTAAATAGTAGTGTGGAAGCTGCAATAAAGGGTTGAGTTAACACAATCGGGTTCCGACGTCGTACTGCCATTTAGTATGTACGTCCCGTGCCACTTTCCCGCTCGACGAGTCGTAAGCGGCGAAAGTGTTAAATTGGAGCGAACTAGTCGCGGGGATGCCTTGGTTAATCATAGAGTCGATCGCATACATCAAGTAGAACCTTGGCGAACATTTTAATTGAACAAACTCATATAAATACAAGCTTCCGAGACTGACATGCCTTTAGCGTTAAATTAGATTATATTTAAATTATTCGGGATTACCCCTATTACCATGACTGAATGGATAAATTGTATTGTATTGTACAATGAAATGTTCGGTATTGCCAATTTTTTTTTTTTTATGTACAGTCAAGTTCATAAATATGTATACACTTTAGTACCTTGTCACTTTAATCGCTGTGACAATTTCTTATGGCAGTTTAAACATGACGTTAAATAGACAAGGTACTAAAGTTTAAACATATTTATGACCTTAACTGTACATAACAAACAACTATGAATAAATACCTAGGTAAATTTGTGTTTTATTGCTTCTATTAATTACCCGTACTAATTTAGTGGTGGTAGGACCTTGTGCAGGGTCCGTCCGGATCGCTACCACCATACTTATCCTTTAACTTACTGCCAAGCAGCAATGTTTGTTGTGTTCCGGGGTGGGGATGAGACAAACGTTTTAATTTCATCGAAAGGCATTTCTCACTGCATGAGTTAATTTTCTTTGGCAATCACAAGTATAACCTAACCTAACCTACGTAATTCATGTTTACGATATCCTTAAACCATCATGGTTTCAGCAAAAAATCACACAGCTGTTCGAATGAGCAGGTTTCCTCACATTGTTTTCCCTTCACCGTAAAAGCATTGAGTTAGAAAAACTTATTGAGATGGTGATCGCGGGGGTTCAAACTCGGTCCCTTACGAAAACGAGTCGACGTTAGAAATATGTATTTATCTGGAGCTAAAGTTCATTTAAAATTGCAAATTAGATTATTGGAACTCCGAAAATGTATCTCATATCATTTTACATCACTCTTCATAATCAATATTAATCATACACCAGGGCCTCTATTGTTTTGTGTTAAAACGATATCGCGTTTGACGTGTTTAAGAATCGTTTATGTCACAGTCGCCATTATTGTAAATGACATAAGAGTTATGAAAACGTTGACAACACGGAAACACGTCGAAGACGATATAGTTATTACCGTGTAGAATCCCAGCCCTGTTTATTTTCAGGATTTAAAAAATATCCACCTGGTAAATAAGGTTAGGTTAGGTTAGGTTTGTTTTCTAAATGTCCTAAAATCAGAATAAAAATTATGAACAAAAAAATTATGGGCAAAATTTATCGGAGAAATTGTTATTTGTATAAAAAATCGAAAGACCAATTTTATACGAGCCAATATGGACCCATATGGAGCGAGTGGAGGGTGGATAGTGTTATGTAACGTTAATGAACCGCCACAATGCGCATCGCATGTGCGTACCTGTTTATCTACGGCTGCGGTAATCGGCGGTAATCACCCCCGGGGCGCAGCCTGTAATTTGGGCACTAATCATCACTTCACGTCCTAATTATACTACCAAATTCAACTTGAATAGGTTCCGGAGAAGAAGCAAGTACTTTTTATTGACAACTCTTCTTTTAAAATACGTTCTGTCGTGATGAACGATTTTAAACTTCAATGTGAAGAGTTATAAGTTTAAAATCGTACATCACGAAATATGAGATACGAGGTTCTTTTCAAAGTAGTGACGATATGTATTTATAGTCGGTGTCAATGGAAATGGGCAAATACTCGTATGTAAACAAAAGTTGCAGTATTTATTTTTCTATATAAGTAAGTTTATCGTTGTATTATACCCATAGTACAATCCTAGAGCTTAGTATGGGACTAGGTCAATTTGTGTACACTTCATATTTTCTTTAAAAGGTGACATTTTCCTTACATTTATTTTAAAACTGAACATCCAATTAAGAGGTCTTTTTAATGATTTATACTTGGATATAACTTTATTATTTATTTAAAAAATCAATAACTATTAATTATACGTTTTTAAATTACTAAACATAATATCAATGAAATTTTGGGGTTGTCGTCGTGTACAGTACTTTTCTGTTTACATGTTTGTCAATTTAGGTTATCAGTCATAGTCATAATATATGTATAGATAATTAAGGGTGACATTTTCAGTCTCTCTACAAAAACAATTCTTTCGGAATGCCTACGAAACGACGTAAAAATACGCGAAAGTAATTAATTTGCAGCCCCCGAAACTCGTCTTACGAAACTGTGTAAGACTTTATTGTTTCTGGTTTTATGTTTTGAAAGTATAAATTGGCTGTCTTTTGCCCCTCTAAATGAAAACCGGTCGAGTGGACGTTATACTCGAGCACCGAGGATTCCGCACTTACGTCGTAGTTGCATGAAGTAAACCGAATAAAGTTCCTCTGCTGCTTGCTTTCTTAACATTAAATAAGCTCCTTACATCATACAAGACCTGTTTCTTTCCTGTTTTCCTTGTTTTAGTATAGGTTAAGTATTTTAAAGAATCGATATAATGCCATGGATAATTCTGTTATGTCACTCACTTTATAATTTTAATAAATAAATAAATGAATAATAATATACGATAAATAAATAAATAAGACATAATCTCTTTAAAGTCAACAGAACTATAACTTCACCAACCTCATTACTATGTTTTCTGCGACAGCTTTTATCTTTTTAATAAAACTTACATACATACATACCATCACGCCTTTATTCCCAGAGCGGGGTAGGCAGAGCTACAGAAATACCAACAACTACAAAAAGAGTTAATAAAACTTCTTTTTACAAAAACCAATCGGGTTACTTACCTCTTCTTGCAAATAGCAATTATTCTCTATCAGATACACAGAAGCCGAAATCACACTGGCCTAGGGCATCAACACGGATGAAAGACATAAATATAATCCTTTTTAGGGTTCCCTTATAGTCTCGCCATGTCCGTCCGTCCGTTCGCAGCCTAGCGCAGAGACTCTTAGTACCAGAAAGCTGTACTTTGGCCTGTATGCATATTAGTCACGCCAACAAAGTGGTACAAGAATGGTAAAAAAATAAACGGTTCCTCTCCTACACGTAACGTGGAGATGTATTTTTTTCTTCTCGTCTAGCTTATACTGTGGGGGTCGTTGGATAGGTCTTTCATATTATAAATGGGTTTATGAAATATTAAGCTTTAAAGCGCAAAATTTTGTTAGACTCAAGTGTCCCCCCCCCTACAGCCAAAACTACAAATACAAAAAATCTAAAAATAAATTAAATGAAAGAACATATAACGAATTTTAAAGGAAAAATTATTACAACTAAGTAGACATCATTGGTTCTTGAGATACAAGCGATCAAAGTGTTTATACCTATTAAAATCGTCTAAGACGGCACCGATTGACTTTAAATAGAAAATTAGTTATTACTTGTGGATTTTTATGTTTGTAGTACTTAACGGCTTCGGAACTCTACACTGAGCATGGTCCGACATGCTCTTGCCCGGTTTTGTTTTTGTTATAGATATTTAAGCTCGTTTTAAGTCAAGGTCCCTCTGAAAACCAGCGCCGCGGCTTGATGCGGCATATTGCTGCCCATTTCAACGCAATGTTTAATGTGTTATTTTAGTTGTCATTTGTTTTAAATTTGTTTCTGTAAGCGTTGAATAAATTATTTATTTTCTATTCTATTCTAAAGTTTACAAAGGTGATGTGATTCTAGACTCGATGAATCATGAGTTTCATATTGATATTTGAACATCGGAATGGAAACAAGAGTCCCCCGTGCCTGCTACACGTGGTGCCGCTCTGAACGTAATCCGCGGCTCCAGACGCCGCCTCTAATGAATCGGCTTATAAGTACCTCGTACCTACGCAAAGGTTTAAATTTTCCTTTTCACATTTCTGTTTGTTTCTGTTTCAAAGAATTTGTTCGTAGATTTCCAACAATGCATGAAATCCCGTCCTATTACCCGGCATGAAAGACACGCGGGAAAGCCAGGAATCTACAAAAGGTTTTGTAATGAACCGGCAAATTCGAAAAGGATTTTATGCTGCAATTATATTATTTGCAAGCAAAGTTATTGTTTCGATTGTGCGGAACGTTGTATAGTTCCAGGAGATTTAAGAAAACTTCAGTTTTATGAACCTATTGTCTGCTTATAACTAATTGTGTTTGGGCCTAATTATGTCGGCCTTATTAGTAGCTGCATAAATTAGTGCTTTGTCAACTTAACGTCATGCTTAAACATCTGCACTGATCTGTCAAAGGCTTTAAGGCGACAAGGTTCTAAAGTGTGCAGAAGACCGACTGTACTGTTAACGTTGCTGTTTTTATGCTTGAAAGATTTTAGGCATTTCTACAAACTTAAACTCAACTCTCAACATGTATTTGACAAACACTCACTGCAACATAACAGACATAACTTATAACTTTTTTCAGAAAAAGTTTTCTCAATTAAAAGGACAGAACATATTATAATTATGGATATTAGAGAACAGAGAGGTAATTTAGAGATGCAACATCTTTACGTACTATTTCAAATGTAAAATAGCAAATAATCCAATTGTGACGACAGCTATTTCTATGGTTTGTGGGTTGAAATGAATATAAAATGTATTGCAATGTATTTAGTACGAATTTAAGATAGATGCCAAAACATACATTGGAAATTACGTTTTATCCCTGATAGAAACTATAATGAAGTCTACGACCAAGTAATTTGTTTAGTTAGTTATTTCAATACTAATCTCAATTTAATCTCCGTTAAGTTTATCTTCAGTAACATTAGCATACCCTGATTTAAAACATAATCCACCTGCGGGTACGGCAACAATTGGGTTGTAATCTAAGGGCATTAGGCGCAGTCCCAGCGGCCGGAGAGGCCTGCGTTGATTACGCAGTGATTATCCCTTGTTGACTGGTAACCATCTAAATACGACCTAGTTAATCACTCGCTTGTGTTTGCTCACTATACCTGTGATTATCGTAAAGAAATCGAAGACGCACCTGAATTCCATTAAACATGTGTATACTCGTACGTGCGGAAATTGGCAGACTCTCGGAGCTGTGGGCTTTCAAAGTCTGGCATGTTTTACGGCGCTGGAGGGAGCCCGTTGAATCACGAATGCATTTCGAGGACCACTGTGAGCAACGGATGCACGGCGAGTATGTACAGTTGGCCAAAACGATCTTTCAATTTGACACAGCTCTTAAAATAATATTATTAAAATCGACACTTTGTAGACACACCATTACGTTATTTATTTATGACGTACAAACGACTGCACAACTGTGGCCCTAACCAAGATGCGTTCGCTAACTAGCGTTTCTATTCGTTTTGTTTTTAAACCAATCGCGTCACTGGTACATCAGAGGCCCTAGCCAAGATGCGTTCGCTAACTAGCGATTCGATTCGTTTTGTTTTTAAACCAATCGCGTCCCTGGTAGATTACGTCATTCGAAAAGTCACGTGATCTACCAGTGACGCGATTGGTTTAAAAACAAAACGAATAGAAACGCTAGTTATCGAACGCATCTTGGCTACGGCGTATGCTCATCAAAACCTAACTAATAAAGGAAAAACGTAACATAACGCTCAAACGGCATTCAATTGACGTGTACATTTTAATTGGATTACAACAGGGGCCATTCCACACCGTTGTCTACTAACAATTTTTAGTATAAATTATGGCCCGTGTGCTACTCGGCGTATAGACGCCAAATAAATAGATGCGTGTAAGTAATTATCGCGGGCTTTGTCCTCCGGTGACGACGTGCATCGTGATAGGATAGCGCGATTAAATCAGCCCGGAACGGTGCTCTAATGGAATATTGTTAACCAGTCAACGATGCCATATTATTACTACGTGTATTCAAATTATTTTCAATACGCCTAATTTTTGGTCCTTTTAACGGGTTTCATAGAATCAATGTTCTTGCGTTAGATATTTATTTTGATTTTTGTAGAGTTTTAGGTGGGAGCCTTCGTGTCGTCAAAAAGTTTTTGCCAAACTGATTCATTTCTTAATCATATCATTTGACCAAACTGTTTTTTTTCGGAAAATAAAATATTTATACACGGAATATATCTGGAGGTGTTTCAGGACCGTCGTGTAGAACCCTATAGGTTAGTTTAGGTTATATTAGTTTTATAAAAATCCTGAAATATTTACAGTATGGGAAAAATACATTTGGAAAATGAATCAGTTTGGCAAATACTATTTGACGAAACGAAGGCAACCCGTATGAGGTACTTAAGTACTTCGTGTTAATCTTCTCGATCGTAAATGCAATATGTTCAGTCGAAGTCATAAATATGTTTACACTTTAATACCTTGTCACTTTCATTCACTGAGACAATTTCATGCTTTCTAAGTATATGAAATTGTCTCAGTGAATGAAAGTGACAAGGTACTAAAGTGTAAACATATTTATGACTTCGGCTGTACCTAGCTTCTTTCACGAACTTATGTGCAATATAATATTTTAGATTCCAAATTGTTTTCCAGATATCTACCTATTTTTGGTTTTAATTGCATTATTCTAGAAAAGAGGCAAAGAGACAGACTAAACGGTCATGTAGATACTCATGGCTAACTTACGTATTTAAAGAAATTACATATAATGTTCATGTACGAGTATACCAAGGCAATCATTGTTAACCGTACTTGTTGTCATCAGGTGGCAACGACGCGGCTGCCGCTGCCAACGTTCTCGCCGCGTGCGGTGCTGATGTACAGCGCCGCGGTGGGCGGCGAGGGGGCCGTGGCGCTGCAGCTGCGGGAGGCGGCGCCAGGCGAGCTGGACGGCTCGAGGCTCGGCCTGGCCGACGAGCGGCTGGCCATCGCCTGCCACGAGCCCGAGCTGCTAGCCGACCTGCTGCACGCGGCCGGCGCCGCTGACATCGGTCAGTTAACACTGTCGTTCTACAGCACAGAACAGGAGGGTGCGAGGATTGGCCTGGCTAACGAGCGACTGGCCATCACCTGCCACCATCGTGAGCTGGACGCGGCCGGCGCCGCTGACATCGGTCAGTGATCACTGTTGTTTTGCAACATAGAGCTCTAGCTCTGGGCACGAGGCTTGGCGTCGCTGACGAGCGCCTAACCGATTTACTAGGCCAGAGCTTTCGGGTTCAGAAATCGATATATCTTGTTATCTTTAGGAAAACTCGTTTCACTCGAGCGACACAATTAAGCTTGTTTTTTTTTTATTTTTAGTAACACAGTTTTGTTGCCGACTGTACTTGTCTAACATAAAACTCGCTGTTAAAAGAGGATTTAACGAATTCAAACTCGTCGGATCTACTATAAGCCATTCAGTTCCTATGGCCTCTTCCGTCTCCATCATCAAGCTGATAGATACCATATTATTGTATTTTTATCGACATCACATAAGCGACTATAAGTAAGTTAGTTTAAATCGAGTTTCTAGATGTGTTTCGAACGAACCGTTACAGCTAACTCTCGTAAAATATGTGTCGTATACGTTAGTTAGTATAGGGTATTAAATGTAAGAAGGAAAGCCCCATCGATCAAATTGACGTTGCACGGTTGAGACATAAAAAAAACCAAATCTAGCCTTCTCATTGGATGTAATTTCGATAGTATGTAGGAATTTTTAGGCGAATTATATGGGTATGGGCTATATGTAACCTACCAAGGTTAACGCCTATGGAGTATTACAGAATCCATGAAAAACATTTTAAGTCGAAAACTAAAGCTATTTCAGGTTACAATACGATAAATAGGTACTGTTAAACCCATAAATAGCTTTACATTTTAGTACTTGGCCACCATAACGTATTAAGATGAGAGCGGTTTGAACTACCCTGTGTGGTTGCCGGGCTAGAATAGTGCCACTCCATGTCTTCCCGTGGATGTCGTAAGAGGCGACTAAGGGAATAAGGGCTTGTAGTACTGTTAGGCGATAGGCTTGCAACCTGTCACTAATACACTATTATACTTCTTGGCCTGATTATAAAAAAGTATTTTTAGAGTTGTTAGTGTTTCTGTAGCTCTGCCTACCCACTCTGCGAAGCAGGCGTGATGATGTTATCGTTTGAATTTGGTATATCAACAGCTTCTTATCAGTTTGACCGTACAAACTTTTAGTATTCATTTCAGACTATCCCACTAAAAGCTAAATATCGGTGATCCTTGCTATTCATGAACTCAGAGTGTCGGCCGCGCCGCTAACACACAATGCAACTATTATGCGAGCATTACCGGTTGTTCGGAATTGGCATGCAGATGTCGTTTCTGCACTCAACTTATTTTATTTGAGTCCCGGGAAGAATCACGAGGAGGTATTCTCATTCTGTAACACGGCTGAAATATAGTGGGTACAAGTTACAGTGGGCAATGGTTCCTAATAACGTTGCAGCATTTTTAAGTAACCATTCATTTAAAGTTTATGAGGACCTTGCTCGGTAAAAACGTTTTTCCGTAAACACGATATTGACCCGTCTTTTTATCGAATTTCACTTCATCGATTGTATCATTTCATCGAACGCTATCTTGTGCTGAAACAATGATGTATTCAGGATCATAAACAATTATTACGTAAGTTAGGTAAGTTCAGACTTGTGACTAACAAGAAAAGTTAACTCGAGTAATGAAAATTCTGCGTAGTGATAAGTTTGTTAAAAATAATAGGTACCCGATATTGACAGTTCCACATGTAGACCGTATAAAGACCACACGTTGACGTTTTGTCGCGTCACAGCTTCACCTATTAACGCGTCTTTTACCCTGATCGATGTGGTCACGTCCATAGGAACGCCTGTAATGACTTTTGTCGATTTGGACGCAGTTGAATTTACTCGCCTTCCTATCCTTTTTATCATTTTTTTAGATAGTTACAAAATCATTAGAGCTATCGTCCATCGCACACGTGTGTACTTCAAAATTGCAACTGATGTATCTACCAGACACAAAACGCAAAAATATTTATTTCATGTTAAAATAAACGAAATGTCATGTCACAGAAATGTACAGTTGAATTCGTGCTCTACTGCAACCGTATATTCATAAAATAGTAAACGGTTGCCCCACTGCAGTTTTCTCCGCAGCACTCCGGACGTTGTCGAGTATTTTGAAATTCAAATATCGAATTTTGCATTCGAAACTGGCTCCGAGCCCGCCGGGCTGGACGCTATTTGCTATCAGACATTTAGATCCAGTGATTGTCCTTCACAAAACTGTGTTCCATCACACTTTATGGCAACGCTTTTGCGTCGTGCCCAATATTGCGTTGGTTTTTGTTTGTTTGTATTTCAATAAACTGTTCTTATTGCGAGTAGTATCAGTCAATTCAACAGGCCGAGCCAAATTGAAAATCAACTGCCGATGAAATAAAAAAATAAATTAGAAATTTTAAAAACCCTCGAGGTTTTTCTATAGACTATTTAGTCTATAGAAAAACCTCTAAAAAGTAAAAAATAATAAGTAGTGGCCCTAAGGGCTGATTGTTTTATAGGTAGACAGTTAACTTAACACTGACACTAACTAAACTGACACCGCGGGGGACCGCTGAGTAAATGAAATAACATAACATAAAATACCTCAGCTACTATTTAGTCGGGGGTTTTTTAAATTTCTAATTTATTTTTTTATTTCACGCTTTTTAAACTTCTGCATCTGAGTGTCTGTTTGTGGCATCGTAACTCCCAAACGGATGAACAGATTTGGACGAAAGTTTTTTATAAATAAAGCTACATTAATCAGGATGTTTTTTAGCAAGATTTCATGGAAATTGATTGGGCCGTTTAAGAGATATTTGCTCTGAAAGTAGGTGTTGCCGTTATTTTGGGGGCTTTTTACCCCTAAAAGCTCAATCTCTCAAAAACGGCTGAACCTGTCTTATAAAACATGTCTAAGAACCACCACTAAAAAACCTGCTTTCATTTAAAAAGAACACCGCATTCAAATCGGTCCATTCATTAAAGAGCTACGGTGCCACAGACAGACACTCACACACACCCACACACACACACTTACACTTCAAACTTATAACACCCCTATTTTTGCGTCAGGGGTTAAAAACGGTTTATTCTGTATGTTGTTATTAGTTTTAAAAGGCGTGCGTAACCAAGCGCGAAACGGTGTTTATTCAATCTGGGGCCTTATTCTATAAACATAATTGTAATTGTATTGTGTTTATTTTGGCTGCCATTACTGTCACTGTAATAAGAGCTATCATAACGTTGACAATAAGATAGCAATAGATGTAAAAACAAAGTATAATAAGGCCCCTGTTGAACTTACAGTCGACTACAAAAACCTGTATCCACTTTTAGACAATGCAATAAGGAGAAAAAGTGGATACATCTCTTTGTAGTCGACTGTATTACTCGAGCTTTTATACTCTATACTTTGCTTAACTAAGAGCGAATATGTGCTACGACGCGGCGCCGTCACCGTAGCACACGTAGCTCTCTCAACTCGCAGCCAACGTACCAAAAAACGACATTCTAAATTATTTGCATGCTGGCCGCTAGCCGTGCAACGATGGAACGTAACATTTTGTACCTACTTAAAATTATAACGACATTCTTTATTAATATTTTTAATACATTTTATTACTTTATGAGACAACGTTGGTCCAAAAATTAAGAATAACAAAGCGAGCTCAGAAAGGCACCTTGAAACAAAATCTATTGAAAGCGCGTCATCCCCTTGCAACAATGAAAACACTTGTTCAGCTTCCTCGACCTGTATTTTTGGTATCATTTTCAAGAGTAATTAACTATAGACGGCTTTAGTTAAATTTGAAATTGGTAATTAAATTTCAGCTGTCCAATTCTTTATTTAAATGGAGCTTATATATTTGAGTGGTAGAAGCCAGTCTAGTCGAATTGTTCTTCATTACAATTTGGCCCCTAGGGTGCCGCTTGCACGGCGCGACGTCAACTTGTCAAAATTCACTTGAAACTCGCCTCAATCTCGCTTAAAAATGCAAACTCATGCAAACGAGCTCTGAAGGCTGCTTAATTGAATTAGAGGTCCTTAAGCGGACGATGGCTCTTTTTTAAATTAAAGAAGATATCTGTTTTATGCAGTAGCAACGAACTGTGCATTGAAATACCGAGCGATTAAATCTGATATGTAGACAACTTATGACCGTACTCCCTGGGGTTCAAATATGTATTTGAATATCTTGTACATAGGAAATATCACTAACAAGAGTGGGGTTATAATATGTCTTAGTCTACACTATCAACTAAAATAATTAGCGTTACCATTAGTTCATCAGTTTATTATTTCTGTCTTTATTTTCCCGTATTGCCATGTAGGCATCGTTTTCGACTCGGCCGCTATTAGTCTCACGCTAATAAGAGTATCGTAACGTTTATTTGGTTTGACGACACGCTAGCCTAGTTGGTAGTGACCTTGCCTCCGAAGCCAGCGGTCCTGGGTTCAAATCCCGGTAAGGGCAGATATTTGTGTGATGAGCGCGAATATTTGTTCCTGAGTTTTGGATGTTTTCTATTTATTTAAGTATGTATTTCTCTATAAAAGTATGTTTATCGTTGTCTAGTACCCATATTACAAGCTTAGAGCTTAGTTTGGGACTAGGTCAATTTGTGTGACATTGTCCTGTGATTTATTATTATTATTATTATTATTTATTATTATTAAAGTTGTAAAGACGAAGTAGAACAAGACCCCTGTTTGTTTAATATTGTTAGCCTCATTTAAAAACTTCATAACGAGTAGGATGTTGAACTATTAATCCGCTGCAATCACCACGTAAATAAAGCTTAACCCAAATTATCGAAAGCGAGCGTAATGTGTACTAAATAATTAATAATCTAATTACTGTTTAATCATCACAACACCAGATGAATCTATACGTTATCTAAGCTGTGTTTCGCTCATGTAAATATGCCAGGTTTCCATTAGGGGTCCCTGGGAGAGTGTTTAAATAACATTCGGCAAACAGGTTCATTATCCCTTCTGTGTGCATTAGCCGGGATAATTTATATAAACTTTTCGACTGTTACAACTCTGCTATTGAATTTAGAAACAAAGGGTTAGCACACCAGCTTTATCTTTATTCTTCTCAACGTTTAGAGTCGATGAATTTTCTGGTCAACTCGGGAGAATGTTTGTAAAAAAAAGAGAAACGGTTTAACATTGCGCGTGATTTTTTATGTAAAACGTTGATAATACGGAAACACGTCAAAGGCAATATCGTTTTTACCGGTTAGAATATCAGCCCTGTGAGACTTTATTCGTTACCATTGTTACCATACATGTTACCGCAGTTTCTGATACCTACTTTCGGTAATCGAAACGCAAATTTGAACTACATACATAAACATAACGTCACGCCTTCATTACCAGAGTGGGGTAGGCCGAGCAACAGAACACCAACAACTCTGAACTTCTTGATAATTCTGTAACCACATTTTGCACAATCAGACTAAGATGTTTACCAGTGTATCAGTGACAGGTTGCAAGCCCATTGCCTAAATTCGTTTTAAGGATTATCATGACTTGATGTAATTATTTTTTTCTAATTAACTTTGCTATTCTCATGTGACTGAATATAAGACATGGTTTTTAATTAAGTAATTATTTTCTACAATTACATTAGTACGAGGGTCAAACTGAAAAGTAAAAAGAAATAAAAAACTGAGTAAACTAGCAAGTTAAATCAATTATATCTTTTCAAAATAGTGTCCATTCACTTCCATACATCGCTGCATCCGATGGAACCACTGAGAAAATCATTTTGCCCACTCGTCCTTAGGGGTCTCTTCGACGGCCCTTTGAAACGTAGCCACTGTTCCCTCGGCATCCATATAACGTTTTCCTCAAAGTTTTTATTTTATTTTCGGGAATAAATAAAAATCGCAAGATGCGAGGTCGGGGCTATACGACGGGTGACCAGTAATTCCACGTCTGGCGTCATCAAATAGTCGATCGTTCGCCTGACGGTGTGTGTCGAGGCGTTGTCGTGGTGCGAGGTCGTTTCTTCCGAACTTTTTCAGTGGCAAACAACTAACTCCTGTAAAACAACAAAATCATCGGGATTATAACAGTAAATCTAGCTTTCGCCACCCGTAAGTATGTCGAACACAGCATTTGAGTCACCTCCGTTAAATCTTTCAACCATTTTATGACACCAATCAACACGACGGAGTTTTTGCGCCTCGTTCATATAAGAGTATCCACTGGGCACAAAGCTTCTTGACCGCTAATTGTTCAAGAAGGATTTTGTGAACTTGACTCATACCGATGCATACGCTTGTCCGAATCTGTTGATAGGTCACTCTTTTATCAGTCTCTATCATCCGCCGCAAAACACTGATACTATTTTCAGTCGTCGCCGTAGAAGGCCGTCCCTCACGTAGATCATCAGTAAGATTAGTGCGACCATGTTTAAACTCATTAAACCAGTTGTAAACTTTGGCACAAGATGGGGTCTTCGTTGTGAAAGGACAATCGTAGTCTATCATAACTTTCTTGTTGGCTTAAATTACATCAATACCCATAAAAAATCATTGCACGTAAATTTTCTCGCGTGAAATTCATGCTGACGTGACACAGACAATTGTCAATTAGCCGCCAAATCGTAAAACCAATGATACATACTCAATAATATTGGCAGAGTTCCATCTTCAAAAATTGAACTATTTTTTTTTGTATTGTTTACAAGTGGCCAGGACCTCTAATATACTGCGTTATAACGATATCGCGTTGACGTGTTTTAGAATCGTTTATGACTTGGTCGCCGTTTTTGTAAATGAAATAAGAGTTATCAAAACGTTGATAACACGTCAAAGACGATATCTTTATTACCGTGTAGAATCCCAGCCCAGTTCGCACTCAAAACCTTATGGTTATAACTTACCGCAGCGTAGTACATTACAAGACATCAAAATAATCTAGGAATATTTTTGAGCCTTTGACATTTTTTTTTATGTTAAGGAGAAGGCACACGAGCACTCAGGCCACCTGATGGTAAGTGGAATCTGAGACCCATAGACATTTGAATTCTCAAGTCTATAAATCCTAAGACCTCAAATGCGTTACCAACCCTGAGGACTACGATAGAATGCCTCTATGCTAGTAATTTCACTGGATAAGATGGTGGTAGCGATCCGGATGGACCCTGCACAGGGTCCTACCACCACTACTAGTACTTACTACTACTACTTTGATGTGTGTATGTCATCCATTTGTGTAGTGAAGTAATTTTAAAAACCCCGTGCCACGCATATGTTGTTCAAGCATATAACGCCATCATCGCGCCGTAATGAATCCACGTTTCCGCGAGTCATCCCGGCGCGCGTCACTCGATATGTTTAAATTAGTATAGTTAAACGCGAGTCACGTAATCCAGGGGATTTTCAATCCGTTGCAAAGTTTTGGGATCCGTCGTCTCGAAAGTGGCGAAGTAACAAAAGGCTGCCCGTACAGGTTATAATGAATAATTGAGGCATATATGTATCTATAAATGTGGAAATACGTTGATTTCTAAAGGCAGTTTTTATATTGTAACAATTTTTAGGGGTCCGTTAGGACAAGGAACGATTTCACCATGTCCTTTATTCTAAAAAGCTGAAATTAGCATAGTTGGCACGTTTCAATTACGCCAACATGGTTATAAAATAAAAACTTCACAAGTGCACTAGTAAAGCTAATTAGATTTGAGGGACCATTTAGGATATTTATTTATCGATAAGTGTAATTTTCGCTATAGTTACGAAATATCCTTAAAAATATGAAAAGTATTTTAAAAGAAAGCCCATAATATGTAAAACGAACTTAAAAGGAAAACTATCACGACTAAGTAGACTTGTTAACCTATTAAAAAATATCGAAAACAGCACCAAATAACTTTAAAAAGAAAATTAGTTCATACATGATGTTTTTTGAGGTAGCTTTTTATTCGTGGTAACGGATTCGGAACCCTACCTGCTCTTGCCTGGTTTTTCACGATAGTGGAAAAACAAAATACTGCTAGTCTTCATTCGTTACCATCGTTACCATGCGTTACTCGCAGTTTCTGATACTTTCGGTATTCGACACAAAATCTCTCCTTTAAGAATTATTTTTCAAGAAATAAAATACAGTTCATAAAAATCATTCTGAAGAATTGAAAATGTTATTCTTTTTGACAGTTATTTTGTTTCGGAATAAGTAATCACTAAGAGTCAGTAATCAGCCTTTGCCTATTTTAAATTCAGAAAAGGCATTGAATTAATGTATGTATGTTTAACTAAACACTTTCATTAGGGTTAGGTATCTCGAATAGACCATGAGACCTTTTAATATATATCTTCACAGTTTAATTTTACAAAAATCCTTAACTTTTAAATGTTGTTAACGCGAACAATTCAATGTGCTAACTTCGGTTCTAGACAATTTACAAAATGTATGAGTAAGAGGTAGTTTCGCATATTTTATTCAGCGTTGGGAAGAAGCACTTACAAAGATGAATTGTCACTCTGGCGGATTGTTCCTCTCAGGGGCGAGACGAGAACGTGTTGCCAGCCTCGGATAATTTTGATGAAATGAATTTTGGTTATGACGTCATGTTGTGTAACACTTTACATCTCTAACCGATTTATGGCTTAATACAAACATTTGGAGAATTACTGTGACGAAGTGAACATGAGAAAAATGGAAAATAAAACCGGCCAAGTGCATGTCGGACCACGCACAGTGAAGGTTTCCGTAGCTGGGATGAACGTTCATGGTTGAAATTCACATTTTTTTTAATTAAAATCTCGAAAACTACACAGCGTATCGTGTTCAAAACAATTTTGGTTGGAAGTATTTCGTATGTTCTACTACTGTAATTTTTATTAGAATGTTCTATTTAACAGTTCAAAAGCTACGTACCCAGACAGAATTTTTACGACTTTAGAAGCGTATATCTCGCCAACTGTTCACTTACGTAAAAAAGTCACTTAAAAACATGTATCATTTTGGAAGCCCTATCTAAAAATACCCTACACGCTGATGTAACTCAAAAAAAATTTTTTCGTCTCCTAGTTACATGTATGGAGTGCCACCCCTAAATATTTTTTTTTTTTCAATTTTACTACATCATTGTATAGCAGTTCCAAATTTCATTTAGTGCCAATAGGCTCTGAGTAAAATGGCTGTGACATACAGACGGACAGAGGGACGGACGGACGGACAGACGGACAGACGGACAGACGGACATGACGAAATTATAAGCGTTCCGTTTTTGCCATTCGGCTCCGGAACCCTAAAAATGAGATTGATATATGACGGTGGTACTCGTAGTTGAAAACGTTCTTAAATGATGGTCGAAAAATATTTAAGTGCATTTTATGTGAAATTTAAATATTATATAAATCAGTACAAATCAGTGGGGCTAGACCAGTTGTATTCGACATTCGTTAGCTATAATGATTCAATTGGAGTTGACGTTAGCCACAGAGATAATACCACGTGAATAACTCTGTGGTTTACGTCAATTCCATACATTGGTCTATCGAAACAAAATCTCTAACGATTGTCGAATTCATCTAGTCTAGCTCCACGGGCTATAAACAGTTTTGAAGTTTAATACTTATATGCTAAGCCAAGTTTTACAAATCAAACTTTCAGCCAAGCTGGACCAGTTCCCAATTATATTAATTAACAAAACGTCGTTGCTTTTTACAGCCGGAAACTTAAATGAAATGCGGAGTTAAACTGAACAAGCCTAGTTTAGTATTCATGATAGGTGTAGCCCCAATTGAGGGATCTTCGACTTAACTGTGAGGCGTATTAACTGAAGTGGCTAAACTTCAGGAGCCTCACCCGCCCAGTCGAGGGCCTATCATTAGCTCCGGCCAGGCACTCTTTGAAGCCGTTTAGCTAACTCGGGCACCCAAACTCCATATAAAGATTGAAGGGAATGCTGTTACATTGTAAAAAAATATATTATAATTTATGTAAATTTTATTTGGCTATCCAGGGGGGTGATTCTCTCGACACAGCACTGCGTCGATCTCAAAGGTGAAGTTTTATCCGGCAAGTTTAAGAAATCCCGAAGTCAGCTTTATACGACATTGAACTCGACTCACCTGCCTGCTGCCTAATTGAGAAGGCACGCGCTAAAATGTGTTTTGTACGCTGTGACGGGATTTCTTAAACTTGCCAGATAAAGCATCACCTTTGAGATCGACGCAGCGCTGTGTTGAGAGAATCAACCCCCAGGGCAATTTGTTTGGATTTTTCAGACTCTACACACACTATACACTATATTTTATAGTGTATTAACGGATTACCAATATAATATCTCTCCTAATAACCACTTAACCGCGCGGAGCCCGTTTACGGGTAGATTCGGCGCGCGGCACTTAAATCTCGAATATCTAGCAAATGATATTAGCTGCTGCGAGTCACAATCGGACCCGCATAAATTCGCATGGGCCTGCTTTCGTGTATTAAATTTTACGACAAACATGAACCCTCATATAACTTTGTTAATAAAGGTTGCAGTATATCGGAGCCAGATGCTGGCCTGTTTTGACAAAGTGTCGAGGGCCGTGACCTCACTTATCCGATGTATTCAGCCGAGGGGGCACCTTAGGCCTCCAAATTTATAAGCACTAGCCCACCTCATGGATTCCCAAGTAGAAGTTACGTGCCCATAAAGTGGATTAGCTATCTTGCAGTCACAGATAGAAACCGCTTCGGAATATAAGATTAAGGAGTTAGGTATATCGAGATCGAGTTAAGTTATGCACTTACAAACCTAAATATAGGAACGTTAAGTATAGAAAATAACGGCAAACACTGAAAATCTTATACTGTAGCAAACTTTAATGGTTTTTAGTAAGATCTGCTCGTTATTACCGAGGCTTTTACCAAAATTGCTTCATTAAAGTAGCAGGTTTGTTCATCTAGATTCCCATTTATCATCATAAAATTTTATCCCATGATCTGCAATAGCATGTTAAACATTACTGTTTTCTTTTGTTTTAGCTCCCAAATTCGGTTTTAAAACTACGGCATATGTTGTCTTTTGGCCCATTAACGCTGAGAAACTAATGCTGAGCTTACTTTGAACTATGATACGTAAACCTACCGTATACTCGTATATACCAGTACTTGTATACGCTTGGTAAACACGCCGTCGATTTTAGAATAGATAACGTCAGCTATAAGCGAATAACGTTGAGCTTCTACTTTATGCAGAATGTTAATTTCATCATGCAAACACAAACATATTTTGCGCAATGTAAATACAAAATAGTCGTAGTGCATCCTTTATAAATCATTAATAACAAACTCACGAAGCTTACAGATTAAATTTCAAGGTTATTTATCAAAATATCTGAAACACTTTAACCGCTCGGATAGTTACGAAAGCAATCGCTTCAAGCTCGTTAATAAAATCGTTAAATAATTATCTTCTTGCCGCTACTTACCTGGAAGGGGGTCTTGTAAAAAGTGTTGAGCGCTATCAGATGTCATAATTGTCCTCCGCAAGTTAGCGGCGGTATAAAACTAAATGAGACGGAGTCGCGAGGGTCACGAATTTATTTATGCGCCCCACCAATTTTGTCGTAACTTTTCCTTCCTAGGGGAGAAGTGGCACAGAAGGCTTGCTAAGTAAATTAGGGAAATTTATATGGGCTATGTATTCACGGCGGTTAAATATTGAAAAGTATGTAATAGCAAAAAATGCGCTCTTTCAATTTTCTTTTGAACCTCGTCAGCGGATAATTTCTTTTATCAGCAGGTCCACTTGGTAATTTTAGAGTTTTTACTTACCTTGTATTGGGTAAGGTTCCGTTTTTGTTTCACCAAAATAGTAAAGTCGGAATCCTTATAGTTTCGTCAAGTTCCTCCGTCCGTATGTCACAGCAATTTTATAATGTATAATGATGAAAAAATTGAATTTGGAGTTTACCTCCTCATAGGTGTCTTGTATAGGTAAGACTCCACTTAGTTTGGTTGATAAATAATAATTATAAAAGTCTACTTGGGCACTCCATGAGTTTTTAACAGCAAACAGCAACGTGTGGCACATATTTAACTGCGCTTCTCAACAACAGAACGTAAGTGCCAAGACGATACGCCTAGATCTGCCTACGCCTTTCAAGTAAATAAGAGCTATCATAACGTTGACAATACGATAACACGTCAAAAGCAATATGGTTTTACCCAATAGAATAAAGCCCTTGATTCACATCTGATGAATGTGCTAACGATAGCAGACATTCATACCACATTATTGGAAACACCGCCGAATCAAATTAATAATAATTTCGCTACAAAAACATTACGTGCTCTCTGCATCTCTTAAATTCTGAGAATACTTTTAGTACAGTCAAGGTAATAAATATGTATACACTTTAGTACCTTGTCACTTTAATCGCTCTGACAATTTCATATGGCAGTTTAAACATGACGTTAAATAGACAAGGTACTAAAGTGTATACATATTTATGACCTTGACTGTACATCCCCCTCCCCTTTGCCATCGCCTTGTGTGTTTTTGTTTCGATATTTTTCTGTTTTTGTAATAAAGAGTTTACATACGTACTTTTTATCTGATTCATGTATTTTCGATTTGATGGCCTCGTTTTAAGAAGAAAAAACGATAATTGTACAGCGGTGCTGTACGTCTCTTCCCGCTGTGGCGCTCCCCATGTGAGGGCTAAATCGCCTCTACATTTACACGCATTAAAACTACATCCCAACTTCTACCGGAGGCTTTAGAGGAATTTAAACTTGCGTCCCGCAGCACTGTTTATTTATAAACATATTGTAGTTATTGTGCTCGGATTGAAAATTGGTTTTGCTCAGAAGTTACTGGCTTGTTTTGAGTGGAGATCATTTTGCATGGCATTATAATACTCGTAATGCCATGCAAAATGATCTCCGCTGCAGACCGAGGCGACGTTGACGAGATGAGCTTGATGCCTTCAATCAATATTGGTGGGAGACTACCGAAGATAGAGCTACGTGAAAAGAAGGGAGGCCTTTGCACAACAGTAGCACATTAAGGCTGTTAAATCTATAAATAAATATTATAAACTTTATGGTTGATTAATAATAATAATAATATCACAGGACAATCTTACACAAATTGATCTAGTCCCAAACTAAGCTCTAGGCTTTTACTATGGGTACTAGACAACGATAAACATACTTAAATAGAGAAATACATACTTAAATATAAATATTCACGCTTATCACACAAATATCTGCCCTTACCGGGATTTGAACCCAGAACGGCTGGCTTTGGAGGCACGGTCACTCCCAACTAGGCCATTGTCGTCGATTGGTTTATTATGTAAACACTTGGATAAATGATAAACATTTAAACGTCCCCTTGAAACTATAAACGTACTTTCTTTGTAATTGTATTGTTTAGTTGAATGAATTTTCAAAACTGAAGTGTTATTACATTTTAACGCTAAATATGCATCTATATTCGAAAACAACTCTTTTCTAAAGGCTTAAGTGCATTTCCCTTAAGAGCTCCTTTAACAAAGTTGCTTCGCATTCTCTCAAAACGTGAAATGACATTTTAGTGCTAAGTCTTATGAAGTAGTGAGCATAAAAGAAGTACCATTAAGTAGAAATAGCTGACGTTTATATTAAGGGGCAAGTTTCAATGAAGTTGGCTGATGCAAGATGCAAGCAAAGCGAAGCTCTGCGCCGCACTATTAGCAGTTTTATGATTGCGTAGCTTTATGGTCAATTTAAGCATTACTAAAATTAAAACCCCGATGGAATTTTATGAAAAAGCCATTTGGAAAATATAAATGTCAAAGTCATTACGTTAACTGTTAATTTTTGCATGCAAAAATGCACTGTTTCCGTGTGCTATTTTATACACGTTAAAATGAAATATATATTTAAGCTAGTTATTATTTAAGTAAGGTTTGAGAGTAAATACTGCGGTATGATTAAGTGAAATTAACTCGACTGCATGCACTTAATTATCGTCATAATATAACATCATCTTGATAGTTAAGTTTTAGTTCACGTTAAAGCAAAACGTTTTTTTTCCTTTAAGTATCACTAAATCACTCTCATTATTATTATCTAATCATAAAACTTCCACCACTTTTTATTCACTTTTATTTATGTTATGCTTCAGCAAAAGCGCATAAATCTAAACAGCCGTACAAGGCGAGCGCGTCCTTCTTAGTTATTGCCAGCGCAGTCTCAAACAAAAGTACAAATAAAAAAGGCATCGCTAATTAAATATATCGTCGGCGTCGTATTTGACAAAACATAACAAGTGCCACTCGTTTTCGACCTATTTTCCCCCTACTATTTTTGGGACAAAGGACGGGGCTTCTTGAGATAATAATTTTAAGGAAACTGCCTGAGTTTTTTCATAAAATAACCAAGAGGAGTAGCGCGTTCGCCCGACCGCCGAAGGGAAATGCGGGGCCGTAAAGTTGCAAATGAAGCAATATCGTGCTCGGCCTGACTTACTGCCGAAAACTTGCGCGCCGACCGCTGGCGCGAGCAGCTCGCCGAGCAACACAGCCTCCGTACTCACTGTTTACTCAGTGTCATTTAATTAAGTTGAATAAATTGGCAGAGCTGCGCCACCAGGCGGCGGCTGTTGGCGCGAGCTGTAATTAATATTGACCTAATACCAATTTGTACTACCCTAAATTACCGCATACGTATACGCGTATTGTATCACAAAAATATTTCATTTTATTTAGACAAAGCGTACAACATATGAATGGTACACGAAAAGTAAGTCACTTTTAATACATTCATCACGCCTTCATTCCCAGAATGGGGTAGGCAAAGCTACAGAAACACCGACAACTCTAAAAAGACGTGTTTATATTTATATAACCACATTTTGCACTATCAGGCCAAGAAGTCTACTAGTGTATTAGTGACAGGTTGCAATCCCATAGCCTAAGAGTCCTACAATCCCTTATTGCCTTAGTCGTCTCTTACGACATCCACATGGAGACATCCGACATGGAGTGGCACTATTGTAACCCGCCAACCACACTGTTTAAATGTCATTTCAGTTTCATGTTGCGAAGTTCAGAATGAATAATTTTACGTACCTACAATTTGGTAAGAAATATATATCGTTATATAACTTAAATTTTTTAACATTTTTAAAACCACGGAAGCAACGTACGAAAGAAATTCCACGGGTCCTAACTTTCTAATCGCGATATCTCAAAAGATACCAAGGTTTACTACGCGTACCCTTCATATCTCAAGTCAACTTTATAAAGCTATGCTTCGACAATATAATATTAAACCTGATGTAAACAACATGTACTTCTATCACGAAACCAAAACAACGCACATGTTTTAATCTGAGCTGAGATTCTACACGGAAAAAAACGATATTGCCTTTGACGTGTATTGTATTGTCTACGTTTTGATAACTCTTACTTACTTGGCAGTAATGACGGCCGAGTTAAAAACACGTCAAACACAATATCGTTTTAACACAGTAGAATAGAGGCCCAAATAGCAAAATGCCTTATAATTAATTTATTTTATTACAATATTAACCACGTAAAACTAAATTCCCTCTCGCGCCCGCTGAATCGTGAAAGATTCTATATCTAAATTGAGCTTCTAATTAAGCAAATCCTGTAAAACTGGTATTACGTTAATAGGTAGTCAAGGATCACACCGAGGGGCTCCTCGAGTCTTAAATAATTAGGAGAGAGTCGCGGCGAGGAACAAGGGAATTGCTCAAATGTCATAAATAATTAATAGAGATTCCAAGTCGCACAAGTCTTAGCTCTTGAGCAGTCGGCTACGGCGGCTTTTTGCCACCACTAGCGAGACGCTGTTAATCGTGGCTTGATATTTTTTACAAACAACTCATCAACAAAACAATGTATCTAACAAAATGTTAGATTTACGATTGCTAAAATAAGTTGCTCTACTGATGTTAATAAAAAAAACATTAAGCACCGCCCCGCAGTGATTAGACCCTACTGAAATATAGCTTGTACGTTGAGGTACCTGAGTAATACACAGATTTAGGTTACCGTATTTCCTGTGGACACACCGAAAGTTAACGTTTTTAAGGCCTAATTTTCAGGCTAAGCCCATTCCCGCGAAAACGCCGTCAGGACTGCTTTAGACCTATCATATAAAACATAACTTATATGCACACAAACTTTTAACTATTGACCACAGGAGAGACAGCTTTTGTTTTTAAGAGTGTGTATGACCCACCTGCCTCCGTAGACTCGCCTGCGCATGTACGAGTATAATCCCTATCTCCTTACTATGAAACATGATTCAGGGAATGCAACCGAGTTGAACCGAGTATTCCCCATTTGCTTTGACGTTGATCGTTTCGGTCGTGTACAAAGTGAATAGTATCTTATGGCCCTTATACATAATATAGCTCCGTACATACACACATGTACACGGATTGGCTTGAAATAGCAAAGAGCTTAAATCTGATCAATTACCCGGATTAAAGGATAGATTAGGTTTACATTGGCAGTTGAAACTGTTGTTGGTTATGTAGTACTTAGTAGCTTGATTGATGGTATTTCGCTAGTAGGCACACTTACATTTAAATTATTTTTTGTAGTATCAGACACAATTGATATACAAAACATTCAAATTAAAATTGCCTTTGGATTCAACTGATTGTGCTTTCTTTCTTTGCGAAGTTATTACTCCAACAGTTTTTATTGGTAATAAAAGCTACAGCCGCATTTATATTAGTCAAACATGTTAATAACCAAATACTCGCGGTAGCAGTTAGAGTCCATGAACAGCACGGCAGCTAGGAATAAGTACACACGATGTCTAAACCTAACGACGTAACTTCAAATACAGTAAACTGAAGCGAGCTCGCTATTTGGGACCATTTTATTCAGAATTACCGTCTAATATTTTCTTGCCACTGGCAGTAGGTAATCAATGCCAGTATTTATTTTGATGAAGAAATTAATACTAAATTAATACTAAATGTGCAAAAACTAATGTTTAACTATCTGGCGCGTTATCTCTCGAACATTGCTCAGCTTTCTGGGAAATTATAACTTTGATCTATGCTCGGAGAATTACTTTAAAACGAGACACGGCTAATTGAACAATTAAAAGTGTTTTTCAACTCTCGTTTATTATAAAACTAGCGACCCGCCCTCGCTTCGCTCCGGATTAAAGTATTATACATAGAAACCTTCCTCTTCAATCACTCTATCTATTAAAAAAAACCGCATCAAAATCCGTCGCGTAGTTTTAAAGATTTAAGCATACATAGGGATATAGGGACAGAAAAAGCGACTTTGTTTTATACTATGTAGTGATAATAAATCGTAACGTAATAAAAGGTAATTTTACCTAAACTCTAAACTACTAAAGTGGAAGTTTCCAAAACGACTACCGTACCCAGACTAGCCGGTCATGCCGATATTAGCGCAACCACACCATAAGCAAGAGCATCCTTTATGAGGAAATGCAGCATCCCATTAAAGTCAGCTAAGACGGCAATACGTCAGTGAATTATGTTTTTATTTGGTCAGATGGTGAGCACGATGGGCTAAGTGCCCTACTGGGGGCGGCGTCCCCGGACCTCCTCGTCTCGGACAACTCTGACAGCCTCCCAATGCCCGACTATGATCACGGTAAGCTTGATCCTAGTGCTGCTAATAACAACTCATGTATGGCTGTTACTCATTCATAATGCTGTTTTTCTAATTGGATTTAAAAGACTGTCTTTTAACAACTAACCTTGGGCTGTAATAAAATAGTCAATGAAATTAAATGTCTGGTAAATTTTAAAGTCTTATATTTAAGGAGACTGCGGCAAATGATACGATTGTTGAAAACTTGTGTAACAAAAATCGTTAATAACGTAAGTGAGTAAGTAGTGTGCGAAACTAACCCGTTTATATTTATTTTTAACAGAAATTAATTAATTTTATGAATGCATATTTGATAAAAAAACGTATACTCATAAGCCAAATACGGTTGATGTTCTATTTATCATTGTATTACAGATTGCTGTAGTACAACGATTGATTGATTGATTTACGATTTTAATTAAATATAATTCCCACTATAATAACCACCATTATTCCGCAACAATAAATCGCTTACTCAGCAAAACTATTATTTAGCTTAGTGAGTATTTACCCACTAAACCTAATAGTATGCAAAAGTTTATTTAACGCACTACAATTAATTACTAATTCAGGTATCCATTAAATTAACTTAATTTCATTCACAGTTTGGCCTTATTTACCAAATGCTTAATTATAAAAATGCGTTTTTTTCTATCTGGGACCCTATTCTCGATAAAACCTTATTGTTTCTGACCAGTTATCTCTCGATATATTGATAGCTCTCGTTTCCTTTACAGTAATGGCGGCCAAGTTAAAAACCATTTGATTATGAGTATAGTTGTGTTAGTTGGCAGCACGTTATCTTGTGGGTCCCGGCAGCGCCCCGTCAGTCGGGCCCGGAGTCCCGGGACAGGCTCCCGCGAGTCCTATTTGTCATCTGCATCTGCAATCTCCACTTATTTAACGCACGCCTGTCGCGGACGGGCTGTTCGCTACACGTGCGATACTGTTACTAACTTCGTAGCTTACGCCGTGATGGATTGATGTACTTTAAACGGACGGGGAATGTAACTGTCCTAATTATCTGAAGTTAGCTTATTACTGAAATGATAACTTAAAGCTGAAAGTCATTAATTAGCATAAGGGACAAAATATTAATTAGGTTAATTGATACAAGCCGCGTATTTCATGGGCGCTGGTTACTATTTATTGGATTTTTAAAATTTATAAAAACCATCTCACATTTATTTATACAAGGAATTTCGGAATAAATACTGCATATTTATGTCTGGTTTTTGTTTCCATTGACACGTTTTTGCGAAACTGTACACTGAAGCAATAAAAACACAAAAAATGTATCGCTCATAAGCGCGATTGACTCATCAATGCAAACGTCGATTACTGTATGATGCACAACAATTAAAATAACTGCGTAAATCACCAATCATCGATCATTAGTCGTTACTTAAATGTTTATGCCACTGAATAAAAACGCCAGGCTTTAATTTCATACTCGTACTTTTGTTACAATTAACTTTAGGCGTCTCCGAATATTTCTGCCATTTTTTTTATAACTGCCAATATTTCGTAAATGAATAAGACGGCTTTACACAATACAACTTTTGACCTTTATCTGCCGAATCGACTACTCAGATCACGCCGATGCCGACACCCTAGGGCTCTAGCTCCGGTCGGGGCTCCAGTGCCGGCTGACTAATGCGCGCTGTCACTCGCCCTCGGCTGTTTCCGCCGAAGGCTCACTGGCCACAGCGCTCTTTGTCAGCCGGTCTCTCGCAACAAGCAAAACACAACAAGCACTGTGTGAAAAGCTGCCGATATGCCAATAAATTTGATGCAAACATTTTCGATTCAGGTACTGCAAATTCAAATGCTTGTAGGACACTGCTTTCATCTGTCGGTGGATATTATTTCGTTCGTTCCTTATACGGTTTTATTGTCATATTTTTGTATTGCATAATGTTAATGTTATGTTGTTGTGTGTGTTATACGATTGGCTTGCAACCGGTCACTAATACACTGGTAAACATCTTAGCCTGATTGAGAAAAATGTGGTTACAGAATTATTAACAAGTTTTTTAGAGTTGTTGGTAATTCTGTAGCTCTGCCTACCCCACTCTAGGAATGAAGGCCTAACTTTATGTATGTATGTGCATAATGTTACTTGGCGGAAATATCTTTTGTCAGAATTACTTTTCGCGTAGTTTCCTTTAGCATACAATCACTTCGCATTATGTTCTTATTCGGAATCATACTTCAGCATATTGTCGATGATAAGAATATCAACATAATCGAATATGAATTCCCAGAAAAATATGTTTGACATAAAATTCTAACCTAATCTAACATACTTCTCAGATACAGATTAGTTTCTTTTGAATCACAGTTCTAATCGAACCTAGCTAACTTCTCTACAAGCAGAAAAAACATTATGCTACATAAAATTCTTATAATGAAAGTTGGAGTAAGTGTACCGATAGTTATGCCGATTGGCATTATATACTTAAATACATATCGACTAAAAGCGTTGTTGCGATACATGTTATGTGACTTGTCTTTCGAAGAATCACTATACCAGATAACTCTAACCCATCTTATGTTAATTAACACACGTAATATCTCAAATGAATGCACAATAATAAACGTACAACGTGCGTGACACAGTGCTAGTTGGCGTCAGCTGGAAAGCGAGCGCGGGCACAGCCTCCGGCCGCGCCGGCCATATTTGTCACCTGTATCTCACGCCCCGCACAGGAAATGTATTTACCCTAAATGAACTTGCATACGAGCTGCGGCTATAAACGACTCGTATATTATACCATGCGCGGTATTGTTCTACTCTGTGGGGCTACACAAGTCGCATTCGACAATCATTACCAATTATGTTTCGATAGACAAAAGTATGACATTGACGTAAGCCACCGAGATAGTACCACGGGACTACACGGGTCGGTATCGAAACATAATAGCTAACGATTGTCGAATGCAACTTGTCTAGCCCCACCGAATACCCTTTACAATTTGAACTTGCTAAATTATAGAGATAAAACGGTGGACGTGTTTGGGCTGACATGATGATAGAGATATCACTTCTCTATAAGTTTACATAATGTACACAGTGCGTGGTGTGTACTGTGTAATGTTTACAGCGAATAGCTTCTCTCTAATCCTCTTTCAATTATGAATCTAACAGAGTTAATAAATTCCTACTATTTGGTTCTATGTCATTTTACTATGATATAAGGGCATTTTTTTTCAAAGTTGTACCAGCAGATTTGTTATGGTTTTTTTTCGAACTTATTAATTGTTGAACTTTAAGGATGTTGAAGCATTTTTAGTAGTCTTAGGTATCTTAATTTAGCAATGGTTTTGTAAAACATACGGAAAATAAATTTATACAGCGATTTCAAAGTGGCTAGGGCTCATATTTGTTTCCCTTCCGTTACCATATACATTTATTGATATAAATTGAAAGAAAGTAAAATGTGGATAAATAAATGCTTTACTTACTTTAAAATATAGTAAGTTATGAAAATAAGTTTTATTTTTAAAACATTATAAACTAATTTGAAATAAATTACGTTTATTGTAATCATTTCGTTACCAGATGACCAAAACTACTTACAATTTTCTTTACCAGTAGTTGGACGTTATGAGGTTTACCCGACAAATTTATTTATACGTGGATACTTTAGTAAAAAGTTTATCCATATAATATACAAATAGCAATGTTTATTAATTGGGGATTTAATAATAAAATAAAATGTTAATTATTTTCAAAGGACGGTAACGAAAAGAATGGTAACGAAATCATAAGGTTGCAGTTATACTATGATTACAAATCCACAAAAGCTTTTTAACCCGACTGACCAAAGCAAAATGAGGGTTATGGTTATCGCATGTTTATAGTGGTTACATTCTAGACTTTCCTGACCAATACTGATTATTGAGAGACAAATTATGAGCAACTGGTATTAGGTAGGTAGGTATTCTTTGGTGGATGCTTCATTTTTCGGGATAGTTTTTTTCATGATTAGGCGTCAAAATGAAAAATAAAATTAAAAAAATATATAAAAATTTAAATTTATTGTCACAAATGGAAAATGCCTCTCTAAAAAACACTGAAAAAAAGAAATAATTAGTTGAAATTAAATTATAGGTTCCTTCTAAGAAACTTTTTTGTTGACACAACTAAAACACACATCATTTTTATCGTCGTTAACTTATTATTGCCACTAAATTTTTAATAAAATAGGTAATTACCTACCTACCTAACTTACCTATAATAAATACTATAATTTATTCAAATGTGATCTCAGTGTAATCATAACTTTATCTTTCCATTCCGTTACTTTTTAGATTCCCACGAAAGGGGAAGTAACGGGAGTAATGTTTTTCACTTTCAAATACAATTTAAATATGCATTCGATCTTGATTGTAAAGATATTTTAGTGAAATTGAGTTTGGAGGTAAACAATTATTTAGGTAAATGTATCAAAACAACACAAAGATAAAGATTTTTCCTTCAAATCATGGTAACGGAGTGGTGGAACCCTTTTTGGACCACGCAAAGCACGACACTTCACACACGATTTTTTCGTTTTACTGACCGTTTGAAGACAAATATTGTGTTGCTACGTGAATACAAATGTTGCTAGATGAAAATAAAGATATATTTGGTAGTAAAAATGACACCTTAAGCCTAATATACGGTAACGGATAGGGGGAATTCCCCTTATGTCGAATTTGATGGACACGATTTAAACTAGTTTTTTGTTAAATTTTAACTCTAAAGGAGACAAATTAGGGGCGTTTTTAATAAATTCACATATTAGACTTCCAGAAACAAGTGTTGTCATGTACGACAAAAGTCTCCAAACTAGTTTATTTGAAGTTCGAAAATGTAACACCAGGCCTGGACGCGGTAAAAACTGGGGGTCTTAGGGAAGAAAAATAACAAAAAAACGGTAAATTTAATGTTATTGTATACTTCTAGTGGCATCATTTTAAACGTAAGAGTATTGTTTATTGGGTAATTTAGCTACAAGTCAATGTTTTTAACATAATCATATAATAAAGATTGAATGAATTTGTCGGACACGTGAAAAACGCAAGGTACACTAGAAAAAAAAAATGCCCATAAATAAATAAAACTGGGTGATTAATTTTAAACACATAAAAATAGACAAATATTCATTTTAGTTGCAGCTATTCATAAATTCGGAAATTTTTAATAATGAAATCTCTTAAATTCCAAAACGTTTAGTCCAGGCAGCGTTTTTTCTAGATATTGTAAAATTAGGTTAATTAGTTTCCCTTCCATTAAATTTGTGAAGGGTTGCCACGTATTCCACTCAGATAAAGTTCTATTTACAACTAATTGTGCTCAAACGGCATGAGTGCATGTTTAAGTTTAATAATTATGACATTGTAAGCATATTTGCTAGGTTCTCTTGAAGTCGGAGCGGTTCCCTAAGTTATCGTCATACGTTTAAAATAGCACGGCAAGGTTCGACTACCTGATCGTGCATTGTCATATCGTTAAAACCGTGATCATACCGTATCCTCATTTGTATACCCCCGTTGTTACTTAGGACAGGATAGATTTATCCCAGCGCTTGGCAGAATTAGGCCGCGGGCGACAATGATTGACGGGGTAGTATTGTGACAATCCATTACCTCTGATGGAGCTCGTCATTTTATTGTACCCCGCTCACAGAAACACACTCCTACTCATTATGAAGCCATTTCCCTACTGCTTTAATTACCTTTAACATTACCATACTAATATTATAAATGTAAAAATAACTCAGTCTGTATATTTGTTACGCATTCACGGATAAACACCTGAGCCGATTTAGTTGAAATTTGGTATGGAAATAATTTGAATCCCGGGGAAGTAACATATGCTACTTTTTATTTGGAAAAAATTGACGGTTCCTGGGAAAAAAACGATAACCGATTTGTACTAGGACGGAGTCGCGGGAAACAGCTAGTAATCTATAACACATGCTATCAGCCCCAGTTAGACACAATCTTGTGCTCTATTCTACTCGGTTTAACCATATTGCTTTTGACATGTTATATTTACTTGTCATTAATAGCGGCCGATAAACAATACGATAACATGCCAAAAGTAATAATGCTTTCGCCGAGAATACAGTCTATACAAATACAACTTTCAAAGAACCTGACGACAGACGAAATACAAAGTGAATGCAACAAGGAAAATTAAATAATTGAAATACAAAGTGCATTAGCAAATGAGGGTCCGGGTCGGAGACGGCCGCGGCGTCCGGGACAATGCAGCGGCGATCTGCATCGCCTGCTAATATGTGTTACGTCTACTGCCCGTCTACGCAGAAAAGGTGCATGTGCGATTTGTTTACCGAAGCATATAAAACTCTGTATGGTTAGGTTAGGGACGCATATGCAGTACGATTTCTATTGAAGATGAGCCTTTTTTCTAAGGTTGTGGTACTCAATAATTAACATTTAGCTGTGTAAATGCTACAATATAGACATAACATTCTGCTTACTACATTAATTGCAAAGAATTTCAGTTTTAAATTCCATTTGGGTGAAACTTGAGAATAAAAGGTCACCGTACCGTACCTTCATGAATGTGAAGCTTCGATAAAATTAATCCTTACTTTCTTCATTTGAACAGAAATTGTGCTGTAAAATATAATTAACATTGGTGCGCTTTAACAATGGTATACATTGTATGAAGAAGTATACCTCTAAGTTATTAAATTAATACATTACAAATACCATGTATTTAAACACTTAAGTATTCTTAAGAGAAGTCAAGATCTTGCAATGCAAAGCAAGCAGCTTGTCGTTGGGACTGCCTCAGACCAATCTCAGTCGAGGCTCCGTTGTGTACTCTTATAATTATTAAACGGGTAATGCAAACGTATCTCTCGTCGTTGTGCACTAATGTTGATTCAGTCGGGACTACGTTACTTACTGCATGCAGATTACATAGTATCTAGATGCCGGTACGCAAAAACGAATGCATAAAATACTTAACAAAATAGACAATATAGATAGGTAACTCCGTAGTTAAGAAATTGATGTTTTTTTGTCCAGCTGCAAGAACGCTCGTGATCTTAATGATCTACATGTATGTACGTTTTTGCATTGTCATAAGTACTGAGGCCTTTATTTCGTAATAAAGAACATGCTAATATAAGTAATCAGAAATGTTGGTTTTAACTTCTACTTTATACTTAGACTGTTTCGACATTTATTTTGATAGGACAATACACCAATAAGCCGTTAATTCGAAGCCGTCTGCCAACCTCATGTTGAATTTCGTTTGCACGCCATAAAATACTGAGATCCATGAGATGCGTCAGTCAATTAGAAATGTTGACACGAACGACAATTTGTATGTCTTTAAAACTAGTGTTAAAATTAAAAGACCACTCATTTGACCGACTGTACCTTAACTAAATGCACAGATATATAATTAAAATGTATAAAAAACGTTTCTCGTTAATTTCCAACAATGCCTGCCAACATTTTGTGTGGGTAACCGAGTAATTAAACGCTTCCCCGTGTCATTACTCTCCACACAACCACTAGTATTTCAAATCTACTTAGCGGGTATATTTGCTGGCGCGTTGTGTTGGTATGATAATGAATACCGCTGCGGTCGTAATTGACGACAGCACCCTGATGGATCGCGCAGCTTCCTTTGTTTGTTCGGAACACCACAACTACAACCATACGGCACAGATCTAAAGTGGCAAACTTGTTAGGAGCTTCACAACCGTTCGATGAATTGACATTCATGTAACCTTCCCTACTCGTCGCTAGGTCGTCATATGACGGCTTCGACTGTCAGCCACGTCTGATATGACTGGGGAGTAACTCGAGTACCTTCTTAAATTAAAGTTCTTGAATGATTTGAAGCTGAATGCAGTCATATTAAGCATTTAGCAGCCGGCTATTTGAAACTAGCGCTTAGTTTAATATAGTATCTGTTTAATGCACCCTTAATGGTGGTTTCTTTTACGGTAGAATCTATCTAGTATTTACCTTGGTGTAATGGCAAATTTTATACTTGAATGAATTATTGATGCTAAATTAACTTCTAGTATTAGGCTCTAAGAGTCGCTACCCTGCTGGTCGTCCCTTGCGAATACTTTATCTATCTCAGCGGTATGACGAAGACTGGCGGTATAAAAATTGCCCTTAAGGTGCTTCAATTAATCGGATTACAACTTAATACCCTGAAACGACGATAGCACTACAGGGGTTTACTTAAAATACCTACAGAATATCACATTGAATTTAAATTTAATTCACTGTAATAATTCGTAGCTGTATTTATTAAAGACCTTAATTCAGGTATATACGTAAAAGTTAATAAGTACTGAGCCTGTAATCCGCCGCAAGGTAGTGCTTGCACACTCTATCAGCAACATCTTGCTCGTCCTTCACGTACAAAGAACTTTCTAAGTGCCAAAAGTGGTGTCTGCAAATTGCAGCCATAAATTTAAAGGCACAGATGCGGGCGATATGCGAAGGTGACGAGCTACGAGGTGCGCTAGCGATACTTGTTTTGTGTTTAATTTTTTAATTAGTTTCATTATTTAATTAAACAGAACTGTTTGAATTTGTTGCAAGTCTACATTTATTTATAGTTAATTAACGCTAGCACTAACTGAACCAATGTTCGCGTCACTCCAACAAGGTTTACCGCTTAACAGTTAGGTTATATATCAGGATTGTCACGTGTGTTGGTAAATTTATCGCGTTTCAGGGAATTCGGTCGCGAGCAGCTTGCACACGCCGTACACGACAGCGCGGATTGCCGGGAATTAACCAACCACGGCCACGGCTTGCCTCCAGATTTCAAAGTCGCACGTTGCAAAGATAAAACTGAAACCTGCGGCTTATGAGGACGCGTCCCGGATTTAACTTTATACAGTTTAAATGTATATTTCTGTGTGATGCGCTTCTTTGCTGTTTTAAGTCATGTACTCATGTAATGTTCTTATTTTTAGAGTTTTATAATAAAATGTAAATTAGATTAGAGGGTAACCTTAGAGCCTTCAGAGCGTTCATTCACGAGTCAGTCGAGTTGGCAACTTCTAAATTCAAATAACTTACTAAAAAACTTTTTACACAACAAAGTCAAAAAATCAGTGCGTTTATTAAAAACGCATGTAAAAACTTCTAAATTTACAGTTAAGTAATGCACTTCTCAAGTGGCCGATTTTTGTCTAACACCTTAACTTATAACAAAACAATTGACGTTTTAGAAAGATAGCTCAAAACATTAGTTAATTCTCGGACAGTGAGTAGAAGTTGAAATAAATAACTTTAGTTATACGTAGCTAAGTATTTCCGAAGGTGCTGTATTATTAAATCGTATAAACCTACCTCCTTTAATGTTAGTATCAGTATATATTCTACCTTTTCAACTATCTAACACATTGCAAAACGTTACTATAATGAAATTGAGGTTAATATCATTGTCATAATAGGTACATTGTAAATATTTAAACGAAAATGAAAAACAAAAAATAAATGAAAATGAATAAAAATGTTAGAACAAAACTTCAACTCCATTCTTAAGCGATGCGATGCTAAAACAATAACGTGTAGAAACAAAGTAAAGGATTCCATCGGAGAATAAAACTAAATAAATTTAACAAATAAGATTGATACGAATATCAGTTGGCAAGAGTCCCTTTTTTATTGCAAAGGTTTTCGTGTCTAGGGCGAGGCGCTGTACATCTAGAGCATTCAGTGTATAGATGACTTACTTAGCTAGAGCTTAGCTAAAAAATAATTACAGCCCCTTTTATTTGTTGACTAATTGACATATAAGAGTAAGTACTTATCGTTAGGTTTCTATAAACCCATCCACTCGATTTCGTTACTTTAAATCGACACATTTTTTATCAATAGATAAATGAGTAATTACCTGTGAGAACAAACCATCCGCAAAAAAAACACAATGACGACACTACTCAGCGAGTAGCGTCAAACTGTTTGATAACATGACTTCGAGATTGGCTTAATTTATACGAGTACGCAAGAGAAAAACAAAACGAGTGCAAAAATGGTGTTCACTTGAAAGGAAGCAGTTAAGCTAATATTTTATGAATTCTCGAGTGAGACTGTGTGCAAATTGCTGTGATATTATGTGTCGTAGAAGTAACGCGAGCGGGGAGGCTCCTAATTGCGCTATGTCGCGAAGACGGTGGGCTGTGGTACGCTGGCGAAGTTTCTCACAAACTCGCTTTTAAACACTAAAGAGAAAAAGTCATAAAAACCTGTAATCTCACGCTTATAGTTTCAGACTGGGACCTAACGAACATTACTTATTCCGTTTTCTTTACCTGTTTTAAGTAGGTTCGGGTTAGTTTTTAGTATTGTCTAACTACCTAAACGATATTTTTTCCGAAATAAGAAAGACAGGTAGTAAAATCAAATAAAGAACTAAGGAAGCTTAATTAAAAAAATACACTTTACTGGAAAAATCCCAAGCACACATGAAAAGTTTCACCGTCAACACAAAAAAGGGAAAAAGAGTCATTAACTGGAGTTTTCAAAAGTTTATTGTACTGTAAAGTCCACACAATACAGTGAGTGAATTCATTCCATATCCCTTGTGAAATATCGAAGCGCACGGCGTCGGCAGCGTGCCGGCCAACTTACCGAATACCGGCTTATTGCAAACACGTGTTTCCTTCGATTTACTACATGTTTTGTTTTTCCTGTGCAGAGCTATAAGGTAATAAGATATCAGTATTTAATTTATATTTTATAGTAATAAAAATGAATCGCTGAATGATTTGCTAGGCGCAAATCTCGAGAGCAGCTGAACCGATTTCGCTAATTCTTTTTTTATTGTGTTTGTTACTGGCAGGAGAAGGTTTTTAGAAAAAACTGAAAAATCCACCGGGAAAATCAGAAATTTGCGGCGGGGCGAAGCCGCTGGCGGGCCGCTAGTATTTTATAAACATTATAATAGTATACGGTACAAATAAAGTACTTGCGATCGAAAATACAGAATATTGGTCGCATTGCGGGAACATTCCAGACTGTGTAAATATCTTAATATAATTATATACCTACTAGTTGTGAGCACATGCATACGCCCCCACCCTTAGAGCCAAAACAACTAAAGAAATCCTAAAATCAAAATAAGTAAATTTAATCAAAATAACCCATTCATTGGTTTAACTTATTCATTTGAAGGGATAACAAGTAAAAGGTCACAAATTTCAAGGTACTACCGTGCTTACAAAAGACACTAAGTGAAATACGAAATGGCACTCACTGACATCACGCCGTCATACATACATTAGTAAATGAATCATATGAGATGCCAAGCGAGCCTTTAGTTACGAAATTGGAGCAAACTTCCCGCAGGCAGAGACGATATTCGGAATCACGAGAATCGAAACTTCGTTAGCCCCGTCTCCCTCAGTTTTCATCCAAGGCAGAAAAGCGAAAACGAAAGAGGACTATGGAAACGAACTTTGAGTTTTAGCGTAACAAGTCTAGTTGCGTAAACTCGCTACGACTGCTAATGTAATTAAAATCTACCATTCGCAAACCGCGTTAACAAAACTCGTTCGTGATACGATTGTACGTATAGGTACGTTTATGATGTTTGCGTTGATTTGTTTGAAACTATGTTGTCAAAGAAACTTGCGAATGTGTCTACGCTGTCGTGCTAATTGCTACCATCTTGTTTCTCGTATAGGGAACGCTATTACTTCATGTTGGTTACTGAACATTCGGGAAGCATTTAATTATTTTTAGTAGCTTCAACTTTTTTATATTTTTGGGATTTCTTGGTGAAACTAATGCACTTTGGTGATATCATTCATTCGATCTGACGATCCTGTCCCTCCATACTTAGATACATTACTCTATTCACCGGCTGATATTGTTTTTGTTTTGAGTCGATGCTGGTGCCGTTTGTTTCGCCATTCGCTATCCATCCGCGACTAAACGTGAAATTCTTAGTATTCTATGGCCGAGGCGTGCACCGGCCCCGCGGCCGCGCCCCGGGCGTGATCCCCAATGCCGCCTGGGTCACGAATATGAATAATTTTCCAATTTCAACGTTTATTCACTCTTTTGTCTGATATTTTTGATTTAAACAAGAGTTTTGTCAAATCGAAAGCTAAACATTGTATATTTTTTCTCATATCTCGCCATTGAATTACTTTCTAATTGATCACCATTTATTATCTAAAGCCCAAGATCGAAATAAGGGTTAATACTAGCGAAACTCCATTTGAAGGCCGACCAAACACATTCCATAATAAATCAATTAACTGCCACTAACAGGGTCAAACAAGATGCAAACACGTTCAGCCTGTAAGTGAAGCCGCGCCGCCCCACTCGAGGTCCGCAGTAGGTTCCAGTGCAACAAATTCAAATTTATTGAGCTCGAACTAGCATAAACAGCAGCATCATGATTCAATGCCTAATGATCAGAAACAGATCAATAATTTTATTGAGTTCTATTTGTTTGAATTTGGAATGAACTTCCTGCAGAGATTTTCCCAATGCTCTACAAGATGGGGCTTTTTTAAAAAGAGTGTCATTAAATTTCTTCAAGACCGATTGACGCATTAGTGACGCCACCGCCGTTGCAAATGTCCATAGGCGGCGGTGACCACTTCCCATCAGATGGGCCGTCTGTCTGTTTGCCTGTCTATGGCAATAAAAAAATGCTGAAGACCATGACACTTTTGGTAAGTATGAACGCATGAAGTGCAGCATCCTTCTGCTTGTGGTTACTCGCTATTACTCACTCTTGAAACTATTTCTCTCATTTGCCCATGTGTCATGATCTTCTACTTTGGCTGCTTCTAGTGTAAATTAAACTAGCTTTCTAGTTGGTTCTTCTCATCGTATCGAACCAATAAAACTTGAAAACCAATGCGAGGCTTATTTCATACTAACAAATAACTTGAAAATTCACAGTTTGTGTGTAAAGGCGCGATTTCCTTCTCCTTCGCCTTAAGTAGGGGTGAGACGTATTTACTGGAATAGGTTTTTGGAACAGGTCTTATCATGTACTCGTACGTACGCGTTTCCACGTGGCCGCATTTTAGCGTACGAGTATTTAGGAGTACGGCGACTTTCATCGGGCGCACAACTCGCTTTAGGCGCCAAGCCAGGTCTTGATCAAGTGTCTGTACTATAGCTTTGACTTTATATTACTTCTACTACCAAGACAGACGCATACTAAAATAGCCCGTTTTACTCATTGAATCGCGTACTTGTAAGTACTTGTGGCGCTAGTCTTTGGCACTAGTATTTTTGTGGACGCGTACTTGGAAGACTCAGTACGCATTTTGTCTAGTACGTCTTACGTCTAGCCTTAAGTAAAAACAGAAGATGTCGATATCAACGTGAGATATCGTTGTGAGCGTCACAAAACTGAAGTCCCTCGCGAATTGACAGAGCATCGTACCCTGTAGGGCTCGGCAGCTGCCTTTGAGTCGTAAACGTTGAATATAACATTATTTATACAATTTATGTTTTCAACGATGACTAGTCGAAACTCTTAAGCAACTTCTCTAGCCCTACTGCGAGAACACCTATCGAACGTAAGCCGACGGCGACGTTACAGATCACGCGCCCTAACGAAGCGCTATTGATCCCTTCTGATTGATTCGACCAAATTATATCGGCTAGTCAATTGAAAGCTACCAGCCCGAAAATATCCAAGTTTAATCCGAATGGTAAAATACCAATAGTTTCAGAACTGCCATGCTACACTTGCCAAAAAATTTACTTTTGTATTAAAAATAAAAACGCTTCACCACACCTCACTGCAAATATCAAACAACCCGAGTGCACGAGCGATGTCCTGTTAATTAAAACATTCGCTAATGTATGTATCTTTTGGTACCTTTCATGCCCGTGTCTCCCCAGCTATATTACGGGTACACGTTTGAAATGAAAGGTAGCAAAGATGTTTCCAGTACTTGCTAAGACCGACATAAATCGCCAGCGATGTTATCGCTGAGTGCCGCCGCTCGAGAGATCTTTTTCTCTTCGGTGACATTACCTATTCATCACTTAGAAGGCTGAAAATCGAGCACTTTGTTACTTACTTTCCTCGGTGGGTCCGAGCCTCAAAGAGATCGGCCATCATTTTTCTACGTTCCATTAGTGGCATCGGCTGGCCGAGACGGATGTGCGGTCTGCACAAACATAAACAAACTAATGGTGTCCGAGGAGTGACAAAGAACATCCCGTCACGGCCCGAAGGCCGCGAATCAATGTCCCGATCAATACGGGCCGCTATGAACGGACTTATCCCTTGTTTGATTTGCCGCTCCGAATGCGGCCCACGTTATTGTACCCGATAGGTATCTACCCGGCGGGTCCTCGGGCGGCCCGCCCGCCGAGGCTCTCAATGCGACCTTCCTCGCTCACTGCTTACAATGATTAAAGCCAGGACATGCCTTCCTTTGTGTCTCAGCTGCACTGCACTCGGCTATTGTCTATAGCGTAGGGATAGGATTCCTAATCTGAGGCCGATCTTCATTGTCACAAGTACATTGAGTCATCGTTTTACTGATTTATCACTTAAGTGGTTCCTTTATGAGCTTGCGAATTGAAAATCATTTAGATCTTCATATTTTATCAAAGATCTATTTAATTTATTGTTCCAACCCTTTCAAACCTTCAATTTCCACAAAACAAATCGAAGAAATCTCAGTTCAATTAAAAATCTAACAATGTCATTGTTAAACCGATTTCTATAGATGTCCCGGAGCGTAGTTAGAAAGTGTGAATTGGTTTGTTTTATTCTAAGAAAACGATTCAATTGCGATAAAATCAAGAACGCGATTTTTTCTAATCGGAAGGAAAATTAAGCAAAATTGAGAATAGCGCAAAATTGGTCGCCGCCCAACCCAAACAATCTTTAATTTCACCTTACTCATTTTTTTCGAGACTCGTCTGAAAAGTAATTGTGAAATTTGCCAGCGTACATTTTCATCTTTCTGTTTGTGTTTTCTCATCCTTTTGTTTCGCGCTTTGTTTGCATTTGACCCTCTCTAAATTAATATCGAACGCCTAGGAATTAAGGGCACAGGAATTATGTCCCAATAACGCTGATATGGAAGTAATAACTGCGGGCGCCGGCGCGGTATCGCTACGTAGGGCGCGTTATTTGCATAAACACTACCGTCACATGCTTACCGCCCTATATCACTATTAATTAAATACACAGTATCTTTAATTACTCATATTGAGCCAACGGTCTCTTTTATACTTATTTTAGATTACAAAGACTAGAGTGGTTTTGAAAACCATGTTGCGTGGTTAAGTAAGTAATTACTTTATAGAACAGATTGATTTCATACACAATAAACATTGTGACGTTTTAGTATATTTTTTCGACATCTTAATTTTTTCACTAAATTTTATGATCTCGAGAAATGAAAGCTATTTTGTGTGGTTATTCGTTCGAATTTTAGGTAGGTGCTTACTTATACAAATTAGGGAAAAGTACATCATTGTAATTATTTGATATAATTATTTTCGTAAATAACATGCACTATACAGTTTATACAGGCGTTAATTATTAACGTGTATGTATTCTATGATTACTTATCACATGTTGACGATCTATTTAAGATCCCGGTTAAATAGAATACTCGTAGAAAAGAAGAATTAGGGAAGTCTACGAGTATATCTAGCAGTAGTCATCTTTCAGCTGATATGATGATAATGATAATAATGGTTATGATGATCATGATGATGATGATACTGATGATGACGATGATGATAATGATGGTGGTGATGATGATAGTGGTGGTGTTGTTGGTGGTGATAGTGATGCTGATGTTGGTATGTTGTTGCAGAGTGCACGACGTCGTCCGCATCGGCGGCGGTGGCGACGGTGTCGGTTGCGGTGGCCGGGCTGGCGCGCTCGCCTGCCACCAAGAAGGCGCGTCCCAAGCCCTGCTCTCCCAACCGGCAAGGCCCGCAGCAGTGCCTAGTAAGTTCATCACGTAACACTTGAAAAAGTTAACTCATCACTTCATCGAATGTATCATTTCATCCAACGCTATTTTCTGCTGAAACTATATTGTTAACATTAATTACGTAGGTTAGGTTGGGTTAGATGTTTAAGATACCCTAAAAACATGGTTTCAGCAGAAAATAGCGTTCGATGAAATGAAATTCGATGAAATGATACATTCGATGAAAGGTGTTTCGATGAAATGATAGACACTCCTTAAAAAAGATCACTAAAGATTTTCTCTAAGTTAACATAAGTTAAATAAAGTTGCTATGATATTAACTCATAATTAAATTTGGTGTGGAAGTGACAACAGCAGTGATTTAGTTATTTAAGTTACATCTTATGTATCTAACGTTCCCTCGTATAAGGCTCGTATAAAATTAAGACCGGTATTCGGAACATTAGCATTGTACAGTATTGGTATTCTAATGTACCATGTATTTGTCGATATGACAATACCCTAATATGATTCACATTATTTTTTATTGCATACTCACATAATATTACATTACATTATAAATAGTGATCACGGAGCAAAAGTTTCACAAAACTTGTAAAGCTGACATAAAGGACAACTTAAACCCACGAAAAATAACAATATTATTGGCAGATTAGTGTTCAATTTAACTCTATATCAGAGTCTCGGATTTGGTATAAGGATATTAATATTTTCATGGCTGTAATGTAATTTTAATAAAGTTTTGTTAATGTTTTGCTCCGTCCGTGCCGATCACTTATTATAAAACACACAGAATTGTAATAAAATATACACGAAATTTAATTAATTAGGCTAATTAGTTTGCGGTTGGAGTATATGGTTAAAACCAACGCACCAATTATTTAAAGCAATATTGACGCACATACGTCACGATGCTAGTAGAAGATTGAACATCGGTTTCATCCTCTATCTATAAAATTACCCCCTTGAGCCATAATATGACTATAACTTTCTCATCTGTAGGTGCCATAATAAGGTCGTGTTTGTAGTATTTTGTTCACCTGCGACCTGGACTGAATTTTGGATCCAACCTTGCAAACACAAGGCTACAGTGATTTATAAGTAATTGACTAACTTTCAATTTCATGATTTAAGACACGTCGTTATTTCTACTGATACGTTACATCAAATCTATACAAATAAATAAATATCAGGGCACTATGTCACACAAATTGACCTAGTCCCAAACTAAGCTCTAGGCCTGTACTATGGGTACTAGACAACGATAAACATACTTACAACGATTAACACCGTGCCGTCTATGAGGTCATCCTCAATTATGTTTTCAGACTGTCAGATTGGACAAAATATATCTTTATTAGTAGGGACACTTATTTGCCTTAATAATTAGTTTCCTCTAAACTAGTTTTCATGCAGCTAAATCACAATTTAAGCACGTGCAAATTCCACCTCATAATACAAAATGGCAAAATGCCATGAAAAAACAAAACAGTGCTTGTCAGTTAAAATCAAGCCTGGGTTTACATTTTAATGCATTTTCGAGGACAAGAGCCGGAACCTCAGGCTTGGAATATGCAAAGCACCGTAAAGCGGCATTGCTTTTGCAGTAAGAACACTACAAGTAGGTATAATTCTGGGGTCCTAGGTAAAATGATATGACCTCTGAAGCGTAGCTAAAAAACTAGTCTAATAAAATGCAATGTTGAACCAGACTGAATGTTTTTTTTATATTGTCATCTGTTTTTTTCCGAATTAGTAGGTATTCATTTTTCCATAAGCTATGTTATGCTGGAGCTATTTTAGATTAATGCATAATTTCGCTATTTGTATGCAAGGGTAGGTTTCATTTATAAGCGATATCTAAAGTAGTCTTCTATTAAAATATTGCATTCAGAATTAAGAAAATTCGTAATTATGATTAATTCAGGGTTATGACTCTTTGGAAGTATGAAGCGTATCTGTTAAATACCTACGTTTTAAACTTTAAATTTGCCATATTTTACCTGACTTCGTTAGAAGGACATTTATGTTTTTCGGGTTCATGTATGTACATTTTTATGTACGTCTATTTCTATGGCACGCTCTGTAGTCTAAACGGCTTGATGGATTGTAGCATTCTAGATATTCTATTCTATTCAATCAAAGTAATTAAGGGGGTTAATTTTATTTAATATATATTGACGACAACATCGCAAAATGCAGTCGGATTTGCTTTTTAATGTTTTATTAATACGCCTCAGTGACTCGCGCTGCCGTGACGAATCTAACGAAACCTTGTTTGTCGAAATCTAACAGTCCGTTCAGAACCATACATTCATGAATACGTAGAGGTCAAAACATTACCCTCCCTTATCGATAGTCGGTTAAAACTAGTGTACATAATGTTTATCCAGTTTTATTACGAGAACTAGGTGCGCAAAAGACGGGTCTGGTAAATATCGTAGGTATGTATTTCTATTCTAGTGTTCCGGTAGTGACCGCCCATAATGAGCGGTGGACCGAGAAGACAGTTTTTGTTGTGTTCCTAAGTTGTATGCTCCCGCCAACTTAACAAATGACTCTTTAGTACAGAAGATGTACAGAAACAGCTCCAAACGGCGACAGAGTGATACCGATGTCAATAACTAGTGAACGGTTTATTGCGGTGTAGGCCCAGAGAACGCGCATTGAAGAGCTTCATGTCTTGACATTACGTGTTACTGGGATAAACGCCCTCACTATTTATTTTTACCGGTATAATTATGACTCCATAAAAACTTAAATAAAAACCTTTAGCATTAACGTGTATTTAATATCCATGTATACTTTGTAAATAGGTTATTACAAAATATATAAAATGTTATTGGTTATTCAATGTAAGGGTGGATTGCAAAAATATTTTACATAGTTAAGGCCCTAATTGATGTCAAAGTATAATTGAAACAATTTAACCATACAATTTTGTGTGATTAATTTTCGTTACACAAAGGAAAAATATTTTGTTTCAATTATACTTTGACCTCAATTAGGTCCTTAACTATATACAACATTTTTGCAATACACCCGTAAATTGAAATATTTTCCGGCTGGGCAGTGGGCCGCTAACAGCAAGTCTACGGCGACTGTGTGCAATTACTCCGACCGCTTTTTTCATGTTTGGGAAAAATGCGTTTATTTTCTATCCAGGATGTCTACAACCAATATTCCTTTTTTTTTAAGGTGCAGAATTATCATTCGTTCAACCATTTTACACTTTGTTGTGATCAATTAAGGCAACAACGTAAACGCGTAATAAAATAAACAGTCACCTTTTTCTAAAACGCGCTGTTTCCATGGCAAAAGGATCGAGCCGAATCATTCGCACGTAGTTACAGCGGGTAAATATTTAGCGATGTAGGCGGGCTTTTGTAAACTCTCCTAATTGCCACTCCCGACCCGGTGCCCGCTAACTACTCCTTCCATCAATGGGTTTACAGCTGATCTGACAATAACGAGCCAAATGGGTAGCCAGTTGTTATGTGACCTTCAAATGTAAATATTTTAAATTTTCCATATATCTAATCAACATACCACGCAATTTTGCATTAACGTGACTTAAAATACTATATCATAGAGTGTATACAATTCGCAAAGAGGTATTCATTAGGTATAATATGATTTTTCTCAGACTAACCTATCTGTGTATCTCTATTCTTTCTCAAATCATTCCCGCACCGAAAATTCCGATGTATTTTAATCAACATTGCTTAATAGGAACATAGCCCAGTAGGCTTAGCAAACAAGTGATGTCAAGTTCGCAAACTTGTATGAAGAGCTTCATTTAAAAATAAAAGCATAAGAAAAAATAAATGACTTGGATTCTAAGAACCATATTCATTCTACGCAGTTCGATTCAACATTTATATAACGAGTTCAATTCACTGAATTGAATAGAATAGAATTCAATTCTTTTATTATTTTATACATAACAATATATAACCTAAAATTAACATAACTACTAAAACACTTGCGGTGTCAGCTAGCCGGTGGCCACGAAATCGCGAAAACATAAAAACCTGTAAACTTAAAGAACCCCGCGTTAAAAAGCGTTCGTTTTAAATGTTTACTTGAAAACTAGCCTCATATTAGCTCACGTTCCATTACTCAAGACAGTTTAAACAAACACCATGAAGCTAAAATTAGTAGCGCTAAATTAATAATTCTAATTTAAACTTTGACCATGGTTATATTTATTAGCTTTCATACTTAACCCGTCATTTACTAAAATAATATAACGTGTCGACGAAAGTTCAGCCGTGGGAACTAGTTCTATAAAGAACGTCGTGTTCATCGTTGAGGTATGTCGGAACACCGAGACGTGTTCCCGGCTGTCTGAGACTCCGCAACAAAGCAGTCACGATATTTATAGCGACGACAGCTGCAATCAAAACTATTCTTGAGCATTGAACGAATACATTGATCTGCGATCCGCCACGTGGGTATATTTTATGATGTACAAAATTAAAGGTTTATAAACAATAAACCGCTAATTAATTAATTAATTAGCGGTTATTTTAATTTTATTTTATACTTTTTAGTGATCAGATCATACATAACCCCACTGAACTTCCACTTAGCAATGAATAAGAACAACAGGATATTTCTCGCTCGCCGCAAGTAACGCCGCGGGAAAGTCATACTGCATAATTATATTTAAACTATTCAAATTTGCTTCGTCATAGTTGCCCAACTATCTAAATCGAGATATCTTTTATTTTATTTTATTTTATTTCATTTATTCGGGTCATCAACAGCGATACATGTTATAGAATCAGTTACATAACATACAAAACAGTAAGCCAATAAAAGATGCCCACAAATATACAGTTAATACAAAGTAACTATAAGCAACAATTTTAACAACTTAGCTCAATGATATGTTTGCTAGTGACAGACTGTGTATTTGTGTTTATTACGTGTATGCATACGTGTGTGTATATGTGTGTGCGTGCGTGTGTGCGTGTGTGTGTGTGTGTGTTACTATTGACGGAGTAATCGCAGAACAAATGGACAAAAACCAAAAAACGTACAGTCGAATTGATAACATCCTCCTTTTTTGGAGTCTGTTAAAAATTAATTGCATTTTGATCACTAACGGCCAGGATTTGCGCGCAGGTGCGGATCTCACCTAAACCTTTCTCATAAATCAATTTGTTACATTAAGAAGGTCGAAACAAAAACGTTTACGGAATGCGGTAGCGAAAAGAAAGGACGTCATAGACAAATAGATTGATAGACTCTGTGAGGAACTACCTAGTATCAAAAAATTACATATAAAAAGCAAACTGTAGTTAAAAAAAATGTCTTGCGCTTAGTGCGCACTACCAATCCTTACTATATAGGTTTATAGGATAAAGCCGGTTAGTTTTCCTCAACCTAACTAAATTATAAATTGAATTAAATGTATCTATTTTGCGTAAAGTTTTTTCTTTAATATTCCATTACTTATATTACTTACTCGAAGACGCCGCCCGCGACTTTGTAAGCGTAGAATTACTTTTCCGCTACTGCCCCTATGTGTATGTAGACACAATTACGATCGATGTGTAGATACGATCACAATTTGATAGTAACTTCTTCTCTCGGGAAATTACCTTAGTTATCTCCATACCTACTTTTATCTTAATCGATTCAGTAGTTCGTGAGATTAGCACGTTCAAGCAAAAAAACAAACCTTCAGATTTGGTGTTGGTTGGACCTTGTGCAGGGCCCGTTCCGATCGCTACCACCATCTTTTCCTTTAACCTACTGACAAGCAGCAGTGTTCGCATTATTGTGCTCCGATGTGGGGATAGGACAAGGTGAAATTACTACGTAGTATAGATAGAGGCATTCCACCCTAGTCCTCAGGATTGGCAACGCATTTGCAGTCTTACTCTTAAGGATTACAGTCTTGCAATTTTTTTTTTTGAGAATGTCTAGACGTCACTCACCATCAGGTGGCCTGAGTGCTCGTTTACCTTCTCCTTGAAATAAAAAGCACACAGCGGTACTCGGAATGTATTTATGTGGACAGTTCCCGAAGGAAAATTGATTACCCTCTTCAGTGAAATCGTGGAAAAAGTTAATTGTGTATAAAATATATCGCTACCCGTCATCTTCTAGCCTTTTCATAGCTTGTCCTTCTTTCACTTCGGGTAATAACTAATAACCATGTGGATCAAGTGAGAGTATCCGTAGGAAAAGGTAATACAAACACTAAAAGGCTGTGAGTGTTTCATTTCCGATCCTTTCCCAATCTAGTCACGCGAGCCCCGCATCGGATATTTCAGGGTTCGCTGCGGAAATATCACATCTAGCATTAAACCTGGCCAATTTATAAAAAACACCGGCCAAGTGTGAATCGAGCTGATGCACCAGAGGAGGTGAAGTTAGGTTACTTAGTTTACAAGAATCCTATCTGAAATTGTTATCCCAGCGCAATACAAACTTATATTGCGACATTTTTACAATTTATGTGTGAGAGACGTCTCTTTTTGAGGTTTTTAGGGTTCCGCAGTCAAACTAGGAACCCTTATACCGCCATGTCCGTCCGCAGCCTAGCTCAGAGACTCTTATTACTAGAAAGCTGTAATTTATTTTTTTGTGTACTTCCCCTAAACGTAACGTTGAGATGTATTTTTTTTTCTCATCTACTTATCCCAGAGTGTGGGGTGTCCTTGGTCTTTCAAAAATTTTGCTGGTTTCTAAAAACCATTTCTCAATTAAGGAATCCGTTTATGAAATATTAAGCTTAAAACTACAAATACAAAAAACATGAAAAATAACTCAAATGAAAGCGCATACAACGAATTTATAAGGAAAACTATCACGACCAAGTAGGCATCATTGGTTCTTGAGATACAGGCGATTAAAGTGTTTATACCTACTAAAAAAATCTAAGACGGCACCAAACGACTTTTAATAGAAAATTAGGTAGTTATTACTTGTTGATTTTTATGTTTATTAGTAGTACATAACGGCTTCGGAACCCTACACTAAGCATGGTGCGACATGCTCTTGCCGGGTTTTATCTTCTTTAGTTACCGAGTTGCTTAACGCTTGACCTTAATTAATACAATGACTGCAAGCTACGAGCATTATATGCCAAAAATGTTTTAACAAAACAAAGACCTAATGTTTGCGAAGACAGTTTACCTATATCTCCTATGGTTTCGGATTTCTCCATACTGTCCCAGTTAAAAAGTGTATGATAACCATGAAGCGCTATAAGAAAAAAGCAAACAAATGTTGAAGTGTTCTAAAAATCAGGAAAGATTTTTTTGAGGCGGAACCCATAAAAGTAAGCAAGTTTATTTTCACAAAAAAATACCTCGAACATTGTTTATACACGTATATATTTATGAGGATATTTGAGTTACTTATTGACATTGCTGCGAGTACGTAATAAAGGAACAGCCGGCGTGTAAGCAGCGAGATTGTTCTGAAATTACATTCCTACTAAAAAAAAAACATAATGAAAATGTTGTGTCACTTACATAAATCAATGTAATCGATCAAATGATTTCCAAGTGTGCGTGTACAGGCATTTGCGAAGGGCCTTGTGCTGCGGCGGAATCGAAAACTGTGTTTATAGGTCAGCCGAATCAACTGGAGAGAGGCGACGACGTGCCGGCTCTGCGAGGGTCGCCCTATCCTTCATCCCTAATTCTCGATAACTTAAAGCACGTCACTATAAATAACAGTGGAATATTTAGACGCAAGTCTGTTGAAATTAATTTACAAATATTTGCAATACAATTGAGATATTTAAGTAATGCTTCCGTTGCCAGATTTAGGGAATACAACGGCTTGAGAAAGAATTTTCATGTTACTGATAATATTATATAGAATTTAAACCACAAAAGTTAGTTTATTTGGGCTTGTATTGTTCCCGGCCGGTGTCGAGTACAGCCAGAGCTCGGAGATCGAGTGATATGAGTAATTGGGCCGAGCTAATAGCCCGATGGTTCTTGCCAATTAGAGCTTATTGATGTCGTGCGCTGCGGATCTTCGGACGACCCTCGTCTCGTTTTAACCCCATCTCGGCCTGCTAATAATTAATCAAGCAATTAAGAAGATTCGCGAAACGGCTCAGTTATTTTCATTATAATTCCTTCCGAATATCCCACGTTTGCTACTGTGGAAATTTGCACCGGCTAATGTCCACATTATACGCCTACTGGAGCGGGAACAGATTGAAATTAATTAGTACCCGACCGAATAAACCCATTACACCGTGAATCTCTTAGAGCATTTAATAAAACTTGGTGCTCTCTCTTATCTCGCCGTTTTATCGGACAAATTATGACGGATTCTTATTTCATTTAACGATTCGTGACTTGGAAACTCAAAGAGCCAAACGCTCTGCGAATGCCTAATGCTATTTTACTTCTCACAACTTTATTGTTTACGATGTACTTGGAACCCTGTGTTTTGTTCGCGGCTGCGGGGCTTTCGAGGGGAAGATGATGAATTCTAAAAAGAGTTTAGGCTCTGTTCCTGTTTCCCGCTGCGACGTTTATTTCTACTTTATTAATCGTGTTAGAAATTAACACACTCGAATCAATTTTATCTGAAAAACAAAGCTATTCTGTTCCCAAGTTTGATCAAAACGTACAAGTTAGCTACAAACTGCAAGTTTATGTATTTATGAGGCCGCTGTAGGTACATCCGTGTGGTAGCTCGGGGCATTAAGTTAACCGGACTTGAGCCGCGGTCCAACGCAAAGCCAGAACTGAGCCTTGCCAGCGTTTGGGTGGCTGCCAGCCTGCGATAAGCCTCGCCTATACCTAGCATTACATATTTCTACCTAAGTTTTACGAATAAAACTTTTACGTACTTCAATAGACACTTGGCAGTAAAGTTTGATCTCTCTTGAAGAAGTTCTAACGATGGATATCTAACTAAGTATATACATACAGATCTGAGTGCTCTGTCGGTAGTTTCTTGAATTTCGAAGGTCAGCCGATTATGCGAATGAATAAACCTGATTAATGTTTGAAGCTTTACTTCAAATTTTATTTAAAGACATCGCAGCAAGAAATGTAGGATATGTTATTGTTCTTTGCTATTAAACAAAAGATCCAAATCAGAACGATCAGAGTGTAATGGATAAAGGGACCGTCGTCACATTAACAATGCCCGCGCGGCGGCTGACGCAGATGAAATCACCTGTTAACTTAACCGAGGCTTGTTTACGTGTGTGATTGATGACGGTACCACCGAATAAATCCTTCCAAAAAGATCCTTTATAAACGAACGACAATCTAGGTAAACTTTCTAGAGCAGAGCCGTTTTATTGTGAAGCTTTACACGGCTCGTGTTTACCCGCAACACAACTGGAGCACGCGGCCGGGCCTGCGTAATCCCAGCCTCCCCCGGGATCCCCTTATTTTGCTAAAAAGGTAAACTTTATCCAATCCAAGAGGTGTTGGATTTTTTCCGACCAGATATATCAATCTCCCAACAAATTCACATTATATTTCACCGATTGTCCGAACGACCGTAAAAGAAAAAGGCCAGCTTTATGTCGCTACGAAAAAACGTGTTACGGTTAGCTAAACAAAGAAAATTGTTGTTTTACGCTGCGGGCACTTGGATAGCCGAGAGGAAAATAATGGGGATCTGACGATTCGAGTACGTGTGCTACACGGATTGTATCCGTATTGATATCGATCGGAAAGTCTTGTTTAGTGGAAATACGAGAGCGTAACAAGTTATGGGTGAGGCAAGTTACAACAATGAAAGTTAAATAATGAACTCTTTTCTGTGATGGCTGAGATAAATATCTAGAAACGAAAAGATAAAAGCCGAAGCGGCACTGACAAATGTCGGAGCCGGTTTTGAAAAGCGACGCCACGAACGGTGCTGGCAAAAAGCAACAACGCGGCAGCCCTTGCGGGAGGACGCTCTATGAGATCCCATTGTTATATATTTACTGCCGCTCCTATAAAGATTTAACACTTCATAATAAATCATTTTTCACAAAAAATATAACGAAGTTGGCCATTAGTCTACCTTAATTGGCACCGAACGATTGGTTTCCGAACGATGCATTCAACAAACGAATACCTAAGTACTATCATTCCGTCATACAGTTCTAGCAGGACTTGGTGTTGATAGTTGATCAGTCGAATTTTTAATACTCATACGTGTCTATAATCATCGCAAAGCTCCTATATAAATTTGGAAAAGACAATTTACCGAGTGTAATCTGTCATATTCTCCAAGTTTTGGCAGCGAAGTCGTAAAAGTAAAGTAAATAGCTTTGATTCGTAATCTTCTCGGGCTGTGTTGACTAATGAGTAACAACTTGTTTTTGCAACTATCCGCCATCCAGACAATAGGGATCTACAGGAAAATAACAAGGGAGCCCCGCGTCGTCGCGCAGCGTCAGACTTTCCGAGATGGAAACACAAAAGGAAATTCCACCGACACCCAGATTTAGGTCAACGATTGGTCTGGGACGTTCTTTTGGTTGAATATTTTTGGTTAGTCTTTGGATTGGTTCTTCGTCAAAGTGATTTGAGCGGACGGTATTTTTCGTAAAAGGTATAAAAGTACTGGCAATTAGTCGTTTTCAGATGGCTATACGTCTTAGAGGTTAGCACGCGCACTTCTTTCCTATTTTGCGAAACGCTCAGTAAGAGTTTGTGGAAAATATCAATCAATATGTTATAATGAAATTTAGAAAGTAAACCATTGTCGAAATAAACTAAGAACAAGATAACTACGGCGAGACGTGACTGGTTTACCCGCGGCCGGCGGCCGGCGCGGCCCCGCTGCACTATTCGAATTAATCACATTCGGAGATCTCATTGGCATTCTGGGCGACACCGGCCCGGCACGTCGCAAGCCGATCGCCCCTACAGTTATGAAATATTGAAAATATACAATCGGATTTGCAGATATTCCGTCTAATATTTGATGAATGGCTTAAAAAGAAAAGCTAATTCTATGGGGACCGAACTGTGCTATAAGAAAATGTAACAAAGAATTTAAAAAATAAGTAAGCTTATGTAAAAAAACTTATAGAACTGGAAGCCTTTGTTCCACTACATCTATCGTTATCATATTGTTTTAATCTGATACTTTCCCGCCTTCCTTTTCATGGACAAAAGCAAGAAAGTGATAGAACAATGCACAATGATAACGATCGGAAACAATAGGTTTTAGGACAAAATGGAACAAAGCCCTTACTCACTGATAACCGATCGTCAAAATATCTAAATCAGTATTTAAATTATTGTTTTCTTTGCTCTCGACTTTTCTCCCATAAAGGTGGCTCATAAAGTACTATTTCGTTTTAGGATTTAACTGCATTTAGAACAGGACATTGCTAACTATGGTACACGACTGATCAAAGCGGTCAGATTCATCCAATTTGCAATGTTCGCCAATATGGGAGCGAGAGACCGGCAAAAGCAATCTCACTCGCTGCAAACTATATTCGCTTAGTTAAATGTAGGCCTGGACACATGTATCTATATATATGTGTTATATTGTTTGTTTGTGTATATATGTTACAAATACGTTTGTCAGCCCAAAGTCTTGAATTGTTGAGATTGTTCCCTGATATTGATTTATTTATTTATGTATAGATTATTCTCTCAATTAATGAAATATTAATCTACAATACTTTCTCACATAAGGATGTTTTCTATGCGATTCTTGTTAATCATGCAAAAGTTTTTTGAACAATCATGGTCCTATTCAACTTAAGAAGTAATAAGCTTTAATGGTATATCACATGATAGGTAAAAACAGAATTAAATTTCAGTGATTGGGTTTTTTTGCTGGCAAATTAAATAATAATGATTTTTTTTTATCAACCGCTATTGGATACAGACGTTCCAAATTTGAGCGAGATAGCTTAAGCCGAGAGAAAAAGGGTCATGACAGATAGATGGAAAGACAGACAAAAAGTTATCTTGTAAGGATTCCATTCGTCAGTATTTGCCACGGAACCTCAAAAATATACGACGCCATTAATGAATGTAGCGCGAACAAAGACTGCTCTCTTTTAGTCTCAAAGAATATTTGTAAGTTGTATAATTGCTTTTCCTGAACAGAACGTAACAAAGGGACACCCTCTATTTTTAATGGAATTCATTACAAAGTAATGCTGCATTTTTTAAAACAAAAGCATTGAAAATTAGTTAATAAATTCAATCAGGAAACTTGTTTATTTTTTTAAATAGTTTCTGGCTCGTGATTTTGCTTCCAGTAATTAACGGGGTGAGAGAAAAGTAAATACAGTTTAATTTAGCAAGGCTTTCCTGCGAACTGATTCCGCCTTGTCGCTTTTAAAAAGGTCATAGTAGTAGCACAGTGTAAGCTGTAGTTCGTGTTCAAACGGTATATTACGCGGCTTGCATGTGTGCGTGCCTCGATAGTACGCGCCGCGAGCTACCACAAGCAAACTTAACAGGACGGATAGAGCCGGTTTAGTGGGAGCCGCGCCGTTGCCGCGTGCATATTTAGAATCAAGCGACGCGCATCGGCCCATAGTGCTCCTTTGGTAGTAGCAACTCTGACTTATACAAACATATTGATTTTGGTAGCTTTAATACCTTCCACTAGTATCAAATCTCATATTCATCGACATTAATATTGAAGTTCAGCCACCGGAAAGATCCTGGCTTGGCCTCTTGTGGTTGGGATTATTCATGTGTGCATCATATCTTGAATTATGGATTGGGCACACATTACTCAAATTTGACCTCCAATCACAATTCAAGAAACATTAGTTCAAACAAACAGTAGTTTTTTTATCCGCTTATGTAAGTGGTCTACCGCCCTAAGGTTTTATTTAACCTTTTTCATTCCCTTTCACATCACAAAACAATAAGGTTGCATTTAGTGGCATTTAATATTCATAGGAGTTTGTATGAAAATTGTAAGACCACTTCATTGCCCGACAGTTCGTACGACTAAACGAAACGACTTGCTTAAGTTAAAGTTCGTTACAGAGTGTCTGCTCCCTTAGAGGTGTTCGTTTTGTTGTCATGTGTAAAATGAGTCGTCTATAAATTGGATGCGTGCACAACACTCGATCTCGAGGCTTAGCTTAGCGATGATCCTTGGGGAGCTTTAACCTTCCTCTTTTCATGGAAGCTTGAAATATACCTTTTTTTTAATATTCTGGCCAACAACATTTTTCTGATGACACTGTTTGTATTCTTAAAATTCTCTAAAATTATATGATATCTTATATTGCAAGAATACAAATCTACCATAAACTTAAAATGTACTTTCGCCATCACGCTAGATAACAAAGCACAAATAACACAGTTTAAATAAGTTCGAATAAATCTACCTGTATATACACGTCGAATGCCTCTTTTTACACAATGGGTCTCGCCCTGATTTTTCAGTGCGACCTAGATGTAGGTCACGGTCTAGACGGATTTAGGTCAGACGTATTTGTTTACAAAATATTACAAGTATTTTTATTATAGTATCTAAATGGAGAAAGAAAACGATTGAATCGAACGAGAGATCTTAAGATTACAAATGTGTTGCCAACCCTGGGATCTGAGATGAAATGTATATTTGGTATATTCATTCTGTCTTACCCCTACCGAAACATAGCAATGCGAACAGGTTGAGATGTTCTTCGCCGACTAAAATAAAGTTATCAAACCAACCTAATTCTTAATCTTTATTTATTCAAAACAAATAGAAGTGAACAGATCCTATAATTGCCAATGGTCATAAAATAGACATGAAAACAACTACTTTATAAATCGTAACAAGACATTTGCCATAAGATTGACGTCCAAATCCGCACTCGGGGAACCCATCGTTCTAAGTTTATTCCCCATAAAGCCGTGCCTTACCCGTAAATATTGATCCGCTCGATAGATAACCCAGAGGCCCGCAGAGGAAACCCAAACATATCTCGAGGTGTCACTTACTTTCGATTGATACTGAACGGCCCATAATTTTTGCTCAACTTAATACAAATATCCAAGGTGACATCAATGGCGGAATAATGGCTACAATATTATTCTTGTATTAACATTATAAAATTCTAATATTTTAAAGAAAATACAAGCGCTAAACATTTCAAACTTGCATGCCGTTTCACGACTTTCGACAGAAATGCTAATTAAATTTTGTTTCGTACGAATATAGTTTAACTAGAGAGTACTTGTTCGTCTTCGCTCTTTGCCTCAACTTCCTTGTCTTCTTGCATGACTAATTGAATTTAGTAAGAATCTTGCTTAAGCTATTACCTGCGCAGCTGGTGCCTGTGTAGCCCAAGAACTCATTAATAAGCGCTTAACTTGTATTTCCATAGTTTCTGTAAATTAATTGATAATTATTGAACTGATTGATCAAATAATAGAGCAATGTCTATTGTTTAACATTCTAATGAGAAACTTAGTGTAGCGAATCAAAGGAAATGCTTACCTACTCATAATCACTCAAGCCACCTAAAGTCGGGCCTTGAAGTTTCTATTCTGTATTTAAATGGAAGACCGAATTTGTGCAGAAGAAATAGTCTACAAAGGACACGTTAACGGAAACCTCTTGGGTCGCTAGTAAAATATTCAAATGTAGCGAATAATAACATTGCTCAGATAATGGCGTCGCGTCGGGTCGGATCACGGCGCGCTCACATATTTAAACGTCCAACTTTCACCATCTATGTAGTAGGTTTGTGGATTTCCAACTATATTTTATCTGTACAAATACATCTGCAGTTAAATTGTGAGTGAACCATCTGACTAACTGCTATAGGTAGACATTCTGTGTATTTAATTAATAATAATGTGGGTTTGAATTATATAGAAGTCAGAATCTGTTCATTATCAATTAACTATGTTTGAATATTTGGGTTGGTATTGTACTCAAGACGCAACGGCGCGGTTATTAAACACAGTAAACCATTGACCCAGCGCGGCGAGGGCGTTCTGAAATAATCGTAAACTACAAATTAAATTTTGGTATGGGTTCATTTACGAGATCTCTATCTGAGCACAAATAGAACAAAGAATTAATATTATTGAGTTGGTTAACCAAACGCCAATAAATGTGTAGATTCGTAAACTGAATACTATGTATACTTAGGGAGGAGTTTTCTTGTATTGTCTTGTCTTATTTACTCGACAGTAATGGCAGCCGCCATTATCGCATTGTTTGTATGCGAAAACATGACAAAAAACAATAAGGGTACCTGGTAGTTACCTGCCGATAAATACAGCAATATGCGGAGTTTTAAATGAATTTAAAACTCTTGCTTATGCAAATGTTTTTGGGGAAATCAGGTCGCATCGCGTCAATACATCCCCTAATTCGGGTATAATTAAATTCGCTACTCATGTGATCATGCAGTAATTAACTAATTACAAGGCAACGGCAAATCCCACATAATTATAGTAACTACATACAATCACGGTTAAATAGTCCAATCATATACTGCCATCGTAGAATAAGTTGATGTATAATTCGATTAAAAGATTACAAAGTCTTTGTAAAACCCAAAAAAATAGACACCCAATAACTATAAAATATAAGGCCAGCCCGATCGTACAGTACACAAAAGTTTGTGAGTATTATGTATATGAGGGTACGGCATTAAACAATGGACCGGACTCGCTATCGATAAGTACGCCCTGGAGAGGACCCTTGGAGGTCCGAAATAAAAATAGGATTAGGAGACGAAAAGGCCCCTAATTAGATGAGAAACAAACAGGGGATTAGGGTCGACAACGGGTCTCTATGTACTCGTAGTAACGATATTAAGAGTTTAGTATTAAGTAGCCATCACGTGGTCGTTTTATGTTTGTGTTAAGAGATCGTCGAGCTAACAATGATTTCCTTTGTTACAGGTGTGCAATAAAATCTTCGGCAACGCGTCGGCGCTGGCGAAACACAAACTCACACACAGCGACGAGCGAAAATACGTTTGCGTGACGTGCGCAAAGGCATTCAAACGGCAAGATCACCTGTAAGTTGACCGTCGATTCAGACCGCATGGGACCCCCTTCAAATGCATAAATACGTCAAAAAAATAATAAAAACCATACGTCCTCTATAATGCGTTCAGAACCCGTTGCAAAAGCATTACAAAATTCAATTTCATTATCTGCGGTGGTGTGGTCGTGGTCGGTTGTGCTGGCGGCTGTAACGTAATGTTCTTATAAGGATATCAAATATGATACATTTATAAGATTCAAATTTGGAACATCTTCCAAAACCAACCTAAATTAATAAGACTCCAATTCTAGTACAGTCGACAGCAAAAGAAAGTGATGAAATAGGGTCTCAATAACCTCTTTGCAAATCTGCCCTGCTAACATAAAAGGCAGTATCTCAGACAAAACTTCTGTAGCAAATGTAACCTTATTACTAACAGTATAGGATTTAATCTGCCTTGGACATTATATCTGAGATACTGCTTTTTTGCTTAGGAGGGCAGAAATGGTAACTGCTCAAGCAAACTGAAGAGGACTTTTGATTTAAAAAAATGTGGGATGCCGAACTCAGTTTGACTGACCAATTACCACTAAAGATAAAGAAAAAGTTAAATTTATTTGGTCAACATGAGTTAATTTAATAAATGTGTAAGTAAATAATTAATCATTAGGTCCTAGGCTTCATGTTAAGCCTTTCGGCTTTTGAAAAGAAGTTATTTTTTGAGATTTGAAAATGGTCTATTGTTTTTTTTAAAGTTAATTATATTTTATACTTTTTAGTGATCATAATTCCACTAAACTCCCACTTCGCAATGTATAAGAACCACGGAATATTTTCTCCCTCGCCACAAGCAACGCCGCGGGAAAGTCAATGTGCATAATTATATTTAAACCATTCAAATGTGCTTCGTCATAGTCGCTCAACTATCGAAATTGAGATATCTTATCGCCACCCTTGAAATAGGTACCATTGAGAAGTTTCGGTGGCCATCAGTGGTCTTCATCTTCAGTTTCACTTCACAAAATTATACTTTGTGCATGCAAATGCTAGACTTATTACTGAACATACCAAAGTCGCTATATGTATGCCTTTATTATTTGAGACGTACAGTCGAAGTCATAAATATGTTTACACTTTAGTACCTTGTCACTTTCATTCACGGAGACAATTTCATATACAATACATGAAATTCTATGACTTCGACTGTACCTTGACCTCGGGAGTAAAGTTAATAAAAAAAAAAGGATTTTTAAAATCGATCCACAATTAACGGAGTAATCGCGTAAAAACACACAAAAAAAAATAGAAAAGATGTATATCTTTTTTATTGAATTGATATACCTACTCTTCCTTTTTTGAAGTTGGTACAATAAAATTAAGTCAGATGTCATGTGATGTGACTTATTGTACTTTAGCATAAGTAAATTAACTCGTAATGTGTCATAATCATAAATAAGTAAGTGATCACATATATTTCGAAACTTAAAAACGAAGTCACATTCAAACGGTTACCGTCATTACTGAGTGTTTCAAATTAAACTGATTATCTACAATAGCAATAGTTAGTGAGACAACCAAACTATATTATGTACATATATATATAACTGAATACGGGTTTTTGGGACTTCATGTCCTCTCACGACGACTTCGGAATACAACTCAGATGTTCGCTTAATGTCGGTTAAATATTCATTAGACAAACACGCGGACGGCAATACCTGGGTTCCTATATTCAAAACGTCTCGTTAAAACTTGACATTTGCTACACACAAAATACACACACACTACATGTCAATTTTTAACCAGACTTTTTGAATATACCTAGGAACCCAGGGTACAGTATAACACCTCTCATTTCCGTCAAGGATTGAAAAATGTTCCTATTCGTTACTTCACCTTGATCGTTTGGCAACATTTTAAATAAATCCTTTTTATGCCGTGAGTACTTACTTATAGAATTATAAACAAGTATTTTTAAAGTAATTGGTTTTTCCGTAGCTCTGCCTACCCCACTCTGGGAATGAAGGCGTGATGTTATTAATTTATGTGTACTTATTTAGTAAATCGTTATAGGTAGTTTTCATTTCGTCATTTGTAAATTCTGACTTTCTCCCTATGCAATGCTAGGTTTACACGGGCTTAGTAGGTACTTGTCATTAGTGTAGGTGGTTAGGGACTTATATGCACAGTGCCAAGTGGCAAGTAACTGTCTACACAGTGGTGTTAGAGAATGGTATTAGTTTACAAGATCTCGCAATGGATCTACTAATCACTAATCAAAATGCACTTGTCATTAAATGTTTACACCACTCGACAAGTGACAAGTATTAGTAGATTTTAGCTGCGGGTAGGTGCTTGTCGCTTAGTAAATAGGAACGGCTTCTAATTACTTGCACTTGCAGTTGCACTAATACTAAGCACTTATACAACATGTTTACACACATGTGACAAGTGTAAATGACAAGTACTAAACATTAGCTACTAAGCCCGTTTAAACCTACAAACCTGTCAAATGCTTAAAATATTTCATCATTCTGTCTTGGAGTTTCCAGTAAAGAGATAGTTATGACATCGTTATCATTATTTTACTGACACATTAATTTGTCATTTTGCTTCCGAGTCGCTGTGTGATTGTGATGACTTTCTTTTGACTAATTATATTATTATGTTTATTTTAAAATGACACTATGGTTTATCAGTTATATCTGGGGCGTCATGCTAGAACATGTTTTGAAATGTTGATTTTGATCACCTACTTTTGACGTAGACTTTACCAAATGAAATAAAAAAAAATGAGAATACGAAACATAGCTTAGATTATGTTACAGGTAGCACTGGTAGCAACGAAGGTCATTTGCTTAGTACTTAGAATGTAATATGTGTGTAGATAAAATAATGTATGCAACTGTACATAATTAGGTCTTAAAACACTCGTATAAAACAGCTATATAAACTACTATGACGGACACGTGGTTACCACAATACGTTTGTAACTGCGTCAAAATGTTGAAGATATATTGAATTTTTCGAAAACCGTGAATCGTTCCATCTCATTAAAATATAATATTCCAAATAAAATGAATAATGAATCAATATTGATACGATTCGAATAAGCGGCAATATTATTGAATCAAATTACAATTATTTATAGTGGGCGTATACATTGTCAAACACAAATACACGACGCATTTACAGTATTTTACGCAATAGAACTCAATTATTTAATACGCAGTGGAAATTCATCACAATTAATTTATTAACTGAGGTCATTAATTGTGTTAATCTTGTTTTAATGCGCTCAACGAAGTAAACATGCCATGTAAACAAAAAAAAAACTGTCGCAAAAATACTGCATCTGTTTCCGGTTTTCCAAGTTTCGCGCCTATTAAAATCAGGTTAATCCTTTTATATTTCAATTATACTGTACAACTAACAGCATAACTAAAGCAAAAAACATAAAATACTTGTTTCTAGCTAGTAAAATAATTTGTAATTGAATAGATACAAGCAACCGTGCTCAAGTCTAGTGCTCCCCCAGATTATAGGTAAAGCGTCTTACAAACACTGCACTAAATCCTGTGTCCACAGCACACTAAGTTGTTAAGTGCACTAACATAATATATACACCTATTGCTACTGTTCTCCTTGTATAAAATATATATTAAAATAATCAACCAATTTTGCACCGTGAACTTTTACCGCTTTTCACGTGAATTATCAATGGCGTCGCACGAGTAACTTTAGTTATATTCTAAGCATAAATCACTGGGGAGCTTATGCTAACGTCTGCTACGAAGATACGACTTTCTCATGCCTTGGTCATGGTGGACATTATTGAGAATAGACCTGTGGGGCAATTTTTTAAGCTCACCGACAAAAAATTACTAAATTTAAAATCAATTTGTACAGCGATTTAATTTACGAGCGAGCCCACCTTATGGAATTGATATAATACTGCCTTGATCATATCAAATCCAAAAGGTGGGCCCGCAGCTTCAGAAATTGACCCCCTAACATGCTGCAACTGGACAAGATTTCGACTTAGGCTAGGGACTTTAATCCGTCTATTCCATAGTCCAACGTAAAAATAAAGCATTAAAGTTTAAAATAAAAAAGTGTTTTGTGTGACTGAGTCCTTTCATTACCTGTCCTAAGCAACTAAAACCCCTGGGCGCTGCTATTTTAATAATGTCATAATACTTTATAGCTACTTTTTATTTGACTCTAGTTCCCGTTTGACATATTTGACACCAGTTCCCGATACGTCGTGTTAGCCCCACTGGAAAATAGAGTAAAAATAATGTATTCATCTTTTAAATAAAACTGCTAAAGGAAAATTTTGTTTATCGGTTTAACATTTGCCTGATTTACTTGATTCATAATATTCCAGGCGTTGCTTGTAGTAATAGGAGCAATAAATTTAGGGATTATTTCCACACCACAAACGTAACAACATTTATTCTACAACTTTTGAAAATAACTTGTTGTTTACTAAATATGAATGAATTTAGATTTTCCAAGCCTGACTGTAGGCTGACAGTAGATGTCAACTAGACTATTGGATGGAGTACATTGAAAATGCTATTTAGTTTGTTCGAAAAATCCCTAATAATAAATTACATATTTTGTAAAAGTTGTAGAACAAATGTTGCTACGTTTATACAGTAGAAACGATCCCTCAATTTATTGCTCCTATTACAGGCAACACACAGTATGTATGTAAGTACATAATAAAACAGAAACAATACAATGAAGATATAAAAAAAGAACGTATGGTCACGACCGTTAATTTAAGACTCATTTAAAAAAAAACTGCTTGCCAATGTGCTTAGAGATGCCAAGTCATTTGTAACTTAGAGGAAACTCATCCTTATTACTGTAGAGTGTCAGATTGACTGTAGACCTAATGGGTCACAAATTAAAGTATTTGATTGTACAAAGGTAAACTTATCCATTAAGGTATCTCTTCTAGCTAACCCTTGAGAGATTGAGATCAAGCAGTGAAGTATTCATTTCCAGAGTGGGAGAGGTACAGCTACAGTTATACCAACAACTTCAAAAAGACTTATTGATAATTCTGTAACCACATTTTGCACAATCAGGCCAAGTAGTATACTAGTGTATTAGTGATAGGTTGCAAGCCCATCGCCTAACACTACTCGTACTAACCACAAGCTCTAATTCCCCTATTCGCCTATTACGACATCCACTGTAAAACATAGGGAATAATTTACGAAGACATTAATGACGGTCATTATAACGCCAAAAATCACCCAAAAAGAAAATTTGCTTTATTAACTTGAAAATATGAATTTTAACTTTGTAATCTTGTATTAATATTAGGCATGTATAGTCACAGTAGATTATACGCGTTCCTTGGCTTATTTTCACTGCTTTCAAAACAGATAATAAATTGGTCAATCAACATTTTATCATTCCTCTTATTTTACGGGGTGACCTTAAGGTCTTAAGGTCTTTGTGGACTAGTCTTAGAACGCAATGATAATAATGACATCGGCAGAGACAGCGCCCCGCGAGCTGGGGGCCGCTTAATCGCTCAAACCCATGAATATTAACGCCGCGGGCATGCGTGATATTGACTAAGGTAATGTGGCCTCGGCCCAGTTGCCTTAAGATGTTTAGCCCAATCTTGTTATGGAAATTTCCTGCTGATACTTTAACACAGGAATATCCTGTGTTCAATATAAATAAATATCACATTGAAGAGATTAGCGATCTCACGAAAGGGGGTAAAGGTGTCTAACGCTTCTTTATGCTTATTTATTGTTGTCAAACCGTGTGTTGCCAAAATTACGGTTAAATAATAAAAAAAAAACTTATTGATTAGTTTTAAAAAATCGACTAATTTTACAAAATGCGAAAGCGTTGGTTTTCACAGCTTAACGCCTCATCTGGGTTACTTTAAATCCCAAAAAAGTCAGGTCTCGATGGAATACCGATAACTAGCACAGAGGCATTCCATCTTAGTCCTCAGGGTTGGCAACGCGTTTGCAGTCTTGAGAATGCGAATGTCTATGGGTCACAGTTTCCACTTCCCATCAGGTGGCCTGTGTGCTCTTTTGCTTACTCAATGACATAAAAAAAAAAAAAAAAAAAAAACGACTTCCACGCCATCAGAGTCGTGGGCATTTCATATTCATAAACGCGATCAAACCATTGCATTGATGGGGTAGCTTTACTTATGGACGGAGACCCGTCAATGAAGTGATCGATCAATCACCTCGAGTCAACCGACGACGAATTGCTAGATAAACAACACGAGCAATCAGGTGTAGCATTCGGTCCAGTAGGTGTGGCTAACTTACAGATTTCTTTTTACATGAAATCGATTTCTTAATAAGATTTTTGTACTATCAGCTGTAAAAGAAGATCTCAAAACTAACACACGCGCTTATTGTCGTGACAATAGAATCGAGTATACATTTTGACTTCTTCGACTTTCCACCTACTTTTGATGCTAGCTGTACGAACCTTGGCAACGCATAATGAATTCAAAAACTAACTTCTTTTTAAGTGGCCTGGTATTAAATTGCTATAAGTGCTCAAACTTCAGGTATCGCGTCACCTAGCACCCTCGAAATAGCTGTGAAAAGTTTTTATTAAGAATGTAGAAGTTTTTTCACGTTTATTGCTTTAACTTAAAATGGTACATATAAAATCTCTTCTTATATTTTTAAATATTTCACATCACATGTGTAAAGGTCTCTGCCTATTACACCGTTCCATACCATGACAGGAACGTGTCCTGCATAAAAAATATATTTGTATTGATAAGTTTGAGATTTTGCTCAGTAGACCGTTCCGTTGCTGACCGACACACCTCCTTATACTTACCTTTCCGTGCCTAACACGTTCCTATTATGGTCATAGTACGGTCATGGTATGATACGGTAGTGGGCAGAGACCTTAATGTATATTCTCAAAGCCACCGCTTTACTCAGACATTTCAGAGACAATAAACTCGTTCCTTTTTCAAACTTGTGTATGGAAAATCGTCACTAAGGAACGACTTAATCCTTCTTCTTTTTTAATTAATGGCGGTCCCACACAGTGATTTCGCCAATGTCAAGTGAATAGAGTAAAACAGTAAACAGAATAAATCAAAATCAAAAGCCGGACATCTTTCAATCGGCCATCTTCCCTCCCCGAAGGTTACCGGAAGACCCCCGACTTAATCCTTATTATGTGACTAAATAGTTATAGAATAAGAACTAAAGACATAGAAGGAGCGATAAAATAAAAGGCAACATACAGATAGCTCATATACACAGTCGTATTGAAATTCAGGGTGAAAAAAGAGAAAGTTCTATAAGCTAAAATATTATGGTCGTACACTGTGCTGTCGCACAGTTGGTGTCGTTGGAGACCAGTTTACACGTTGACAACACTTTTTAAGGCTCCTTCTATGTAAATAGCCATGACTACTATAAAAAAACATTTTTTTGCAGCAACGGGCATATGCTCACTCACCGTAACAAGAAACCCTACGAGTGTAAAGCGGATGGATGCGGCAAGTCATACTGCGATGCGAGATCGTTACGGCGGCATACGGAAAACCACCACCAGCCTGCAGGAGCGAGTGAGTCCACAGCTTGAGCATTTACCTCCTCCATCCAAAGCAAACACTTTATTATATGATTAGTTAAATGTACTGTGTGAGCTACCATAACTAGAGCCTAGTGGCTTTAGGTGCACGAATAGTGGCATTTTGCATTTCTACTAACAGCATCATTTAATTTTGACAGAATCCTCACAATCCAGTGAAAGTTCTTCATCAGTCGTTAAAAATCGTAAGTATTAATTTATTGGACTTTTATTTATTGCACGTTATAGTTTTGTTTTTTTACTGACCCGTTTATGTTTAATATTGAATGCATCTGGCTAAAACAACCGGTAAAATGCCTGAAAATTCCACCTGAATTCTCAGAATGCAAGTGAGTATATGGGTCTCTCATCCCAATGTCCCACGCTACTGTCAGGGGGCATACGGTACTAATTTTTTTTTATGCCATCAATAAACTATTGGATATTTTGATTGTAACACATTCAGTGCCAACGACTCGCTAGTTTACGTAGCTGAGCCGAGTAATGATTCAAGGCGACACGTTCAATGTAGTCGTATCTCTCTTACAAATGCACTATGCACTATGCACTTTGCACAAGGCGCCAAGCAATCAAGGTGCAATCTGCCCGGTCGGTGCGACGAGCAACGTTCCGTGTAGCAAGGTGTAATCCAGCCCGCAAGCTGGTCGTCGCCCGAGCGTGATGCCACGTTGAATTACTCAATAGCAGGTGAATCTCAATTAGCACATTGTCACAACAAATCTGGTATCTGCAGTCTCAGTTTTGTTTAACTCCTTATTAATTACGTCAGTCGTACCTACAATGGAAGTTAAGACAAGTATGTTTGTAAACAATAGCTAGGTGCGTAGAGTCTGGCCAATGAAAGATGAGGATGAAAAATTCACTTACGCGGCAACACTTGTCATTACCATAGGTTTTGACAATCAGTGTTGCCGCGTAAGTGAATTTTTCATTCTCATCTTTCATTTGCCAGACTCTATTGAAAAAAGTAAGGATTTACTTATTAGTTGTAAAAATAAATAAATATCGGGGGACAATCTTACACAAATTGACCTAGTCCCAAATGCTCTAGGCTTGTATTATGGCTACGAGACGATGTTAAAATAACTTATATAGAGAAACATATACTTAAAATACATAGAAAACATCCAAGACTCAAAATAAATTCTTTTGCTCATCACGAATATCTCCTTACCAGGGTTTGAACCCGGAACCTCTATCTTCGAAGTCAGGGTCACTACCAACTAGGCCAACGTGTCATCAAAAATGACCGAATTATCATTAAATTTATCCATCAGTTTTGGACTTAAAAGATATCTGAAGTCGCTGAACACCTGTTTAAGATAAATGATAATTAGGACCCATGATACCTATACATAACGAAACATAATGAGCTGATTAACGAGGGTTATTGGGGGAGGGTTTTTAGTGTATCTCTCCTACACGTAACGTGGGGATGTATTTTTTTTCTCATCTACCCTGTAGTATAAGGTAACGTTGGATAGGTCTTTCAAAAATATTACGGGTGAAAACAGTTTTTCGATTAAGTAATCCGTTTATGAACTATTAAGCTTTAAAGCGCTATTTTTTGTTAGACTCAAGTGTAGTCGTCGTCGTCGTCCCCCTACTGCCAAAACTACAAATACTAAAAAATCTGTTAAAAAAACTTAAATGAAAGCGCTTATAACGAATTTTAAAGGAAAACTATCACGACTCAGTAGACATCATTGGTTCTTAAGATACAGGCTATTAAATTGTTTATTCCTACTAAAATCATCTAAGACGGTACCAATTGACTTTAAATAGAAAATTAGTTATTACTTATTGATTTTTATGTTTGTAGTACTTAACGGCTTCGGAACTCTACACTGAGCATGGTCCGACGTGCTCTTGCCCGGTTTTTAACATTTTTAATCAAGTACGGACTTTTTAAACCTTCTTACATTTTCAGGTTCGAGCGGCAGCGCAGGCGCAAGCACGCCGAGCGAGCGCGAGCCCGCGGCGCAGCGGCTGGCGGCGCCCACGTCGCCGCCGCGCAACTACCCGCCACCTTCCGACGTGAGACCATTGTCACTAACATCTTAATATTATTGTTCAATACAATACGCAATATTCAGGGTGTCCTAAAACTCAACGTGATTATATGAATACTATAAAGTAGGTATATAAAGAAAAAATTGTTAAGATAAAGATGATTGATATTTGTCATTAAAATTTAAAACAGAAACAAAAATACAACAGAAATATTATTTTTTAAAACATCTTTAATATATTCAAAGAATAATAAGCCTTATTATACAAAAGTGATAAAAAAAAAACTCTGTTGTCGTCTATTTCCAAAATTGATTTTGTTAACTTATTAAAAAGCTTTGGCGCCATTCCTAAATGTTTAATATCTATTACTTTAGGAGTTATTAATGTACTACGACTACACTGTTAAATGTTTATTTTCGGTTGGTGGTGGATCGGATATAGGAAACCAAATAAAGCCATACTTATTTTCTAAGCCACCGCTGCGTTCGTGGTTTTACATTCACAACTTTAACTCATCCTAATGAAAAAAAAATCGCAGCGAGTACCCCGCCGGCAACTTGTCTGAAAACTTAGCGCAGTTAATCAAGAGTTCCAAACTCTACAACGATCCCTCCATCTCGAACAATCAGAAGAAATATATTTTTCCTACATTTTCTAGTGACGTTGTAAATAGCGAGATATTTCTTCAGTAACAAAAAAATATCTGCCGGATTTCAGGCTTAACAAACCGTGTCGTTATAATTGACGTCGTTCTTTTCAACTTAACTTGACGTACTGGAAAATATTGTCTGTCATAGCTCTAGGAACAAAAAATCATAAATTATTCTTTTTATCCCTCTAAAAACGTTTCGAACTAGTATTACGGTGTTTTACGTCCCGCCACGCCTCGACCACCACTCAGAGCAAACTTAAGACCCCCCTCCCCCCCCCACACGTGGTTTTCGTCGCTAAACTAATCCCTTGTGCAGCTGGAACGACAACGCATTACCTGCACCTTTAAAAAATATAGCGTTCGAGTAGATAAGTAGATTAAGCCTGGCACACTTCCAGTGCCCACTGTACGTATAAAAACTCGCCGCCACCCTTATTAATTAACCAATTACCCCAAATCCGCGTCGTGTGCTCTTTTCATTTTGCCAGACCGCTTTGCCAAAAGAGGTACATGAAACGAGTCGGGATCTAAAATCGTATCTCTATTGAAATATTCATTACGGCCTTACATTTTGCTCAATTCGTTTCTTTTTTTAAATACGTTGAATGTGATTTGTCGATGTGTTTTTCCGTTGTTGAATTTTTAGGAAATTTGAAAGTAACACAAATGAGCCTTATTAATATTCCTTCTAGTGATCAGCATTTATTCCAGCTGAATATCAAAGTGATTGACGTAGTACAACTACACTAATATTTAATATTATAAAGCGGAAAGATTAAGCGGATAAATAAATACATAAATAAATTTTAAACAAATTGACCCAGTCCCAAACCAAGCTCTAGGCTGGTACTATGGGTACTAGACATCGATAAACTTACTTATATAGAGAAATATATAGCAAACATTCAGGACTCAGGAACTAATACTGGCGCACATCATACAAATATCTGCCCTTACGGGATTTGAACGCGGGACCGCTAGCTTCGTAGGCAGGGTCACTACCAACTAGGTCAACGTGTTGTCAAAATTACGTATTTTTTAATTATGTAATTTATGTATATTTGTAACGAATAAATTCAAAACTTCTTTCACCATTAGAATACTACATTATCACAGAGTAACATAGGCTATGTTTTATTTTTTTACGCGGACAGAGTCCCGGGCAACAGCTAGTCGACTACTACTGAACTAACCCGTTACCTCTGAAGCTTACTATAGGGTCGAGGATTATCCAACAGACATAACCGCTGGGCCTAAACCAGAAACCTAACGTAATAGCTTGGTCATAAAATCATGTTAACTTTGTATCTCGTCTAGGAGACACGTTTTCTGTAGAACGTATGGAAACTTTTATTGTATTTTTAGAAGTTTTGACGCTTTTTCCTACTTAACTACCCATGATATTTTTATTTTATATTCATTGTTTTATATAGTAAACTTCTTGGCATGATTGTGCAAAATGTGAACAGAATTATGAACTTTTTAAAGTTGTTGTTAATTCTGTAGCTCTGCTTACCCCACTAAAGAATAAAGGCGTGATGTTATGTATGTACGAGTGTGTATGTTTTATATAATGTTAAATTAAGTTCTATCATTGTCTAAAGCAATATTTATTTAAAAAAAATACTGATTGTGACAGAGGTCCCTCTTGGCAAGCGCTGGTAGAGTTTTGACGTGTAAAAGTGCCCGTGCCTACTTACTGAATAAACAACTTTTTTAATCACAGGATCAACAGTTCGTTGTCACGCCCTGCGTAGATGCTCAATTATATTTTTTCGCAGTCAAGCAACTCTGGGTCGGAGAAGTCGAGCAGCAGCCGCAGCGCCAGCCGCGGCGGCAGCGACTGCAGCCCCCCGGGCACGCCGCCCGCGCCCGCCACGCCGCCGGCCCGCGCGCGCGTGCTCAAACCGCCCCCTGTCAAGCCCAAACCTTCCGCGGTAAGTCACAAGTTCTTAAACTTACACCTTAATTACAGATGTTGTAAGTTATCATAAGACATCGTGTCTTGAATATAAGCTTGCATTTAGGTACATTGCTATACTGCCCTCCCAGGCAAAAAAACAGTATGTCAAATCCAATTGCCAAAGTAAATTCAATCCTCTCTGCTAAGTAATAAGGTTGTGATTGCAACTGAAGTTTTATTGTAGTTGCTGTTATTTAGCTTAGCAGGGCAGTATATCAGTTAGATTTAGTATTTACCCATCTGTTGTCCTAACTTAGCTCCACATGGACACCTTGCATACACTTAAAGCTAAAATACTAACCTACTAACATTACTTCATTATTACACACATCCAAATTAATAATAAAATTGTTAGGAATAGAAATAAAAGTAAAAATATCATTTTGCTACCAGTTTTTAAGATTAAATTGATTAAAATTAAATAAAATTAACACATAAATTATAATTACTTTCGTGTGTGGGAAACATTGCTTGTCATTCAGCGGTACAGGAATTAAAGACATCGAATCATTAAAGCCCTCGGCTTCAGTCTCCTCATTTGCTCCCGTTTATAACTAAACGCCACCCTTATTACACAAACTACTGTTACGCACTTTATTGTTAAAAAACTTGCGTTTAGAAATAACATCGTAAAACAAATCTAGGCCTTGGATAGGGAAAAAACAAAGAAAACATTTAAAAATACATATATTAATTACCTTTGGCTGGAGCATTTAGGTACATTGCTATCTCAGTTAGATTTAGTATATACCCTATATGCTCAACAAAACATTATGTCGTACATTCACTAATACATCTGTGCAGTCATACAGCGGACTACGTGGCTAAACTATTAAAATAAAATAGAAGAACGCTACTTAGCCATCACGTTTTAAATGAATATTAAATTCGGAAATACACCTACGAATAGTACGATTCATTTTTTTTTGCGCTTAGTACAGTCGCCTACAAAGAGACATTATCCTCTTTTCCATATTATTATATTGCAATAAGGTTCAAAATTGGATATATCTCTTTTTAGTCGACTGTAACATCCTTTTCAATTTGTTGATAATAAAACGCTATTTGGTGCAACATGGGACCAAAATATACTCGTAACTTAAAATTGAACCAACTTTCTAAAATATGTCCCCATCGCTATTGAAGCGAGAATACACGAGGAACCTCATTTTCACCACACGAGAAAATTGAAAATAAATTACTTCCTGTTCATGGCACGGAAATCGAATGAAAATATTTAATACGCTTAATGTTTTAATTTGTGTTTTTAATATACCTGCGTAGGTACCCGCCTCCTATTTCACCATCCTCCAATGACAGGTGACAGTTGACATTTCACTATACATGGCGCAGTTTATATGAAACCCAGTGATATATCAGCGTGTTAAATTTGTAATGTATACTAAATTGTCAACTGGCACTTGTAATTGTCACGATGGTGGAATAGCGGGCTGATGTTACCTAGTTTACATACAGGTTAGGTAGCTGGAATTAGAACGCTAGTAGGTAAGTCATACTCACCCTGCAACTACGTTAGCATTTCGCTTTACTCATGGCATATACTCGTACCAAAAGAATAAACCTACTAAATCCATATCAATATAGGTGGAATATTTTTAGAGTAAGATGCTGCGATCAGACAGTGCTGGTATGTACGATGGTACGCCGAAGTTTGTTGTATATAATTGATATTTCAAAACGAATCCCCGCGGGGGCTTCATTGGTAACGCGACACCCTTTGTTCTGCTGCACGCGAAGGGCGTGCATTTGGAGCCGCACCAGCAGACGTAAAATAATGAGAAGGATTCGGTTACCGCTCGTACGCCTGATATTTTGAAGCTCCGAACGTGGAACGTCTGTTTAATAATTACGAGCTTTTACAAACTGCAGACCTTTCCATTCATAGCTCCCATTACAAAAGAAAAGGTCTACGTTATTTGTTTGCTATAATTCTTACTCGTACTTGTTTCGAGATACAGTTTGAGGACAGTTTGTGTTTAGAGAATTAATGATTAAATTTTTACAATAGATTTGTTTCAACGGGGTTTTGATGCAAGTTCAGTTTCTGCTCCCGTTGTTGTCAGTTATATTGTCGTTATTTTTTAATTATTTATGTAATTTACATTGTTTTTATTTTTATTCACATTGTCATTGTTTTTGCTTCATAAGATAACTTTCTTTCGTTTACCACTAGCCTTTAAAGGGATAATTTCGCCTTTATACTCGTTTGTTGGTTTTTGTATTTACTTCCTTACTTTACGTAAAAAAAATAAAGAGACATTTTATTTAGGAACACATCAATGGACTTAATATTATATTAATTAATCATCTGACATAATCGTTTCCTGCCTTATAAAATTATTTTTTATTTCATTTTATTAATTCACTCAGACAGGTGTTGTTGTCCTAACTTAGCTCCACATGGACACCCTGCATACACTTAAAGCTAAAATACTAACCTACTAACATTACTTCATTATTACACACATCCAAATGAATAACAAAATAGTTAGGAAAAAAAATAAAAATAAAATATCATCATGCTACCAGTTTTTAAGATTAAATTGATTAAAATTAAATAAAATTAACACATAAATAATGATTACTTTCGTGTGTGGGAAACATTGCTTGTCATTCAGCGGTACAGGAATTAAAGACATCGAATCATTAAAGTCCTCGGCTTCAGTCTTCTCATTTGCTCCCGTTTATAACTGAGCACGAGTATTTGTTCCTGAGTCTTGGATATTTTCTATGTATTTAAGTATATATTTCTCTACATAAGTAAGTTTATCGTTGTCTAGTACCCATAGCACAAGCCTAGAGCTTAGTTTGGGACTAGGTCAGTTTGTGTGACATTGTCCCGTGATATTATAATTATTATTATTATTATTATTATTATTATAACTAAACGCCACCCTTATAACACAAAGTACTGTTACGCACTTTATTGTTAAAAAACTTGCGTTTAGAAATAACATCGTACAACAAGTATTGTCCTTGGACAGCGAAAAAACAAAGAAAACATTTAAAAAAACATATATTAATAACCTTTAGCTGGGGCGGTCTTTTTTCTACGTTAATGCTAAAGCAATCTGATATTACGGTACAACTTTACGCCCCTAGACATTTCCCGTTACATTTCCGTAATAATGAGAAAAGAATTAGCTAGTATGAATGTAGGTCAACTTTTGTAATACTCGAATAATGGAACAGGGAAGTGCTTCGCAAAATTAGCGGGCACCCTGCGGCGGTCGCAGCGATCCCTTATCCTGGGATTAAAAACACATTTTTATCCATCTTCGGATATATTAATAACCAAAAAAATCAAGTAAGTAAATAAGGTAATGTGCGAGGAAAGGGTCCAACGTGAATTCAAATTCAAATTATTATTTTTTATTGCGTGGTTATGGGTATTACAGTTGTTCTTATAAATAGATTAGAGTTCTCCAAATCCTACCTCATAGAGGCGTACAGTATTATAAACTTAGATCTAATTATAGTATTTGTATTAGTTATTTAACAACCAATTAGTAGCTACGATTTTACATAATTATTATTACTTATTGCCTACCATTATTGTCAAACACTAATAATAAATATGGTGTAATATTCAATACTATTTAGAAATAAATATCCAGCGAATTGACACACAAATTGACCTAGTCCCATACTAATATGATAAACATACTTATAGAGAAATACATATTTACTTAAATACATAAACGTTATGCTTTGAAACAAACTGAAATAGCACTCCTGAACCCATTGCTAGTTGTGTGTATGTAAATACACACATATATGTACATATGTAGTTGTGGTAATTAATGACGATACGATTACAAGGGGACATTCAGGTGATCGCAGCACCAGCACGGGCACTCTCGCGGATTACGCCCGACAAATGGACCGCGTGGCCGAATTAAAAACAACCCCACTCGCTCATCCCCTAATGTTTGTGTTTTAAACACACACATTTCACCGCTTTTAGGATCAAACCAGTGACTAATTATTTGACCAATGGTTGCTTGTTTTTCATTTCGGCTCTATGCTACTCGGTAAAATTATATTGTTTTAGCATGTTATCGTCATACCTTTTTTTTTTTTTTTTTAACGGAGAGGAAATGTCATTACGCATCGTCTCCCCCGGCCAGGGGCAGCCAAATGGGGGGGGTATGACGGACTCTCGACCACCTCAGTCTCCTGTGAGAGCTGAGGTGGAAGCATACCGTCTAAAACCTCTCCGGTGTTAACCTCCAAGGGGCTGGTAGCGGGAGCACCGTGGGCTGATTGCTATGCTACCACTGGGTGCCCCCCAGCCGCGCGCACACGCGCACTCGCGCCAAAGGAGGGTGGGTTAAGTTAACACATTGAACCCTTTCCCTGGACGTGTAGGACCATAGTGTGGGACCCTATCCCCACGGTCCTACTAGGGGTCCAGGTGGGCAGCGAACTGCCTCCGCCTTCGCCCCATACGTCTACGCCGGAGCGGATGCGCATCCACTGCTTCCTCGCGCTCCCGCTCCGCCGCCTCCTTCTGCGATATGATGCTCTCGCAGAAGGAGACGACCGCCAACCACGATCTCTCACTGCTCAGCATGGCCGACACCACGCTATGCAGCAAAAGATCGGAGAGCCCCGTGTCCGCAACCAGAGTACGGCGCTCAAGATCCCACTTCGAGCACACCTCAAGGGTGTGCTGGGCCGTGTCGTCTGGATCGCCGCACCCATGGCAAACCGGACTTGGCTCTCTCCTAATCTTGTGCAGGTAATGACCGAAGCATCCATGCCCGGTCATCACCTGCACAAGACGGTACGTGACGGTACCGTACCTCCGACTCAACCAGCGGTCCAGCGACGGGAGGAGTGCCCCTATGGTGCGGAGTCCATAGGGGGAGTCCCCCAGGTCCCTTTTCCACCGGTCCCTGAGGCGCCGCTCCGTCATTCGACGGGCCCCCTCTACCTCCTCTGAGTCCAGGCGTTCTCCTCTCGCCCGGAACCCCGCCCTTCTCCGGTACGTCTCGGCCTGCACCTGAGCGTCTAGCTCCCACGGCGGGGTGCAGGCCAAAACACACGCGGCCGCATGTGCCACCGTGACATAGGCCCTCACTATTCGGAGGGCCACCACCCTTTGGGGCCTTAGTAGCGCCTTATTCTTAGCCGACAACGTGTCGGCCCACATTGGCGCTCCATACAGCGCCATGCTCCGCACAACTCCTGCAAACAGGCGTCGGCACGGCGCTTGAGGTCCTCCCACGTTCGGTAACAAGCGGCCTAGGGCCAACGCGGCGCCTACCACCCGGGGAGCAAGTTGGCGGAAATGCTCCCCAAAATCCCACCTTCGGTCCAGGATGAGGCCGAGGTACTTTATATTGGCCTTCACCTGGACCGCCTCCCCCGCCACAGGGATGGTCGTCCCATTAAGGGGACGCCATCGCCTCCCCCCGAAGACAATAGCGTCTGTTTTCGGGAGGGACACCTCCAAACCCAACTGTCGGATGCGGCCGACAACCAGGTCTGCCGCCAACGACGCCCTCCGGAGGGTCTCCTCCAGCTCACGTCCCCGCACGGCCACCATTGTATCGTCGGCATAGCAAATGGCGACCATGCGGGGAAGGAGCGCTCCGCGGATCACCCAATCGTAGCCGATGTTCCATAGCAGGGGTCCTAGCACGGACCCCTGGGGAACCCCGCACGACATCGGGTGAGCGATCCGCAGACCCCCACGATCGTAGAGCACCACTCTGTCGGTTAGGTAGTGCCCCACAATCCGCCGCAGATACCCGGGCACCCTGTGATAGCGGAGGGCCTCACTGATGACCGGGAAGGGTAGGGAGCCGAATGCGTTGGCGATATCTAACGACACCGCCACGACTCCCTCACCCCTCTCCTCCGCGTACCTACAGAAATTCCGGAGGGACGAAAGCGCGTCCATAGTGGACCGTCCCTCACGGAACCCGTACTGCCGGCCGGAGATGTTGGGCCCCATACCCTCCAGATGTTGGACGATGCGATGTTATCGTCATACCTGGGATAACTCGGGGCAAGTTCTAGGGATTTGATATCGATAAAAAAGATGTCGATGTAATTAAATACTGGTTATGACACCATGAAAAAAGTAAACGGTTTTATAAAAGGTGAGGAAATTTTAATAACCAACATAAATGAGAAATTGGCTTTGAGTCATTATAAATATTTAAAGAATGCCCTGTTGACCACTGTGGTCGTTGATAGAATGTTTAGCAGTTTAAAGTGGATATTTTTATCTAGACGGCAATCATTAATACCATCGAATATGGAAAAAATATTGAATGTGTATCACGAAAACTATTTTAAAATGAACATATAAATAGGTACACGTTTTAATTTGTTTCTTTTTTTATTTAAAAATGAGGAGGAAACAAGTAATCATAACAGTGTCGCATAACATTTAGATTTTGGCAGTAACATCGATATATTTTTGTCGATAAAACATTTTGCTACATCACTTTCGTATAGATGCCCCGAGAGATCCCAAGGTATGGTTATCGTATTGTCAACGTTTATATAGCTGTTATTCACTTGACAGTAATGGCGGATGTTGTCTTACTTACTCGAACTCGTATCTGCATATTTTTTTATACTGTTGGTAATTTCATTTTCATTCATTAATACTTAGAGGCAATAAGTTTACCAACAGCAAAAAATAAATGCAGATACGAGTTCGAGTAAGTAAGACGACGAAATGGTTTTGGGCGTTTTCCAAAAAAAGTACCTATAGTTAAGGACAAAAATTAACAACGGTAATTTTTTCATTACGTCACGATAATTAACTATTAATGCTTTAAGAGAAATAGTGGCTTCTCAGACAAAACTCGTGTAGCAAGTTCAACCAATTACCTACTAACAGGTAAGGTTTCAATCTGCTATGCTTATTAAATTTAAAATACCGCTTGTTGGCTTATGAGGGCAGTATATAAATATATAACAAATTTTCGTGACGTAATGGAAAAATGACCGTTGTTAATTTTTGTCCTTAACTATAGGTCCTTTTTTGGAAAACGCCCTTTTACGGGGTACAGTACAGCCCCGGCTGGTATACGAGTAGTACTTGGTGATCAGACCCGTGCTAACTCGAGGCACGAATACTAAAGTGACGTAGCAAAATATTTTTCTGACAAAACACTATATCGATGATTCTGTCAAGATCAGGATTTTTCAACATTAATAAATATTGTTTATTATCTTTACATTTTAAAACAAAAACAATATAACCAAAAGAACTTTTTTTCATTTTGAAATGTGTTTCATAATAAACAATCAATGTTTATTTCCATATCTGTCCTTCGTAACGATTGCCGTCTAGATGATAACTTCCACTTTAAATTACTAAACGTTCTCTCAATGTCCACTGTGGTCAACGGTACATTTTTCAAATATTTAAAATGACTGAAACCTGTTTTCATGAACGACTATTGTGTTTATTCACTTTTATAAGACTTTTTTTTGAAATAAACAGTTTTATCGACATTTTATTTATCGATATCAAATCTTTAGGACGTGCCCCGAGTTAGCACACGTGTGTTGATGAGTCTGAGACTTCAAGTTCTAAAATCACGCGCATTTATAACATTTGAGTTAGTAGCTTAACATTAATTACGGATTTCAGTTTTCACACATGTTTGGTGCAAATAATTGAATCATATAACAAATACCTACCTAATAGGTGTTTTCATTTTTACCTATAATTGCCACGTGTATGACAGAACATCACTTGAGAAGGCTCTACCGATTTGGCTGTTTTTATTTGATATATTCGTGATTGTCAGGGCAAGGCTTATATGATAAATAAAAATATTCGGGCAACACCAGGTACGAGCAGCTAGTTTGGAATAAAAGCTGGTTAATTTTATGAGCACGTCTCAATATTTACTTGAAATTGTTTTAACAAACACGTAGGCGTGCTACGTCAGCGTAGCAGATGTGCAAACTCCTACTTTCGTAGTGGTTCGTAGCAAGTGCCTACGCGTTGACTTGTCGAAACTCGAGTTTGTACTACGAGGCCTATCGTTACGCCGACGCCGCACTTGGTCGAGTGTTTGCTAAGTTCGTGTTCAGAGTAAAAGGTTGAGTAGAACGAGATTTTGCTTTATAAAAATCACAAGGGTTCGAGAGTATCAAAGAATGCAATGCAATTATTACTGGCCTATTTTAAATAAACCAATTTGGCTCCCTATTTCAATACGATTCCCACATTCGCATTAACGAGTTCCGACGATTATCTATTCTAGTTCGCAACCTATTCAACATAGGGCCAGCCTCCCTTCTATCCGCGGCGCGCGGGGCAGGTGCACGCACCGGCTCCCACGTTGCCCAGTTTCGCGACCCCGAACCAAAGTACCGAGCGGTGAACAAATTAACGATTTAATGTTAGGTCAGTACGATATGTAAAGTATGCCGAGGGTAGCGTGGTACGGGGGCCGCGGCGCTTGAATTATTAAACCCTTACAAAGGCTGATGAATGGGCGATTTAATTCACTGGACGTTTCGCACTGGCCGATCCGCGATGTATCGGTATTAACATAAGAATCCGCAGCCACCCCGTTCCCACGGTCTCTTCTATTGTTTTCTCTCAATGCTAGTATTAATAATTCTGCCCGCATTCTGCCCCGGTTTTATAATAATGGACAATTATTTTCTAGTAATGGCAGAACAGTTGCGCGGCAGAAACACGTTAGTGCTAATTGCAGTTACGGCTCTCAGCTGGCCGCGCTCGAGCTCCAGATTAAAGTATTTAATTATTGGCTCATAGTTTTACCCTGGTACAGATTAGAACAGTTCATTTTACCGAGTTTATTTACCGGTACGCATGAAAGCCGTTGCCTAATAATTATTTCTAAAACACAGCGTAAAATCTCTCTTAAGCCAGACAAAGGTAAATATTTCCTGTCAGTGTTTAATGAAAACATTTCGAATACAGTACAGGGCCTCTATTCAGGTGCGTTAAAACGATATCGTGTTTGGCACGTTTAAGAATCGTTTATGTCACAGTCGCCATTATTGTAAATGACATAAGAGTTATCAAAACGTTGACAATACGGAAACAGGTCAAAAACGATATCGTTATTACCTTGTAGAATTCTAGCTCAGGGCTGGGAATCGTTTTAACGCACCTGAATAGAGGCCCTGGTTTACCATACACAACTAATATCTATCATTATACAACAAAATCCACTGCAAAATTTAATAAAGATACAAGCACTGGCACCCTTTGAAACTAACATTTTCATTTCGTTCCCATTAATTAACAACGCGCACCATATTAATTTTGCGTGCACATAACTACCAGTCCATCGCTAGCCTATTTACACGTATTACCAGCGTTGTAAGAGCCCCATTTTCGTAACATGATTTAATACAAGCGGTGATTTCATCAGGAGAGAAAGCTGTGGGGGATCTGCGTTAAATGGGCATCACGGTGGCAGGCTTTATTAAAAGCACTCGGTTTGATCGGGCACTGATGCCGCGTCACCTGCAGGAAGCAATAACCCCGACACGAACACACCCATAATTACAGCCCCCGCAGGTCCTGGTCGGTATTGACAGCGGAATTCCTTTGAACACCAAACGCTTTGTGCGACTTTATTACAGAATTCGATTTGCCGATTTTGCACGCCGACATTTGTTTTTGAATCATCAATGGACACGCATATTTTGTCGGGAATAATTCCGAAACATTCCGCAATTCAATACGTGTACTCGTTAAATGCAATTCAGATTATTATTACGACTCGTTGCAATGCGACCTGTGACACAAATACTTCTGGCTCCCGGTGCAGACGTGTAATTATGCACTTGTTATTTCAATATTAATATGCCACGACTGCATTCTACTCGTTCACTTTGTTATAAAAGAACTAAGGTGACTAGGTGTTTTTTTTTTTGAAATCTAGCTATCCAAAATTCTTTACTAGCGTGTTAGATGTTCAGGGATATGCAGGGGCAAAACACCTTTCATCGAAATCTGCTGAAACCATAATTTTTAATCTTAAACATCTAACATAACTTAACCTACGTAAACATTATGGTTTCAGCAGAAAATAGCGTTCCATGAAATGATACATTGGATGAAGTGAAATTACAATAGCAACTAGTTGTGTATAGTAACACTCGTATGCACGGCTTGGTGTTTTCTTTACTCCTATTTATACCTACTACTTACTTTGTACTTTATTTTAGACTTTTGTCTATTTGATGCCGTGTTGTTTTTCTTAGCCTGACTATGCAAAATGTGGTTACAGAATTATCAACAAGTTTAGAGTTGTTGGTATTCTGTGGCTCTGCCTACCCCACTCTGGGAATAAAGGCGTGACGTTATGTATGTATGTATGTTTTTCTTATTTTCCTCAATGACAACAAGATTCACTGGAAGAGATCCCCTCTTCTCTTTTATTTATGTTGGTTCCTTAGCGATTTCGCCAATGTCAAGTGACTGAGAGTATAATTAGTGAATGAAATAAATCAAAAGTAAAAGTATTCATTTAAAATAAAAACATAAATCATTGGCAATCGGCCATCTTCCTTCCCTGATGGTTTTGGGATCAAGAGATCCCTGAAAGGGATAAGTTCGCCTTTGTACAGTCGACGTTAAAGATATGATGACATTTTTCTACCTTATTTCAATGGTATAATAACGTGAAAAATGTAAACATATCTTTGACGTCACCGATTTCAATAAAAGGAGAAGGTTCTCAAATTCGTCGGGTTTTTTAATGTATGTTGCCCGTTCACACAAAGACCGCTGCATGCTGGACCGATTTTTTTTTTTTTTTTCGTTTGGGTATACTTTCTAGTGTGTCCTATTTCAAGCACGTCAAGATCCCGGAGAAATCGAGGAACTCCTCAAATATTATAGGAATAAATATACGTGGACGACGTAACAGTATTATTATGATCACGAAAGGTATGAAACTTTTTAATGACGGGTTCAGTTTTTTAAAACATATATAGATTTTATGTTTTGTACAAAAATTGTTTACATACCTAAATGCATATATAGACTAAAGACTTGAATTATTACAAAAGTAAGTGAAATCGACTGGCATTGAAATGTGATTAAATTTATAAATTACACGTATGCATATTTATTTTACCATAATGTTTTTATATCTTTTCTCTTTGATAAATCAATAATTGCTAGAAATTTACCCGCCATTGTGCCGATCACTTCGCACTTGTTGCATACAGAGTCAGGCTTTGCAGCGAGTCAATCACGTCGGAAATTGCGATACGAACGCCGAACTTGAGCCTCGAGGCTAGGCCATTCTCTTAAGTAATTGTAATTGAGTTGTCGTCGAAGTAATTCCCTAAACAATTCACGGCTCAGTTCAGGGTCCAGACACGATACATCTAAAGTTAAAGTGAACGATTACCGCACTCATTAACCGTGGTCCGGCTGAGTGGTGCGGCTGACAAATATTTCTATTTCAAAATCAAATTTAATAGAGTCGACGGAGCTCAGCGCCAGCGGAGCTCCGTCCTAATCCTGGGTTTCAGCTGAAGAACTAACTTAACCTAAACGTACCTCATATTTATGACCCTAATGTCGGTCAGCCGGACCACGCGATCGGACAACGGGGTAAACAGCGATTATCGAAAACTGTCAATATGTATGAAATTAATATAAACGCTCGACGCGACCGTCGACACGTTTAAAACCTATACACTTTCTATAACGTAACGTTCTCCGATTGCATCTTATAAAAGGTCATAGGGCCTACATTGTCTTTACACCTAATTTAATCGTATTAACATCATAACACGATAGCTCTTATTAACTTGATGGGAATGGCCACCGAGTCGATAGCAATACAAATGCGAAAGGGAAAAAGTCAATGTGGATAAACAGCTCAACAACGCATTATTAAGCAGCAGGTTATCGTCGAACGGTGCTCTTTGAAATTAATTCGTATGGAAAAAGAAATGAAAGATATCAAACACGTTTTTTTGCAGAAGAATCTAAATTTTCATGGCCCTATTGAGCGTCGCGCACCGCGACTAGCTGCAATAAGCCCGGATTTGCTCAGCCCGCCGGAGGCACCGATTCTCTACCCATTCGGCAAATCGTGTCCCAGTTAAAAACAAGGCGCCGCGTATATGAACATAATTCTATTACATATACAACCTTATTATTCAGCCTAAAGCGCTAAATCTCCAACGGCTATCAAGTTGCAGATACGCCTCTTTAACATCGTAAGGCAAAATTGTATTTGCAAATTTTACCTACCAACTTCTCACATCGCCTGGGCTTGCACAGAAAATCAGGCTTCCTTTTTTATTGCCCAGTGTTTTGGTAACCTACTTATAGAAAAGAATGGTGCCGGCAAGCGGCAAGAGTTGCTTCGATAAAAAGTAGACGTTTTTAGAAAGATGTTCAGCTTACATTTTTGCCTCCATTAGGTACAAACAAGGCATTTAATTTTTGTAAAGCGCATAATTTGACTTTGTAAGTCTGTATTAGATAAAACCTAAAATGAAGATTTTTTCATATTTTTTTTTGTCAATCATTCGTTGTTTATTAGTTGATTACCTCGCGTAACGACTTAACACGTATTTCCAAACTAGGATACTGTAGGTATGCTAATAATGTCGCTTCTCGCAGCGTCAGCAATTTTGTTTTAAACTCGCAAAATGACGTACTCATATTACCTACATACCTCTGCATGCGGTTTGGTTCAGAGTAAAGGAAAGGATACCAGGTGAATAGCTAGAGCAGGAAATATGTATGCATTTACGAAATGGTCACGTGCCCCCCCTTCTCCCCTCCCCCTTCGTCGGCCACCTCCCGCGGTATTTGTAGTTCCGGCAGAGATTCCCTCATTGTACAGTATTCGCCGCCGTTCGGGAAACTCCTCAACTTTGCTCCAAATTCGATTCTTTCCAACTGTCAGCGCCGTTGAATATTTCATAGCTATTTCATACTTTTAGCCAACAAAAAGGAAATAAGTTAAAAGTTTTTGAGATTTAATATCTTTCAGTGCCAATACAGAACCGAAATATTGTTGAACTATCCCCGATCGGACATACGCTTATTGTAGGTTTTGGGCTTATCTGTGTACCCTACCCATGGTAATAGGTACCTATCTAACCCTATTTAATAAATACCTCATTTTAAGTGTAGGTAAAACATAGTGCTTATTATAGTAATCGCAGGAACGATTCGGATGCTGCGGAGTGCTGCCTACAAGTTGTTACCAACGTCCAGAAAGGGCATGACTTAATACTTAACAAAACGCTGTCATGCAAATTTATTTTACCCTACTGTGTCAAGTTTAAGAGGGTTCGTGAACTTGATCTCTGTAGTAGATTGTTATGTAAATTTGTTTCGTTCCACCATTTAACTGGAGCCAAGTGACGCGAGCGTAAATATTTTGATCATTGACATTAAGTAGAGCTGAAACGGATATATTTTATTAAAATTTAGACAGCGAAGGTTTTAGAGAAAAATCTTAATTAATTTAATTATTAAATGTGCCTACACGAAACAGCACACGAGTATGAACTTAAAACGTCGTAGTTAGTTCTGTGGGTCAGGTCGTCTTGATGCTTGACGCGTCAGTAGCGTCAGTAGGCCGCGGTCCATTAATAATGCAGGGTGACAACGACGCAGGTGCGCGGCGAGTAAACGTCGCCCTGCATAATGGAGGACGTGTGCCGTCTCACGCGCGGGGCGACGCTCTCAGTCCAACACACATCATAGTAAAACCGCAACTTATTTATGCTAAATAAATATTCAGACCTTTATCTAATCGTTCTAGGAAATATGACATACGGAACGTCTTTTCAATATTCGGAAACGCGCCTGTCGTGCATCGTCCAATTTAACGGCGTGATACATCTTCGTGGATTGAAAACACTATGCAGGCTTACGTTACAAAGCCAGGCACCGACGAAATAAATATTGCTTTAGGTAAAGTCCTTAATCCTTTAAGTCATCTTTATCAATGCAATTGTGTCCTGAATTGATTAAGCATGAATAGCGTAAGAATTCTAATGTTTTTAAATATAGAATGCATGATAAAGCGCCCCATTTAAAAGTATAATCAGGTTGACCTTTCTAACACATGCGACCTGTGACCTCCTCTGGGCGCCACGTGGCTGTTCATGCACCCTTCTCTGCATTTTAATGTTAAAATTACCTAAAGTGATTCGTTATTAGATATGTGGATTCCAATAATGAGTAAAAACCTCTCCTTGTATTTTTAAGGTTTCTCTTTATTTGGCTATAATAGGTATCTGGGAAGATATTGATCTATAAAAGCCAAATATCCAACTCTGAATTATTAGAAAATACTGGCATTATTATTTAACTAAAGGCTCGTGGACGAAATTGAATATCTGCTGTATCAATTCGATCACTTTTATGTATCCTACTATCGACGAACTAGGGTGCAACAATAAACAATTAAGAACTTAAATGTTGTGTAATATAATGAATGAGACATCGGTAGGGATGACGGGCATTTATTGCTAAAAAACAGCAACAACAACATACAGTCGAATTGAGAACCTCGTCCTTTTTTGAAGTCTGTCAAAAAATCCCATGTACCCTTTACATTTTTTAAGAAACTGATTTCTTCCAATTAGCTTTATTTTTTCTTCCTCAGCAAATTGCTGCGATTCGTTAGTCGATTGTAAAAAACAAACCAACCTGTAAAATAAATTTCAAACGCAAAAAAACGAGTGATATCTTTATGACTAATAGAATTAGACAGGGTACGGCCATTCTAAATCGTAAAATGAATACAAATTCAAATCACCTCCTGCCACCGACCCAAAAAGCTTGCTCAACTCGCCGCGGTCGTACTATTCGCCTAAGGAGGAGCACTGGAGGAGTAAAGAGATCTCTTACACTTCCACAATCATCGGCGTTTCTCGCTCCACCCAAATAACTAAAAATACAATACAATACAAACGTATTTAGTAAAAAATATTTATACGTAAGTAATATTATTTATACATGTCACGCCGCCGGGACGACCTGCTAGTTTATTTATTAAACAGTGGCGCGGTTCCACTCGCTTCAGAAGCAAGAGCATACATTTTTTACTTGACAGATTCTGACGGAAATTCATCTTATGGTCACTTCCTTATTTTGTTTCAATTTTATATATTTCCCCTGGGCCGTAGTTTTGAGAACGTGTACGGAGTTAATAGTAATCAAAAGTACACCGTAACTTAGCCCCATTTGATCAAGCTCACTCGTAACGGAATAATTTAGTTGTTTCTCTTTATAAGCTCTTAGCAAATACACGTCTATGGGTGATACACCAGCCACGAGCCAATAACAGATTTTTAATTATTTATTTAACCCTCGATTTGATACCAACATAATACCATTGCCAGCATAGTGTCATTGTATAGGTACTTCTTGTATTTTTTTTGTTACTATATTTTTATAGGTACTGATTCAAAATCATTAAAATGATTTGAATTCACGACTTTGTTATATTTTGCCAAATTAAGGGTTAATTCATACATTTAATTTAAAGTCTTCCCATGTTGGTGACGGGCTGTGACTCGTGAATGACACATGTTTGAACAAATATTCCAAGTTTTCGAATATTATAAATATAGAAAGTCTAACAATAGTAAGTTACCTTTTAAATAAGTTTCTGTCAAAAATTTCATCAACTGCTTATCAAAACCTAATGAGTCCAAACTCGATAGTTCTACGTTAAGTATAGCGGAGATATGTCGCCACCTTCCGACTCCAGCATCAGATCAGTTCCATGTCATCATAATATTGCATTGTCACGCGATATACGTATGCATACAAAATTTCAGCTCAATCAAGAACCGGAAAGTGGGTCAAATTTAATTGTAAGATTTCATTACAAACACCGTGACACGTTTCGTTAACTAAATAAAAACTTTACTACCCTTGTTTTGATATGTCCTTGTAACTAAACTACTCATGTTAATAGCGATAAATGTCGCCTTCTAGCTTTTCGAAACTGTCCAATGTTCCCGGATAAAAAGTAGCCTAAGTCCGTCTCCTGGGTATAAACTCTGCTTCTTTTACGGGAACGAAACGAAACAAATAAATGACACTTTCGCATTTATAAAGTAGGTAAATATCTCCTAGGATACATTCCAATACGACATCCGCACTTCGAAATATGTCGGCCACAGTAAAAACTTTTAGGTTACTGGAGTTTGCAGTTCTAGTTTTCTCGTTCACAAATAAAAATACGATAGATGAGGTCTTACACAGATTTAGGTTACTTTCCTGTGGACACACCAAAAGTTAAAGTTTTTAAGGCTTAATTTTCTGGCTAAGCCCATTCCCGCAAAAACGCCGTCAGGACTGCTTTAGACCTATCATATAAAAACATAACTTACCTATATGCACACAAGCTTTTAACTATTGACCACAGGAGAGACCACTTTTGTTTTTAAGAGTATGTATGACCCAGATCCCACATACACCAACAACATACCTACATATAAATACCCGAGAGACAGCACGAAGCAAGAGGTCTTAAAAAATACTTCACGTTCGGGTAAAGTCAGTTAAACTCGCATTAAAACTTAATAGGAATAATACTTAGATACTTCTACAATCCCGTTGTTCGCAACTAGTAGCTGACAATCGCTATCCTAGATATGGTCAGGTCTAAATTTCATATATTTAAGATTCTTAAGCGTTACCTAACAGTTTTTTATTGTTTATTTTTCTGTTATTGAAATATTTTTCCTTAGTTTTAGTATTTTTTTATTTATAAAACTGTATCTGACTTTGTTGAGTACATATTGTTTTGGACTATAATATAGGTTATAATGTATAATGTATAGCTGTAGAGATATATCTTTCATTTCAAATTTTTATCGCTGTCTGTTTTATGTACCATTTGAATTAATAAATAATAAGAGCATAATGAGACCGAATGACAGAAAGGTACAAACTCGAAGGCCTTTTTAAAAGTTATCGTACTGTACAGTCAGCAGCAGAAGTAGGTGGACAGTAGAAGATCTCAGAACTATATGTAGGTACCTACACGATTATATTGTTATGAGAATAAGAGCGCGTGTAGGTTTTGTGCCCGGCGATTGTCCACCTACTTCTGCTGACTGTACCTTCCGTCTTGCTCAGTCGGGTTTAAAATAAATAGATAGTGCATCATCAGAAGATAGAGCACAAGTTTATAAAAATATAAACAAATAAGCGAAAACAAACTAGTTAGTATAGTATACATTCGCACGTTCTTCTTTTTTTATATTTTTTTATTTTTTTTTATTTCTTTTTTAATTAATGGCGGTCCACACAGTGATTTCGCCAATGTCAAGTGAGTAGAGTAAATCAGTAAACAGAATAAATCAAAATCAAAAGCCGGACATCGTTCACTCGGCCATCTTCCCTCCCCGAAGGTTACCGGAAGCTTATTCGCACGTTTAATCAAACAAAGAAATATCGTGAAATAGAAATACATTCGAATTTCAAACCTGACTTCTGATAGTAGAGTTTTATTTAAAACTGAATGTGGTTTTGAGTTAATTCTTTGTTTGATTAAACATACAATTTACGCAACAACCATTTCAATTAACAATAATCCAACAAATTAATAATATTCACGGGCAGCGGTATCGAACTAAGTTATGCAAATGATATTCTATAGGAGCGCAGCACTCTTGTTACCGACTGGTCACTTTATCTCACAATTCGCGAGGTCAGAAACGCATCGAGGGGTCATCTCTTCGATCTCTCCCATACTCCGACATTCTATCAACGAATACCGTGAGATAAACACCTCGGGTCGTGTCATTCTTAATTTATTTACATTTTCTATTTATGTAAAGTCACATCTGTTTTTTTTTTGTGAACTGTGCAGTGGTAAACATGGAAAATTGGATAACGCAGTTGTTTCAAACGCACACTTTTACAAAACCAACACCAAAGGTATGTTGATTAAATTTCAAATGCTTCTTACCTTATTAATATTTATCAGAGGTGTAAAAATAATGTGATCTGAATAATTTTATGCCTGATAAAAGTGATAAATATTGTTTTTCCCTTTTGGTCACTTTACAAACCTAGTGAAATTCTAACTTATTGCGGCTAACGTAACATTTTAGCTGTTTTAGTTTTTGGATTAAGCTGTTATTATAAAGAAAGGTATAAAAAAGAGAATATTTACTATTAAAAATTGTATTAATCGAGAAAACGAAGATGGTGACGTTAGTTTTTTATTTATTTGACATAACTTTTCAAAATAGGAGTTAAAGTCAGCATGCTATTATTGAATGTTGGTCGCGTCGGCGAATGGTAAACACACCCGGTTTCCTGCAACACTTTAAATATTAGGTAAGAGAAATAAATATCACACCATTTATCATAGTCTTAGTGAGCAAAACGTTGCGAACCATAAGCAGGCGACTGAGGCCAGCCGCCCGCGCAGCCCGGACTTATCACCCGCGCATGCAAGCAATCGCACTAGCCATAGCCATTTGTTAAAAGTTGCAACGAAACAAGCCGCACATACACGGATGATGTATGGGAAAAACGCTCTTGCTACCACCGCGGAACAGCTGCTCACCTACCGCACATTAACCTAACGAGCAGCCCTAATAGCGCCGTTAGGGCTGCCACGCTGAAAAAACCTTCAAATCAGATAAATTACCCACGCGCCCGACCCAGTTTTAACATGTGTCCCCGGAAAGCGTATTAGTCAGCCGGCAAAAACGCCTATCTGCGAGACAAGCCTTTATCGCGGCGCGCGGAGACATGACTGTTACATCCGTGTGCGTACATATTGAACACCAGTGGGCCGAGCACGCGGCCATGGGAACTAGTGTCAAATATTATTATGAAATTATTAAAATGACAGTCACCCGGGGATTAAGTTGCTTAGTAATAAAAGGACTCACATCACACAAAACACGCTTTTATTACCTTAGTTCTTTATGCTTACGTTGCAATAGTATGCAATAGACGAATTATAGTCCCGACCCTATGTCCAAAAATGTCCTGTGGCAGCATGCTCGGCCCACAGTACATATTTCCCGATTCAATTAATGATAAACTTCTTCGGCTTGGAAACGATACTTTTATTTTCATAAATCTTGTAGGGCTTCACGCGGACATCATACGACTGACCCATGTCTCGAAACAATACTTGGTTCCAAAAGAGAGACACTTCAAGATTCAATTATTAGTTGACATACAAATCAGCCAGCACTACTTAAGATGCTGCCAGTACGCTAGAAGCAGCGAACCTTCACATCTCTCCACCAGGCACTTGAAGGCTGGAACCCGGATAAACCAGATAAATCTAATTATCATCATGATCAACATTTATAAAATTATAAAATAAAGTCATTTTGGAAAAAATCACTTGTTTACGAGTATGTATGTAAACATACAAACTTTGTTGCACAAAAAAAAAACCAAAGCATTGCAATAATTAATGTAAAATAAACGATGTACAGTCGAGGACATAAATATATATAGGTACCCAAGACGTCAAAAGTATCTATACACCTTTATGCTAATGGCAATATTACCTACTGCGATGCGTGTATAGATAATATCTATACACGCATCGCAGTAGGTAATATTATTAAGGACCTTGACTGTTCAAGGGTGAACTTATCCCTTTAAGGGACATTTACATTTAGTCTCGCTTTTAGCGCAGTTTCTTGTTTAACAATAAATAAATATCGGGAGACAACCCTACAAAAATTGACCCAGTCCCAAAATAACCCTAGGCTTGTACCATGGGGACTAGGCAACGATAAACATTGTTATATTGAGAAAACAATAAATACATACATACACAGAAATTACCCAAGACTCGGGAGCAAACATTCGCGCTTAACACACAAATATTAGCCCTGACCGGGAATCGAACCCTGGACTGCTACTCTCATAACCGACTAAGCTAACTGCGTCGTTATAATATAAAAAAACAAGTATAGTGTTTTGAAAACACGCTTTAAATGTCAAGTTGCGTGCGTCTACAAAAAACATGGACTAGAGTTCTGTGCCTTAATCACTTAAAAGCAATTTAGGTACACGTTAAACAAAGAGTCGACAGCCCTGTTCAAAGCTCTTAATTCGTGTCGCAAGACTGCATTCGTTAATAGTGTCATGTAGTCTTTCACTGAGAGGTTGGAACGAATACATAAAACTAACTATTTACGTAACAAATATAATTATTATATAAATACATAAAATCACGCCTTCACTCCCAGAGTGGGGTAGGCAGAGCTACAGAAATACCAACAAATCTGAAAAAACATGTTTATAATTCTATAACCACATTTTGCACAATCAGGCCAAGAAGTTTAGTATAAAATAAGTCAAAATAAAATATATGAGTTTGTCAGCGGTCGTAAGTGTCCACGTAAAGCCGTCCGCGGCACCAGCGACATAAATCTACTACGCCAACGATCAAAGGGAATATTGATATTCCACTAAGCGAGTTGCCGACTGCTTAAAACATTCAAAGACAATTTTAAAGTAACATAAAACTTATCGGATCGACTTCAGTTTGTATTTTATTACTCGCCTTATTTACATCTACTTATATCTTTTAGCTTCTCAAAGACTTTACGACTTTTAAGGGAATCAAGTAAAAGTCGTTTGGCAGTCCTTGCTGTTCACCTGCCAACCTGCTCGAACGGCGCCGGGGGTGTCGTTCGGTGTTATTGTCTGCGAAGGCGCCGACAATGGGGCTTCGGAAACTTTCCGTCGCCAACCCTGCGCCGCCATCGTTAAGCTTGTGTTCCTCCGACTGCTAACCGCAGTAATATTGAGTAATATTTTATGAGATACTAACGATGGATTTTTACTGGCACCTCCCACAATGGCGTTAAAGTTCTCACCGAACAGAGCGGACGTGGCGGTGCGGTGCGACGGAAATCCGCAACTAATTAAAATTCTAGCTGGATGAATAACTGCACTGCGTCCACCTCTGCCGTTTTGTTGGAAAATTTTGCTAATAAATAACACACCTCTGTTCCTGCACTGCTCCACAGTGGGGAAATAGTATGAAAAGATTTAACTAGCTGATTGACTATCCAATAGAACATAATAAATTGCTTTTAATTTTGGCTTAAATGCTATATTTATTAATTTCTTCTTATAAACCGACCCAGATTACTAAAGCAAAGTCCATCAAAATCCATTAATTAACTTAAAATATTTACGAGCTACCGTAGATTGAAAGTTTGTACCTTGAAATTACAAAGTGCGTAATAAGTTTGGAAGTCTTTGAACTTTTGTGAAGTCATCGTTAAATTGACAGGCGCAGCAGGGGAGTCAGAAATGGAGCACGGCGAGTGCGAGCGGGAGCGGCGGCGGCGCGGGCGGAGGCGCGGCGAGCGGCGCGGGGGGCGCGAGCGGCTCGCGCGCCGACTGCAAGCCCGTCGAGTGCAACCTCTGCCACCGCAAGTTCAAAAACATACCAGCTCTGAATGGACACATGAGATTGCATGGCGGATACTTCAAGAAGGTATATTCAGCAACATAAGCTTCACATAAATACAAATACTTCTAATAAAAAAATAACAAAAAACAATTTACTAATGCAATGGTACATTTTAACAGGACTCGGATAGCAAAAAAATGGATAAGAAAGAGTCTAACGGGCCTCCTTTACAAACTGCCTCGGTTTCAGTACGAGCTCTAATAGAAGAGAAAATTATTAGTCGCCGGGGTGCAATAACCATCAATCCCACAGGTAACACTGCGTCAATTTGGAATAATAAGTAAAAAAAGATTTTTTACTTAACAAATTTTAGAGCGAAGTTAATTATCACTTTGGTCACAGCCGGTAGCACAGACAACGCTGCCCCGCGCGCGGGGTTTGCCACGCCTGCGCCTCCGCCGCTAGCGCGCGCGGCCGCTTCGCCCGCGTCGCCCGCCGCGCCCGCCACCCCCGCCGCGCCCGCAGCGCCCGCCGCGCCCACCGCGCCGGCGCAGTTCGTGCCGCCGCGCGCCCCACCCGCTCCCGCCACCGCCAACCTAACCGCTGCGCAGAGAGACTCCACCCTTATCGAGTTACTCAAAAGAGGGAACTCGAAGGTCCGTACCTACCTGATGTTACTCGACTTGAAGCAATTTATGTCGTTTACTAATGGAGAGATTAATCAAATTTTTAAAGATATATTTTGAAATACGCGCGCCAGAGTGATTTGTTTTTTTTTCAGGTTGTGAAAAGATCTACCTCGGATCCAGGCCAGTCGTCGCCCCAGCAGGAGTTCACTTTTAGACCTGAACTGTTCGGAGTGTCTTTTAACTCCGATGATGGGTACTTTTCACCGGCCCTGAACGAGGATACTTTTCAGTTCACGACGACTCCGGAACAGTTAGAAGATCTCGCTTCGTTGGAAGACTATGCGACAGTAGCCGCGTCTATTCGGGAACGATCACCGGTTACCTTTCCATCTAGTCGGCGCCTCGCCGCCGTTCTCAATTCGCCCCTACCGGAATCATTAGCGGATTTCGGTGCCTGCCATGGGGGATCACCGGTTCTGTCACCGGGAATCGGTTATTCGGCTAATTCCCCAGGTCTCTCCTACTCTACCGGAGATTCTCCTGGATTACCATATACAGCTTCATCACCTGGAGGTAGTTACTCGGCGCAGCCAGAACCATCGCCTGGATTGGCTTATCCGACGCCTCCTGCTTCCCATGACGCACATTCACCGGCTCACACAGTTCCACGCGCGTCATCACCTTTATCAGCTGCCTTCTTTACGGCTACCATGTCCAGTCAGGAAGAGGTAATTTTTTTAAATTTCCTTCCGTCGACATTTATATTGTTGCCAAAACACTTAAGATAATAGAGATGTTTTCCATTTCTACAGGTGGAAGAAGCCCTGGAGGAAGTATTACCCGAAGAATGCAGATCGCTTGACGCCTACACGATGGAACCGTCGCCGATGCCTCGGCGTATTATGCTCAATTCTGAAGACCCCCTCTTGTCGAGCAGTCCCCGTGATTTTTCGCATCAAAGACCCACACGACGATATTATCGTTTGCCATCAACGTCATCCTTAACGACAGCCGTTCATCAATGGCAACAAGAAGCTAATTCCCTTCAAGTGAGTAATACTTATTAATAACAACCTGCCTTGGATTAGAATTACAGATTTTATTTTAATTTTTTACATTCACTTGTTTTATAGGTTTGCATAGAAGGTCGAGATACAGTGCCAGCGGTGTTCTTGAGTCCGAGTAGCGTGCCGGCATCGCCGCAGCGGCGCAAGCGCCGGGCGTCGCCGGCCGGGCCCTACCGCTCGCGCATGCGCCGCAGCCTCGGCCACTACACCCCGCAACCGCTCCTACCACCCGACCGAGAAGGCCCTGGACTCTTGATAGAACTGACAGCTGGTAAATAATTACACATTTAAAACAATTCCTTAAAGCATTTGAGTTCAGTTTTGTAATAAATAGTACATTGTTGCTTAGGCGCGGAAAGTAAGGGATGACTGACGATGATAGACTGACGAGGTGATTAGCAGTTAGTTGCTAAAATACGAATATAATGCTTTTCATAATAAATGCATAAATAGAAGTATTTGTAAAAAAAATCGACGAATTGAGAGATAATCTGCTTTTGAAAACTATAAGACAGTATTCACAATGACCTGCCGCCCGCCGCCGCACCGCACGCCGCCCCAGCGCCACCATCGTTTTATTAAATTGGGTGTATGGGATTTTTTTCATGGTCAATTTGATTTTACAGGCAATAAAGATCATTTTTAAATAAAATATGGACATGGATGGAAAGTGTTTTTTGTATGTTTTCTTCACTCGTAGAAATAAAATGAGGCACTTTTCGTCCTTGTGTTTCAATCGGAAAACGGTTCTTTCCTAGCATGCTTGAGAAAACCTTTATTTTAGGCCTTCCGACCATGGAGACCGACATGTTAACGCAGTTAGAGGAGCCTCGACAGCCGACCATCAACATCGGGCAAGACCATCAGGCTGACATACCGGAGATGTGCAACGACCGGATAGATCTCCACCGAGCCTCAGAACAACTGTTATGGGATCCTGGTATCAATGACGCTCTAGATGACAATGAAGGTAAGTCTCGTATTTGGAATTTTGGTAGTTTAGTAATTAAAATAAGTAAACATGCAATTTTTACGTAAAAAATATGAGGATGGATTGGACGGGAAGACTTGTGCGGGAACCGGGTTTCCGGTGCGCGGCATTTTAAGTTCTCAAGTTGCAAGAAACTAGCCCGCTCTAACTCGGTTAAAAATATATATATAGGTTTCCTACATTACCTACGCTGCCATATTATGTGAGAGAGTAACGGGGTAACAACCCCGCTGGTCCGTTAACCGTCGAGTGCCCTATGTGTACACCTTGCACATAACGATTTTTGGCCCACATCGCCCTCTGTGCACACCGTTCCTGAAACGCATTGGCGTTCATTGTTGAAATAACTTCTTGATTTAAAACGGCTGTGGTTGTTTCCAGTGCGCATGTTCATGGAGCTGGCGATGTGCGCGGCGATGCCGGTGGGCGGGCACACGCGCGAGTTCGCGCTGCAGACGCTGGGCGAGTGCGGGGGCGACGTGCGCGCCGCCACGCTGCGGCTCATGGCGCGCCCCGCCGCGCCCGCGCAGCACGAGTCGCGCTGGGCGCCCGACGAGGTCGAGGCCTTCCTCGCCGGCCTGCGCCACTACGACAAAGACTTCTACAGAATCTCACAGCTGGTGAGTTTTACAATTTACAACTAATACTAACATAGAATTTTAACCCTTAGAACACCAACGACGCCTAAAGTAGTCATGAACTGTCGTGCCTACATCGCCACTGACACTTATAATTGTCACAGGTACAGTTTAAAAGAGACATTACTTCGTATGGATTAAATTACATTGCGTGTAACTTTTAATACATTTGGCGTTTGAGTAACGCATTTGTATTTGACGTAAGGCGCAGAAAAGGTTAAGAGAAGCTTAGAAATTGAACCAGAAAGTGATTCTAAGGTAATAATCGTAAGCTTCCACCCAAGCAAATTCTCTACATCCCCGAGCTTTAGAAGTAGGTTTCCTTAGAAACTACCAACTCGTAAGTTTTATTATTAATTACGCTACCATGATGTTTTCGTCGCCAAGTCAGCAGTATTGTATTATGTTTCAGATAAGAACGAAGGACTCAAAACAGTGCATACAGTTCTACTACTTCTGGAAGAAGGTAACCAAAGATTACAAGATGCTGTACTTGAGAAGCTGGAATATCGAGCAGTTCTCCGCACAAGTAAGCAACGCGACCAAAGCGTCCCACCACTTTGTCTTCAAGCTAGAAGACTGACCTGGTTCTGCACAGGCTCCTAATTCGCGCGACTTGTCCACACGCAGGGTTCGGTAGGGGGGGGCGCTCCCGGCGCCGCGGCCGCCTCGTCGCCGGCGCCCTTCGAGGGCGAGGAGTTCCCGTGCAAGATCTGCGGGAAGTAAGTGCCGCGCCCGTGGCGCTGCCGCCGTTACTGCTTCACCGCGCCGACGATACCCAACTCGCGCAAACGCAATTTACGTGGAACGCAACTCCCCTTCTAACTCACCGCTCATGTCGAGTGCTACTCGAAACATTTTATACGGTTTCATACTTCATAATTAATTGACTGAACCGACCTGTGCCCTAATCGATCGGTTCGAAGGATCTTACTTGTTTAGGTTTCACTTAAATTGTCTTTTGTGCATGCGTTAGGAAATTAAACAAATAGTTTTTACAGCTTTGTAGTAGGCTAACTTGGTGAATGGAAATAATTGTGTAAATTAAGTTAAATTATTCGCACTGGCTTAGTAAATGTCCGGGTGTCGGTAACGTTTGCTGGGCCGGTGGCGGCGGCGTGTTGTTGATGTCGGGCGCATGCATGCCGAGTTGATGTTTGCATAACTACATCCTTATAATTGTTTACTACATAGACGTTTTAACTGTTAAGTCATAAATACTTATTCCGAAGATAGAACATCGATCTATGTAAATATTAAATAAAAATGTATTTTTATTAACATTAATTAATATAAAAAGTACATACAAAATATATGTCCATTGTGTAGGAAGATAAAATACTTTAAAAATATTTTATATATAATTAAGTTAGGAAAACATATTTGTCAAGATTTGACGTATTAACGGTGTATGTATATAGTTGTTTTACAAGACTAACTACGGCTTTTGCTTCAGCGCACCCGCTTTTTGTTTTTGATTTTGGCCGACTTTGTTTTTCCTTATTTCTTATCTTCAGTTGCCGTCTCTAATAGTGTACCCTGTTATGTTTCAGAGTATTTAACAAAGTAAAAAGTCGTAGCGCACACATGAAGTCGCACCGGCCACTCGACGCCGAGCCGAAACGGCCCAAACTCGAAAAGCCTTATGAAAAGGTCGAGAGATCTGACGCCAGAGCGCACGCGACAGCTGATTACCAATGCTCTCTGCCCGCGCGCACGCAGTAGGCCCGCCCGCCCGTGCCCGAGCGCGCGCCGCGGCGGCACGGGCTCGCTGGACTCTTCTTGGACAAAATGCTGAAACGTTTAAGCATTTATTACGTATTACAAATTACAAATTAAATAGTATTATAGATAAATTAAAAAGTGATCTAGTTGAGAGCGACGTAGTGGCTAGTAGCTAGAAGAGTTAGCTTCGGGGTAAACTGAACGAATACCTTAATAAAATACTAATTATTTGAATTTTTCGTTTTGCTAAACATGAAGAGATCGCAAAAAGATATTTTGTATAACGATTGATACGTAGACAGTTAGTTCTTCGTACAGTTTTATAAGATATTATGACTTCTAAATGTGACTTTGCAAGTGTGATGTTGTAAATAGAGAAGGGTCCGCCGACGCCGCGCCGCGGCCGGCGCCGGCGCACCTTGTCGGATGATAATGGAACTATTTAAGTATTACAACCACGAGTGATGCTAATAGTGTAGTAACTACACTACCTCGTCTTGCGACTCGTTTGGTTTCATTGCGAGCACAGCTCGCTACTGCTTGTTTGCTCATCTTGTTGTTATTTGTAGTAATTCGTTTTAGTTTTATTTGTTCTAGTCGAATTAGACCTCATTAAGCACACTCGTTTCTCCGGTGCGGCTCACATTCAGGAGTGTTATAGTACGAGTTTTTTAGGTGTTCCAATTTACTATAGAACCAGATTTTTGAAGTTTTACCTTTTGTTCGAAATTCAGGAAAAGTAAATCGGGTCACTTAAAAAAATCTTACTACCTATACGGAACGGAATGGAAGCATCGGGTCTACGCCGACCAGCGCCCGCGCCCGGCGCCGGCCGCGGAGGCACCTCCACTCACTGCTCATTCCACTCCACCGTTCACAGAACTTGTCCAAGCCAAATATTTTAAAAGGATACTAATATTTTTTTACACAAATATTATCGAAATGCTCAAATGTTCTATATTTTGTGTTGATAATCTTATTGAATAGTTCCTTATTGATTGTTCGGAATATGCTATTGTTTAATAGTTGAATAGTTAATTTTTGATTGTAGTACTATTTTCTATAAATAATGTAATGTAATTCTATATTATACGTGTAGATCCGTGTTGTGATATGTATTGTTGTTACAGAGAAGTGTACTGTATCGTTTGAAGGCATGTACAAATGGGGCAGCAGGTCCGCGGTCGCTCGAGTAGCGGTCGAGCGCGGGGTTTAGTTGCCCGCCGCGCTGCTCCTCAACTAAACTCTTGTATTTTAAGTAAACAAATATTTTGCGGTTGTGACGTTTCTTGATCGACTTCCTGTTGTCTTCCGAAGTTTGTATTTTTAACGACCGACTTAAAATTAATTTTGGGGCAATATTCCTTATAAAAGACATGTTAATACCTTCGGATTATTTATTATATTATAATATTAACACTTCACTGTTTAGACTAACATTGAGCACTACAAGGTAAAGGAAAGGCGTATAACGCTCACAGTATTATCATTGTAACTCGAATCTTGAAAATAATTTATTGCGAGGTTAGGCTCGATACGAATATTTAAATATGAATTTATTCTTCTGAATGTTTACCTAATGTTCGTTTTCCTTCCACGAGTACCTGAAGGGACCTGGCCTGAAGGCGTCTCCCACACTCGTCGCCGCGCGTCGGCTCTGCCCCGCCGCGCTCTCACTTCTCATCAAAACTATTTAACATGTCCAAACAACATTGTTTCCGATCGTGTTCTACATTGCTGTTTCAATCCTTCCTCCCTTTCCCTTTCAGAGAAAGCAAGAGTAGAATAAGACAACAATTTAGAAAACAACTAGAGACAATATTTCTAGGCAATGTTGAATATACGAGGCCTATTTGTTGCGATCGCAGCGCATTTCGCAGCCGACGCATAAGGTCTTATTGAGTACTTGCGTGATTATTCGGTTGTGCAAACAAACGCTTGAGACGGGGCAGTGGTTCTGCACTCACATACGTTCTGAGATGTATGCCAAAGAATTGCCAAAAACTATTTGTGACTAGAGTACCTAATTAAGTATGCCGAACTTAGAATAACTATAAGACATGGTTGGGAACTGTCATTTTAGCGACGCATATACGATTATTGTTTTAGATTAAGGCCAGGCTTTAAGTAAAACCCCAGAGGTGTGATGCGACACTTCGAGACCGCTGCGAGTAAATGCCAACTTATTTATAAAGCGAGTGAGGATTCAATTATTCACAGCTAGTGCTATCGAATAGGACAGAGTAAGCTATTCCTTATTTTTCGTCATTCAAAGCGTTATTTTCATAAAAAGTAATTATGTCACAAAACTTGCTATTATGTAAATATTTATTATATTTTTCAAATTAAATTTATGGTACCGGAGATAGGTCTACTACTTACATAAAATTACAATTTATTGAAGACAAATTCCCTCCAGAGATAATTTAACAATACTCTTAGCTCTTAAGACTGAAGGTACTCTCTATTAAGAAGTCTATGCGTTCATTTTACGAAATATTATATAGTATGTTCTGTTCATTATGATTTAGAAGTGTTGGTACACCATCGAGTCACTAATTAATAACCCATTCCATGTGCCATGTTGTCGTACTAGTCAGGGTCTAGTTTTACATTACTTACCCGTAACTTAACATACCATTCGTGTAGGAACCGTCGCGGAGCGGGCCGGGGCTTCTCTAGGAAGACGAGCGCTCCATCCGGTAGATGCATCTATGCAGACAAACTTTGCTAAGTACTTTAGAATTTAAAAAATGATCGAGAATTGAACTATTACATAATTTCAACTTTAATATAGAAGTGCCTTACCATTTTATTTTAGTGTTAAAGTTATTTTTGTTTCTGTAATATTTTAACAGTCACAAAGAAGCACTGGAAATTGCATTTATACGCACGAGCCACCCTCCGCTCTGCGCCGCAGAGGGAGAGGGCGGGCGGGCGGCCTTTGTTCACACGCTCCTCGATTATCTGTTCACTTAATACATACTTTAGATATTAAATTACCTATAAAACAGGCCTATTACCTAAATAAGAAATCTTCGAAGACATTGCAACGTGTCGACGCCTGCTTAACTGTCTTGCAATTTTCACCCTAGCCTCTTAGAGTAGGAATAGCTACATCGATGGCATAGGCACTGAATAAATTTAACGATATGCCTCAAGTCAATTTGTCTAGTGTAGATAAAGGAAAATAGGCACCTACGTAAACAAAGCATTGTAACTGCACAGCCACTGGACAAAGAGAAACAGCGCTCGCGTTCAGTTACGAAGCAACGTTATTGTGTAATGAAATATTTTCTTAGTTTAATGGATCCTACAATGTATAGGTAATCGCTTAGTAATCGTTCTATCTGACTAAATGTTTCATGTAGTCCCGAATGCGGCTCGCATTCTAAATGTTCTTCTGTATTTGTGTCAAAAAAAAACAAAAAATGTGAAATGTTACTATAGTAAATATTTTGTAAGTCTAAATGAATATATATTCTTCTAATTTTGTATGGGATCGAGCGCGCGGCGGCGCCGCCGCGGCCGCCGGCGCTGCCGTGTAATGTATAGTCCGAGGGAACCCACGTGCCAAACGCACGATAATTGATATTACACTCTGTGTTGTGATTTTGAACGTTCTGTAAATTACAAAACTTTGAACTACTATTTAAAATTTGTAGACACGTTTTTAGATTAGCACAATTCTTCGTAGCCACTTAGGTCGTTAAACTTTATTAAGCATTTAGATTAAATTAAATAGGTACTCCAGAAAGGTGTAAGTGTACTACGTATGACTAGATTCATTGTTATATTCTCAATGTGATGATCGGAACGCAAAGAACAACGACGAATAAGCTCGAGCCTGTCCCTCCCGCTGAGCGACTTTCACAACTTCGCATATCCTTGAAACAATAAGTAATAAAATAAAATTCTATTATATATATTGATAAATTTATTAGGGTAACTAATTTTTTAAGACAATGACTATTAAGTGATCTTTTAGATTGTCTTTATTAATAAATATATGGTGAAGGTTTTGTCAAATCGTTTTTATTTTTTACCGCTCCCTAACCTCACCTATCCTAACGCAAACTATTGTTAAGTGTTAGGGCGATTTAGTATTTTCAATTCACGAAGTCCCGCTACACTTCCTAATTTTACGTAAAGTCAAGCAAGAAGTCCTTTAGCATATTAATTTGGACCTTAACGTTATACAAATGGAGTCGAAAAGCTGTAAAGGAGTTCTACGCAACCGTGCAATGTCAATTTAAGTAGAGGCGCCGTCTTAGATCGAAAACACTAAAGCTGGACACGAAAATTAGGTAAGTTGGGTCAAAATGAACCATGGTTTGACCTTTTCAATGCATACACTTCAATTGGCACCAAACTAGCGGAGATGTAACAAAACCCTCGTATTTATGGCGTTCGTTGGCAAATAAACCCCTGCCATAGTATTTTGCATGCATCAACCCATTCATTGACGATGAAGATGACAATCGGCGTAATTCTGTACCCTAACACAATGTCATGGACGCCGATTGAGATCATATTTTCACCTAAGTTTCCTTATCTTAAATAAACGGGTAGATTTTAAAAAAATCGTACATGTTTACTTAGCGATAAGACCGCCTATTGACTCACTTAGTAACATTTTATTTGTATTTTACTTTTTATGCTGTATTTGTATGTGGTGTTTAATAAAGAATATATGTATTGTATTGTAAAGGCTTAATGAAAAAAAAACACGATCACGTCCTTTGTGTAACAAAAGTAAGTCATACAAACTATATGGGTAACTGTCGTTACACAAAGGAATCAATTGAATTTTGTTTTAGTTAAAGCCTTTAACTATGTATTTTTTTTAGAAAACGTCTCAAATAACGTGTTTTGAAAATCTATATTTAGTCTTCAAACTTATGGTTATAGTCAACCAACTACAACCGAAGGCAAGTTTTAACAAAAAATATAATAAAATAAATTAGTTTATTATTAAAGTTTAATCTCGAATGCCGCGGAACCCGATTGGCGTCATGCTTCAGGAAGCGTGGGCTTCGCTAGTATGGTTGAGGACGCTTGGCAATGAAATGGTTCATTCATTAATATGAATAAAATGGGCGTCTATCATTTCATCGAAACACCTTTCATCAAATGTATCGTTTCATCGAACACTATTTTCTGCTGAAGCCATAATTTTTTCAGGGTATCTTAAACATCTAACCTAACCTAACCTACGTAATTAATGTTTAAGATACCCTGGAAATATTGTGGGTTCAGCAGAAAATAGCGTACGATGAAATGAAATTCGATGAAATGATACATTCGATGAAGTGATGAGTTACCGAATTTAATACATGAATCAGAAACAGGATACAATAAGGGAGCGACCACACCGGAGCTAAACGGCGCGTAAATTACGGGCTGTCAAAATGGACGCTATGTAATATGTATGCATTCTTTTATTTACGCAACTTCACCGTATTTTACGCGTCGGCGTGGCCGATCCCTTATGTGTGGACACGTTATAAGGGTGTATAGTGAAACAATATTTAATTTTCTTCTCCATCTGTTTATTAAAAACATTGTAGAGCACTAGGTATCTCCTACAGATCGATAAAACTCTGTCACGATACGAAAACAAAGTGCCGTGCAACAATAAAATGAAAATAACACCTCAATATGCATATCCCATAGTCATAAGTCACTTATGCAAACCGTGATATTTGAATCGAATAATTTATATATCTGAAAAAAACACCCTAAAATATATCAATAATGATATTCACACTTTGGTTATTACACTGACAAGTAAAGCATCCACCAACTCATCTGTGAATAGAGAAGCGCGCCCAGCAGCCACGTGTTAAGGCTTTAGTTGCCTCCTTGTCGCCAACTCGCAGAGGAGGTGGTGGACGACCAACAGACGGTCTCACAACGTTGTCCCGGTTTGTTTAAATAATTGTAGTGCTTTCAACTCTCGAAGACCCGCCCAATTAATTCATTATACGTATCGCGCAACGTTAATTTGAGAGGTGGGGCGAGCCCTCGTGAATTGAAAACACTACACAGACGTAAGGTATATGCCAAGCTTAACTAAAAAGGGAAAACGTTGCATTCACAAATTAACAATAATTACAATATTTTAAACATCAATCATTATAAATATTACAAATGGACGTTCTTAATTATGACAGACGTAATAATATTCTTTTCAACAATAGAAATATTCACCAATCGGTTTTCCGGCCGTTCGATCAGCCTCAGTCGACTCGATAAGGGGAACCTATTAAAAGATGGTAGAAGACATTTACCTCTTAACCCAGCGAATACGCTTCCCTTTAACACATTTGATATATTACATAGAGAAGTTACGAATTACGTATTTAATTATAACAATGTTTACCGCATTCACTGCCGTCATTAGCTAGATGCCGCATCTTTTATTCAATTCGAAGCTCGCGAGCTGTAAACCAACATACGCGTTCATGGCACTGGATTAAAGTCAGAATAACGACGATATGCGTCCGACGGTGAATGCGTTAAATATTTGTGATGGGAACTGGTCAAGAGAAAATCCGAGCCGGTTGAGGACGAACGTCGTTGGACGACACAATGCGATTTGTAATGTGTATGAGGACAGGGAACCGGTCTCCAAGTTTGAAGAAACCACCAGGGTTTAGTGAACATTCTTAAACGATTGTAAACCTTATTCGGGAAATTTTAAAGAATTTATGGGACACATTACGGTAAAATTAATTTGTAAGTTCTAAGGGGAGCCTGACATGATCGATAAAAAATATTATTTGTACTAAATTTTGTACGTTTATTTTTTACGGTTGGTATAAACGCATTGAAAGGGCTCTTTGATTAATGGCGTAGAATATATTTCTTTTTATAAGTAAGTTTATCGTTGTCTAATACCCATAGTACAAGTCTAGAGCTTAGTTTGGACTAGGTCAATTTGTGTGACATAGTGCCCAGATATTGATTTTTATTTAGTTATCTTGTTTGGAAAGTCACATTCAACATTTTTATATGTACAATTCATTATATGCGAGCCAATTTTTTCGCCGGCGAGTGTAAAGTTCAGTCGGAGAGCAAACGTTGCACCTGGTTTATTTTTATTACCGACAATTATTGCATGCCGTCAAAATAATTAAATAGCATTTATAACTCCACTAGTTTACTAAACCCTGGAATGGTTTCCCCTAACTCTGGCAGGAATCCCTCCGTCCACAAACAGCAGATTTCCAGAGACGACTTAGCTTACCTAGACACATTCAAGACACTGTTTAAGATTCACTAAGGTAAATATTATTGCTTAGGTGCTGACGACGGGGCCTGATTCACGAAAGCTTGTACTTTGTATTGCAAGTGGAATTCTTTACGCAATGCATATTTTTATAAAGAGATTTCCGCATGTAATACAAGTTACAAACATTCGTGAAACAGCGCCTGCTATTGTACACAAACATTATATCCTTACCCTCCCCAAACAGTAAAAAAAGAAAAAACAATGGACAATATGGACGTAAATGCAAAGGAATTAAACTGCCTAGCACCCAAAAGGTAATTATGCAGTTTAAGTTGTCAATATTCTCTAACTATAACCACTCGATAAAAAAAGTAGAAATGCACTATCGCATCGTGTCCCAAATGCGTTACGCGCCCATTTAGTGCAAAAATCAATTAAAAAGAAAACAATTTTATCTAATGGACTAAGTAAATAGTAATCGGCGTCAGTCAAGCATCAGTGAAATCAGTGGTAAGATCGCAAGAAACTTGAGTGAAATTAATCAGATTATTCAAAATTTACAAACAAGATCATTATTTTTTTCATATGAAGAAAATAATACCTAATAGATATAATGATTTAAGCAGGACGCGTTTTCTTGGAAGAAACTAAACAGATTGTTAAGCCAACAAGCAGACAAGCAGGTCAGTTTATAGAGAGTGACGCTGCTAAAATTAATATTATCATAATAGTTACTTCCAAGAACCGCGCCTATTTATATTGGTTTTAGTATGTAATTGACATTTATTTTACAAAATTACTCAATCAAAAACTCTTCTGAATACTAACTATCCTGAGGAATCTCATTCAATACATATATTATACAGTATACTATAGGTGGAAGTACTTATTGTCCTCGAGAAATAAGGGAAGGGAAATTGGTAAGTACAATTTAATACATAATTAATAGTTGAACTTAACAGCCACAACCACGATTCTACGTACTTCTAAACACACGGATGAATTGATTGTTTAAACTAAGACAGACCACACGGTAGACGTGTTAAAGATAGTCATATTTCAGTGAGCGTTTATGCATAGCATCAGCTTACACATAGCTTTTAGGCTTATTACACTATTACATTTTTAGGAATCCTAATTGGTAATAAGGAAGACGCAATCGCATTTACGATCCTAATCACGATGGTTAGAACATTAAGGATCCGATTTAGGGTCCTAAAAATTGGATAGTGTAATAACCCCATAAGTTGGATAACAGTATTATCTGTCGTAAATAATTAGGTGAATGAATAGAGGGTGTCAGCAACGTTACCAGGGAGGCGCGGCGGGGGCGCGCGGGGCGGGCGGCGCGGTCACTCCAGCCGGCTCACCTTCTTGCCCTTCACCACCGTCGGCTTGTTCTTAATCAGACCTTTTCTTCTCTTCGATGTCTGCAATCAAAAATTATGCTTATAAATGAAATAGCCAAAGCAATTCGGTTCAAAGAAACGGTAGCGATGGTAAGTTTTGAGTGAGAGAGTTTGAGACAGCCGTTGTCGAATATTGGTATGTTGACTCTTTAAATTCTAAATATATGAATAAGCAAATTATTAACAAAGAGAAAAAAAACTATTTAAGAACCAGAATCAGAATCTTTATTTCTTAAACATAGGTACAGTGATGGTGGTTTGTTTTACAGGTTGCGTTCGCAGTCTAAGCTTGCTTCGCAAGGATGTGATGCCTTAAAGTTTCGGCTATTTAGCGTATTTTTCACTCTAAATTTTGAATCAACAAATTATTATAACAAAATGAAAAAAAACTATTTAAGGATGCGATGCATTAAAGTTTCGGATATTTAGCGTATTTATCTATCTAATATACTCGATACTTAAGATACTTTCAGAAACGCTTACGGTCAAAACGGAGCTCTTCACGACCAAAATTACATATTTCTTTAGTTATTTTCCATTGAGAACCTCGTTATATCAAATAATTAATAAGTGACGTCGCAATTATGTAACTATTTGCGTAAGGTGTGACGTGTGCAATGCTCTTTTTAGTTACTGCTTAACCTTATCCCATTACATTACACTAATTTCGTGATTGTCGACGTTGTTTCTATATAACTTTATGTTGCTCTGTAGAGATTTGTAATAAAACAAATAAATGAACGTAAAGTTTTTGTATATTTAAATAATCAGTACTTGACATCAAATATCAAAAGCTGTTTTTCAAACAGTCAAGACACGAGAGTAATGCTTTGGTATGGTTTATCTTGCATTGATGTGTAACTTTGACAACTTTTTACAATAGTTGACAAAGTGTACGGAGTGCAGTAGAGAGATATTACATTTGCACGCATCCGGCTACAACCGAAGCCTACTTTAGAACCCGAATCCTATTCCATGTGCCCATGGAGTTTACTTGTGATTTGATTCGCGTTTGGCGAGTCAGTTGTTCCTCCTTATTCAGTTGGAATTACCTTTTAATTCCAGTTCAGTACCTCGACGCAGTTGCTTGCAGCACAAGTCGACGAGGAGCGTGACGAAAGCAAAAAGCCGTGATCATTTCAAACGTATACAAAATATCTCTATTGTAAAACCTCACGTTCCTTTTATTTTTCTTACTTTAAATAATGTAACAAATGTACAAATTAACTAATAAAGCGAAGCCAACCACTCTGAAGAACTTACCAAGACCTGTTATTGTATTAAAAAGCAGAAATATTCTAATCTTAGTTCTTCAAGTACGGGGAAGTTTATGACTTATGACCAACTTATCAAATATAATTTTGCCATGGATCACTTAAAAAAAACGGTTATATTATAAGGTTACTCGTGTGCAATATCTACCACAAGTGCACCACGGATGTTTGTACAATATAATTTGTGTAAATGTAGGGATTCAGCAAACAGCGACCTCGGGCGTCACCGCGCTTGAACAGCCCCGGTAATATGGTCGCCTTTTTCGCGGTGGATAAATGTGGATACAGCATTCGTCACTCTCGCACTTACTTACTGGTTAGAAATGACAAGTATTTTCCGTGTTTATCGATAAACACGACCATATTAGGCAGCGCGCGCGACGATGACTCAACGCGAGCGGGGTTTGAAATACAGCGCTGTGCCAGCGTAATAAGTAAAATTCATAAACATCAAGGGACAATCTCTGGGAACTGTACTATGGGAACTAGACCACGATAAATGGGTCAATCAACTTTTCTTTGTGCCTCGTTGCCGTGGCGCGACGTTTCTTAAGTTACTCTTTAAGAACATAATTTTAAAGTATATAAACCCACCAAAGATCATTTTTGTCCCAATAAACAAGCCCATTTATTATGGGTTTACTTTCAAGCATATTTAGTAGGTAGTTAGTATATATTAAATCATTTTTCTAAGAAACTCTATCACTGTTGTCTCCTGAGTTACGGGACAGAATAAAAACAACAAAAAGTTGATCCACACAAATACACTTGATGGCAGACTGCTAGATATATGATACAGTGCAAAGGAGAGTTCCAATACCTGCTAAGTCCATAAGGCTGCGTTTCTACAAGAGTTGTGCGTGGTGCAGAACCGAAACATCAGAGTAGAACTAACCTATTGGTGGATTATTTTTCTCGCTCAGCTTCAACTTACACTAATGAAAACGCAGCCTAAATAAAGGATGTGGTAAGCTTGACAGATCATGCAGAGTCGATAAGCATAAAATGAAAAACCCCAGTAACTATGTACGGCCTTGTTGCGTAAAAATAAAAACTGTGACAGTTCCATCTGTGAGTTCCATGTTTACACCCTACTGATTCTTGGAACCGTCAACTATTACTATTTATAGTTACATAGATACATACATACATACATACATACATACATACATACATACATACATACATACATACATACATACATACATACATACATACATACATACATACATACATACATACATACATACTTACATACATAATACTTACATACATAATACATACATACATAACATCACGCCTTCATTCCCAGAATGGGGTCGGCAGAGCTACAGAAATACCAACAGCTCTAAAAAGGCTTGGTGGTAATTCTGTAACCATAGTTTGCACAATCAGGCTAAGATTTTTACCAGTGTACAGTACGATTACTGTTAGTTTACCACTGACAGAAAGTTTGCCTTCATTTAATTTTCAAATTCAATTTCATACAAATCTATTGATTTAGTAATAACTATTTTATTTGTATGAGATTAGAGCTAAAAATTAAATTAAGGCAATCCATCAGTCAGTGGTAAACTCAAAATAATTCTACTGTATTATTGTGACAGGTTGCAAGCCCATCGCCTAACAAACAGTACTTACAAGCACTTATTCCCTTAATCGCCTCTTACGACATCCACAGGAAGACACGGAGTGGCACTATTCTAACCCGGCAACCACACAGGAAAACTTTTATTTTATACATACATACATACATAACATCACGCCTTCGTTCCCAGAGTGGGGTAGGCAGAGCTACAGAATACCGACAACTCTAAAGTTATTGATAATTCTGTAACCACATTTTGCACAGTCAGGCCAAGATGTCCACCAGTGCATCAGTGACAGGTTGCAAACCCATCGCCTTACAGCACTGCAAACCTATATTCCCTTAGTCGCCTTTCACGACATCCACGGGAAGACATGGAGTGGCACTATTCTAACCCGGCAACCACACGGGGGAAATTTTAGATTACAAATAATGTTTTCATGGGAGACCTATATTTTCTTTGTTAGCCCAATATATGTGTAAAACTGTTAATTAACCTTTCGTATGCCGGAGGGGCTCCCACACTTGTACCCGTCGTATGCCGGGCTATGACGTCATCGGTGTCACGTGACAGAGTTTAAAAAATCCTAGCTCTCAATTGGTTCCACTTTTCGAACTACTACCTATATAATCTATGGAAGATTGATTTTTAGATTTTACCACAAGCAAATTAGAACCCTATCTTAAAGGAGGTATAGTCCAATTTAAAATAACAAGATTAAATCCCTTGTGGACGGATACGGTACTAGGCACTCTACTGCGCTGGGCCGGATACGGCACTAGGCATACGAAGGGTTAACAAGGATTTCTATAGCATAATCCGTTACTACGATTTACAAAACAAAATTAGGTAATTACTTTATTCAATCCAGAACTGTTCACATGAAAATGCAAAACATATGCCAATAATAATTAAACTAAAACAACGATGAAGGCCCTATGCAAAGAATGAGATTACGCAATGGCGACATCAAACACAAGAACATTCAAACAACGTAAACAAAACATGCAACATCGAACGACACACGGGATGCACGACACCACAAACATCAACGTGTATATAATACTACTGTACCGTAAACGCCGCGTCTACTGAGGCTTGCTGCAATACGAAAGAAAACGAGCTTGTAATCAAACAACACGCAGGTATTCTCGACTTTAGCTAGGGGACACATCTAAGAGGTCTGTGATTGAGGGCTAGCACGCGGACGTGGGTATTGCGGGCTACCTTCGTTTCGTCAAAAAGTTTTTGGTCAAATATTTCATTTCCCAAATTTTCATTTGCCAACCCGCTATCTTTTCTGTAACCGTAAATATTTCAGGATTTTATAAAAGCTAACCTAACCGAACATATACCCCCTTACTTATGAACGTGGAATAAGCTTGGAATAGTTTATGCCATGCTTTGTCCTTATCTGTAATTGTGACATTTGCATCTGACAGAAAGTGACAAAGCATGGCATAAACTATTCCAAGCTTATTTCACGTTCATAAGTAAGGGGGATAGGGTTTTACACGATGGTACTAAAATAAATTCTGAAATTTTATATTTATATAAAACACACATTACATTGGTTATTACATTATACATTGGTTTGTCCAATTAAAAATTTGGGAAATGATACATTTGACCAAAAATATTTTGGCCAAACGGCAGGCTCCCTGGTATTGCACTGGCAATTTTTCGAGTTGCTAATATCATTGGATATTATTCTAATCTACTTTTGGAAAAAGTTGAAGCTACCGTAAATAGGGAATCTTAGAAATAAGGCCAATACTAATCAAATAATATTATAGCACAACTAGGGGTCCATCAATATGTAGATAATCAAGCAGCGTTATTTATATTTCAAATGGATAATATAGACTAAGATGGGTGAAGATGTAATAGGTATGCGGCGATACCGGGTAGCGGTGTTATTCTACCGGATTCCGGGCACCGCATTAACTGTCAGTTGCATCTCTATTAGTAATAACAGTTTTTTTGAATATACAATTATTTCTCAGTTTCCACCATTCTATACTAACTATATCCAAACCAGGTTTTCAGTTTACTGAGGAAACGAAAACTGTGTTAATAATAACAAACGCTACATTACCTTTTTAGATAAAGCGTTGCTAGTTGAAATCGTCCTCTTGGACAGCGATAAGCGAGGACGGTTGAATTCATCTGGTTTTTTGACCCTGTAAAATGTAAAGTTAAAAATTCACCATTATTGCCAAACGAGTGAGGAAGTGAGCAACCAGTGAAGCAACTATGCTTCAACGAACCGCGGTATTACCCGCTTATTTCATCTTCAAACCGAAAATTAATATAAGGGCGCTATTGTCAGCTCCGCCACAGCTATGAGTAGATCCACTCTTGAGAGATGTAGGAGAATAGAACAAGATGAAGACTAATCTAGGGGGCTTAACCCTTAATAGGGCCTTGTTAAAGTAAAAATACTATTGCCAAACCGAAGTACAGTCATGGAATCGCAAGTGTCTAAAGAGTAATTAGATGATGTTATATTTCAGGTAAATACAATTAAAATAGTACCATAAAATGTAGGTAGTAGTACAATAGCCTCTGCCTTATTCAGGGTTAAATCCTGGAGCAAACTCCGTGAATACTAGAGATGTCATTCTGTGTGTAATCACATATATTTTGACACGAAGTAAAGCTCTAACGTGCATATCAGGGCTTACGGATACAAGTGTCTCGAATACGAGTGTTGGGCGTGTTGTGTACCTGTATATCCTGACGAGCCAGTGCTCCGTGGTGTAGGCCTCCTCGAGGTAGGTGAGCTTGAAGCCGCGGTTGCCGGGCAGCGCGCCGCGCGTGCGGTCGTAGCCCGGCGGACTCCCGCCGCTGTCGTACCTGCCAACACACACTCGCTCAATACAGAGTAACAGTACTGATACTACTAAACAGATAATTTGTATGTTGCCTGTGACGTTATATTACGGATCATCAAACTTGTATGACAGTGAACTCATATATGCGCAGGTGGCAGTGAATGCGTTAAAGACCGCTACACAGTATGTTTATTTTCAACTGAGTCAGTATGGGGAAATCCAAAACCGGTCGGGAAACTGCCTTAGAAAAAAATAGGCTTTATCAAAATCTGTCAAGCCAAGTGAATTGATAAACTGTAATTTTTTTATGAATAATGACTTAATTTTATTTAACGATCATTTATTCTCACCTATAGTATGACAATTTGTACATGAGACAATTCAGCATGGTTTTCGATCCTTCATTATCTATTCGATATTCTCCTCTCTCAGTGAAATATTCTGCTTCCTGAAACATTAAATCCGAGGTTTAAAAAATATTATATACAATAAAAATCGTGTGCGTGCGTGCGTGTGTGTGTGTGGGTGTGTGTGTTAGTTTGTTACTTTCACGCTGCAACGGCTGGACGGATTTATAAGAAAACTGGAATGGCTTATACCCTGCATTAACAATTAAAAAAGCTCAACACGGATGGAGTCGCTGCCAAGAGTGTGTACAGTTAATGATACTAACGTGTATATCCTTCGGATGTTCTCCCTCCGCGATGCGCACCATCCAGATGAACTTGTTGATGTCGTCCCCGGAGTAGCCGATGGCGCCGCCGAAGATGACCAGCACGTAGTCCACGTCCAGCATCGTCATGATCTCGTACGCCGCGCTCTCGTTGCTCGCCATCGCCTTGCCGACCAGCGCAATGTGGGAGTTGTTCCAGGTGTTGTTGTCTACTAGCGTTGTTCTGTTCCCCATGCCTGCTATCTGAAAACGGTACATAAGATGTGTAATTAAATATTAGTATCGTTAGGTCGCAAGTATATAGCATTAGGACCGACATTTGTACTTGTTTTTGTGCAATAAAGATTAAATAAATAAATAATAAATAAATATATAAGTATATATATATAAATAAATATCAGGGGACAATCTCACATGAATTGACCTAGTCCCAAACTAAGCTCTAGGCTATGGGTACTAGACAACGATAAACATACTCAAATAGAGAAATACATACTTAAATACATAGAAAACATTCAAGACTCAGGAACAAATATTCGCGCTCATCACACAAATATCTGCCCTTACCGGGATTTGAACCCAGGACCGCTAGCTTCGGAGGCAGGATCACTCCCAACAATGCCAACGTGTCGTCAAAAAATTATATTAACAACGATAGTTTTGAAGACTTCACGCTATAATCAATTGGAAAAAGAAACAATAATGCTGTTAAAAAAATACTGCGAAATAAGATGACTAAGTTCACCTTATTAGCATATTGTTACGAGTAGGTTAGGTTAGGTAGGTGCGTTAATAAAGTCTAGCTCTTAAATTATTGTTGCTTTTGTGAATTTCTATCCCCCCACGTACGTAACAATATTTATCAACACGTTGTTACTTATGTACTTAGCCTCGGTTTCGACTTACCGACCATTTAGCACTCTCGCAACTCATTTAGTTATTTAATGTTATTTATTAACGCATTCACTACCTGACTTTCACTATATGCCTAAAACGTATATTAAAAAAAGGGCATCCTTCGAAGTTTTGATAAGCAATGTTAGCAGTGAATGCGTTAAACAATTTACTTCATTCATTTAAAGACATCATAAGAGTTTTCCTTGTTACATTTAAGATTAGATATTTATTTACCTGATAACCGTAGTCCCACCAAGACATGACTCTCGCGTCCTCTGCCGTGTTCTGCGACAACCATCCGTAGGCTTCTCGGAAATCGTCCAGGATTTTACGCGAACTGCATTAAATAAACACAATTAAGCATGGAGAGAAAGAATGAGACCTACTAAAGACGACGGTGACGTAAATGAATTTGAATTTGGTAACGACTGGTGAAATCATTTTCTCAAAAACATTTAGTTCCAGGTGCGTATTTTTCAGTCGCGTTTTTTCCCATTATTTAATTATTTATTTTTCTTCCTTTTCCATTCGCTAATTTCCCCATTTGTGAATTTAAAGGTCGAATCACAAGAGCTTATTATTATAGGTTATGTAAGTTATGTGGCAGACCCAGTGGGCCAAAGCATCCAGAATAGGAGCGAAAAATAGCACCAGGAAATATATAACTTTGACAGTTGCCGTAGCCAATGTGCCAGGAGCGTTAGACTTATTGGATCGCAGTTACCCCCGCTCGATACACATCCAGTAACCCACTGGGAGTGTAGGGTATCTTATGTGTCTTTTAACGGGTGGATTTTTCCTTATACACTCGACTACTTCGACCCTGAAGGATATTTTGTGGACTGAACCCTGAAAGATACTCATTTGTTCGAATGTGCAGGTTTCCTTAAGGTGTGTTTTCTTTACTGTCAGAGGAATGTACTCATACTTAAGATAGAAAAACTCATTGGTAAACTCGTTTTCGGATTTCAAACTCGGTGCCTTACTATCACAACTCGACATTCTCAGCCACTAGACCACCGACGCTCGGGTGAAGGGAATGGCGGCGTCTGACATTTTTAAAGATCACCACAGACTAACAGATTACCTGCAGTCCCAAGTCAGTCAGGCCGCCTGACCGTCCAAAATCGGTAAAGAAATATATGAACCTAAACAGAAACTGATAGTCCTCGTGTTTTAATACGGCTAGCCAGCAGTTACTATCTGTCGCCCGGAATAGTGGCCAAACGGCAGGTTCCCGTCTTACATTATATTCATATTCATATTTCATTCATATTGGCCAAAATATTTTTGGTCAAATGTATCATTTCCCAAAAAAATTATTTGCCAAACGAATGTTATACATTTTTCAGAATTTATTTTAGTACCATCGTGTAAAACCCTATATGTTAAGTTAGGTAAGCTTTTATGAAATCCTGAAATATTTACGTTTACAGAAAACAAAGCGGGTTGGCAAATGATACATTTGACCAAAAATATAAGACATCTTTAGGCAACACGTCCAGCAACAGACGTTTTTCTGGTATGATGAGGACATATGATTGATAGCACTGACCCGTCGTTCCCGTAGCTAGCGAGCACGATGCTAGGGCTGGAGTAGGCGTTCGAGGTGGCCCAGGTGCAGTGCACCGAGAACAGCATGAGCAGGATCATGAACGCGATGAGCGCGCCCGAGCGCACGTTCATGCCGAGCGCGCTGTCTGCGCCCGCGCTCGCGCCGTTCGCCTCCACGACGCGCTTCTTCGCCTTACCCGCCTGACACAATAAAAAAATAACATTAGATAACAAATTTTCTAAAATGGTTATTTGTTAGTAGGAGAATTCCCATTCAAAAATGTTCAGTGTTGTTTTATCCCAGACACGTTTTTCCCGTCGCATTGTTTCCCATTCCAGAAACCAATTTAAAAGTCCTAACGGAGCTCCGCTTGCGGATCTCCTATTTCGGTGTGCTTTGGCCCTTCAGGACTAACAAAACAAAAGTGGGAAAATTTGCCACAGAGAGAAAACCGGACCAGATCGAAACTGCACTAAAAGCAACTTGCGTTCAAAACTAACGATTTGCCATTTCATTTTCAAATGAAACTTAAAAGATCGACTTTTTAAATGTACTGTAACCGGCCCATGGTGTCAATTACCGTGAAAATATGGACTATTATCAGTCTCAAACCGATGCTATTATTGTGAATTACTGATAAATAATAATTAATAACCGTAAAGAAACGAAAGTAGGTAATAAAAATGTTGAATAACAGAACCAATTTAAACGCAATGCATTTTTTAACGGCGAAAATACCCAAGGGCATATAAACGGTACATTAAAACCCGCATCATAAAATGTGCACCAGCTCAGACTAGTGCCTTATCATAATCACAAAAACACACGCACACACGCACTACTGCACTGTCACGCACTGTTAGTGCCTTATCGACAATACATAGCATTAAAACCCAGTATTTAACAATTGGCCGAAAAAAAACATTCTGAATATTCTGATATCAACGAACGTTATTAAATTTATAATAGACCGTTTCACAATAGCTGCCACATACGGCTCGAAATAGTGAATGGAAGTATTCATGTGTGTAAAACAAACACAGGGCCTCTATTCCACAGTGTAAAACTATATTGCCCTTGACCTGTTATCGTATTGTTCATAACTCGGCCGCCAATACTGTCAAGTAAATAAGAGCTATCAGAAGGTTGACAATACGGTAACCCGTCAAAAGCAATAATGGTAAACGTTTAAAATCTCAGCCCTGGTTTCGGTTTGAAATTCGAACTAAGTTAACGGACGGCATGGCAGGCATACAATCATAACTTCATACACTCGGCGTCAAAAATATCGCCCCTCCGCGAAAATCAGATTCAAGCTAATCTAGACCTAAGCGAAATTATGTTACATAATTAATATTAGTATCAATTAAAAGCACGTTTAATGTGTTTTAAATTAATAATGTTTAATTTAAACAAAATGTAATGGCTTGTGAATCAGAGCGTTTCGAAAAAAAAGTGCACAAATACTCGTTTGAAGGGTCGCGAGTTGTGCCCTTTTCCAGGGGTATAAAATGCCTGTACAAGGTCAAATGTCAATCATTCACTATCCAGACGTCGAAGAGAACACATCTAAGGAACTCAAGCAAGAAAACAACCCTCGAACATGGAGACCACCGCTGCTGAATCAGCTCAAGTGGTTGCACTACTGCAAGCAGGAGTTCGGCAGTGTGATGTCGCTCGGCAACTCAATTTAAGCCGTCATGCTGTCCGCCGAGTATTTCAGCGGTTCCAGGAGACTGGGGGCTACATCAGAAGACGTGGGGCTGGTCGGCGACGCTGCTGATCCGAAAGAGATGATCGCTTCATCGTGACATCATCTCTACGCAATCGCTTCGCTAGTGCTGTTGAGGTGCAACAACGCCTCAGAGAAGCTCGGACAAGATCAGTTAGCATCTCTACGGTTAGAAGAAGACTGCGGGAGAAGGATATCGTGGCTCACAGGGCTGCTACAGGCCCAATGTTGACCGCACAGCATCGCAGAGATCGCTTGCAATTTGCCCGCGACCACGTCGATTGGACGTTTGAGCAATGGAGGCAGGTTCTCTTTACCGATGAGACGAGAGTCTGTCTTTATTGCAACGACAGGCGGGCCAGAGTCTACAGAAGGTCGGGCGAACGATTTGCTCAAGCCTGTATTGAAGAGACAGTGGGCTACGGAGGTGGCTCTTGCATGTTCTGGGGGGCATGTCTATAGACGGCAAAACCGACCTTGTCTGCGTCTCCAGGACTGGAGGCACTCGCGGCCAAGGGTCCCTGAATGCTCGCCGATACATTGCCGAGATCCTGGAAGAGCATGTGATGCCATATGCGGGTTACGTCGGCTCTGGGTTCACATTAATGCACGACAACGCTCGCTCCCACACTGCATTAATTGTTTGGGATTATCTGGAGGAGGTCGGGATTCCCGTTTTGCCGTGGCCAGCCAGGAGTCCTGACTTAAACCCGATTGAACACCTTTGGGACGAGCTGAAGCGACGGGTTCGGTCACGAGATGCCGCCCCTACCACCCTGCAAGATCTTCAGGACGCAGTCATCGAAGAATGGGGCAACATTCCACAAGAGGACATCGTAAAGTTGGTGCGATCAATGAAAGACCGTTTAGAAGCAGTGATAAGGGCAAGGGGGGGGTAACACTAGGTTTTAAGTTAATTTTAGGCACTTTTTGTAAAAATTTGTTATCCATTTATTGTTGTAAATTTAAACTTGAATAAACATTTTTCAACTGTTCGCAATGTCATTTCCTTTAATTTTTGACCCCAAGGAAAAATCCTTATTTTTTTTAAATATGTAAACACTTTATTACCTTTCAAATGATACCTAACAATCATATTGTTGTCCTTAATCAAATAGGGTTTAAAGTCGGTTGTAATTATTTTCCGAGGGGCGATATTTTTGACGCCGAGTGTACATAAGTTAAAATAGTTTCGTCCCATTAATCGCAGCTCTTGCGAATCGACTTATACTCTAATATGGAGATATTAGATATAGTGCAAAAGGTCCAAGTTATTCGGGCTCGAGTAAGGTCGGATAGACTCGCGTAAGATCGAATGAGGGACAGGTGCAAACTCGACCGCTCTTGGAATAGGTTGCTTAACACATTACATCACGCCTTCATTCCCAGACTGGGGTAGGCAGAGCTACAGAATTACGAACAACTCTAAAAAAAGTTGATAATTCTACCAATACGTCTAAACCTCAAAACGACTTTGTATCATAATGCTGAAATACCTGATAATTTTTCTCAAAACACCGCATCCCTGTATGACTGAATTTTGTAACACCTTTATTTCATAACCCCTAAAAGCCAAAATTACCTATTACCAAAAAACCGGACATTTTAACAAGTTTATTAACCTTACTAGCGACCCGCCCTCGCTTCGCTCCGGATTAAAGTATTTACATATAAACCTTCCTCTTCAATCACTCTATCTATTAAAAAAAACCGCATCAAAATCCGTTGCGTACTTTTAAAGATTTAAGCATACATAGGTATATAGGGACAGAAAAAGCGACTTTGTTTTATACTATGTAGTGATACCACGACTGCTTCACTATCCAGTCATTATTTGTTTATTTGACTTGATCAACTTTTTGATGTTGTTTGTTATTCTGTCCCGTATGCTAGGAGACAACAGTAATAGTTACTTGGAAAAAATGCTACAATATTTATACTTTTAGCACACTCAAGAGAAAATTCATAAAATAATGGGTTTGTAATTGGTAATAAAACGGTTTTTAGTGGGTCCTTCGAAATCATAGTTTTAAAGAGTAACCCAAGAGACGCCACCATAGCAACGAGGTACAAAAAAGTTGTTTTCGTTACATATCGCACTTTGAGAGAAATTTTACCTTTGAGATGTTTTGGGAGTTTTCAAAATAAAGTGTAGTCTGTACTTTTAGGTATTTAAAAAAGTGTAAACAAAAAAAACACGTGACATTGACAGATGACAGTTTGTCAGCCAATAGGAGCAGAACACTGATACGTCAAAGCTCGACCAAACAGCTTGGATTGGTTGATGAGCAGAGCCACGTGGTTTGGTTTGTTTACACTTTTTTAAATACCTAAAAGTACAGACTATAGTTAAAGAAAATTAGGAAACGTTAACTTTGTCAGTTTTGTGAAGAACATTTGCCATATATTTTATATGGCTAATTTCGTCACAAAACTGACAAAAGTTAACGTTTGTTAATTTTCCTTAACTAGGGTACACTTTATTTCGAAAATGCCCTTTTGGTCGTATTAGAATTCAGGTATTTCGGAATAAGACGTTTTGGATCAAATTCAATTTCGGGTAGTTTAAGAATGAGCAAAATGTAAATGTAAGGCGTTATGGCACAAGTCAATTTGAGATTTGGGCCAGTTAAATATAAAGGCATGATGAAATTCAATCGTAATAACCTACTCAGCGCTTTTCAGAGCTATCGTACTGTATACTAAGGAAAGTTCATTACCACTTTCCGAATTTCTTGATCGACTATTAATATGTACTTTTAATTGTTATTACCATACCCCGTAATCGAACCCGCCAATCTGTAGCAAACGTACGTCAGGGTTGACACTATGTACTAGGAATACATAAAAACACAATGTTATTTAAATCATCAAATTTATATTGTAAATATCTTATTTACCTCGACATTATTTTGAAATAAACTATGTTCTTGTATAATTACGTCCTTGTCCATAATGGAATGAATGAAAGCACCATCGTGATTTATATACAAGCTGTGATCCATCTGAACCTTCTTCTCTATTGTATAATATTATGGTCACTTGATGTTTCCACTTGATATGGCTAGGTACTAGAGCCTAAATGTGAAATACAGTCAATTTTGTATCTTTTACCTGTAATCCAAGTTTATCTTTTAAAAGAAAATCTAAATGTGAAGGGTAACCATCTTTCTTTTCTTGGTGGCCTCTACTAGCAAAACGTTTGACGACGTTGTCTTTCTTTGATTTTATGTTTACTGCACATACAATACAATGTTTTCAAGTAATAAAGATTTCATATTAATATTTGAATGATATACAGAAAATACGTGATTTCATGAACAAAATGACAGACACATTGACGCAAACGCATTTAACATTGATGACATTGCCATATTACTCTATTTTCTTTGATAGACAATTAAACAAGGTTATATCTAAAGAGGGTCAGTAAGGTTATCAATACTTATCATTAACCTTCTGAGGCCCACGTCAAATTTTACTAGTTCAAAAAAGAACCTTGGGTAAGTCAACTAAAGTCTAAAGTCACTTTGACAAATGTCCTAAATTTAGGCCGTTGGGTCTTACGAGGTTAAATTGTACTTATTAATCATACGTACAAAGTAAGTAAATTATTCATCGTAATCGCCAACCCTAACATCAAACTGTCAAATGCTACGGTTTTGCTATATCCGTTGCGAGGTATGGTTATTACGTTCGCCTAGTTGGGAGTGACCCTGCCTCCGAAGCTTGCGGTCTTGGGTTCAAATTCCGGTAAGGGCAGATATTTGTGTGATGAGCGCGAATATTTGTTGAGTCTTGGATGTTTTCTATGTATTTAAGTATGTAGTTCTCTATATAAGTATGTTTATCGTTGTCTAGTACCCATAGTACAAGCCTAGAGCTTAGTTTGGGACTAGTTCAATTTGTGTGATATTGTCCTGTGATATTTGATAAATTTCTAGTATGATTATTATCATTGCTCGTCCTTAATTCTACATCCGATCACATGGTATGGTGATACCGTCCACATCGTTTGTAAACATTAACCATACGTGAACACTTGTTTACCTTTTACCACGATACCCAGTCGACAACGAAGAGATGCATCCACTATTTCACCTTACTGCATTGTAATAATGGTCAAAAGCGGAAACATCGCTTTCTAGTAGACTTCTTTTAGGACACGGAATACGGAACAGTACATATACACATTACGGAACAGTATATAATTACAAGAATAGAACAGGCGGTCTTACCGCTAAATAGCGATCTGTTTCAGACAACCTTGGACAAAAAAAAAGTAAGGACACAAATACATGGCAGGCGGTGTAAACTAATTCCTTCAAAAGTCAAACTATACAAACTGAACTACAAGAAACACTTATAGTATTTCTATGCCCACATACATGGACATTCATTTCATTCTCAAGACTACAATCTAAATACTGTAATCCTAAGACCACAAATGCTTTGCCAACACCGAGGACTAAGATGGAATGCCTATATGTTAGTAATGTTCTCGGTTGTCTTACCCCCACACCGGAACAACAATGCAAACACTGTTGCTTCGCGGTAGGTAAAAAGGTAAGATGGTGTAGCGATCCGGACAGACCTACCACCACTAGATCTATCAGGATACAACTATGTACTAACGATTAGGGTAATCTCAGTACTTTGTTTAGGTTAGGTTAGGTTAGGTTAGGTTATTTATAGATTTTTCCCGACACTGTTAGGAAATATAAAAATGTATGGGCAGGTTTAGGGTCATAAAACATCACTTATATGAGAGATCTTTTTCATACAAATCAAAAATATCCTTGAATTACGTAAATAGTTATTTAAAATAAATATTATTTCCTCGCAGTCGTTGAGAAAAGCACTATATGTATATACCTCACCAGAGGGCTTCAACTACATTTCGACCCTCTATATGACTCGTCCATAAATGGCTGACTTTCTACTCTCGGAAACAATGTAGGTACTATTTTTTAAATATATTTTATTCTATACTATACTATTTGACCCGCGAGTGGGTAGGCGCAAAAATAATATATTGCGTTTATTCTAATATTAGCGAGGATCTTATTCGCACAAATGTAAATATAAATAGTCAAGTAATAACGGCATATTTTCGAAGAACGCCTAGTTATTTTTCATTTTGTAGCGGACATTACTTAGCTATAATTAGACTAATATAACATGTCTTTTTACTTTACATAGTTTAAAACAAAGTCACTTTCCGCGTCTGTCTGTCTGTATATCCGCTAACGCCTCCTAAACCACGCAACGGATGTTGATGCGGTTTTCATCTTTCAATTAGATAATTTTTCACAAAAGATTTTTATGCATTTATATAAAGAAAATAAAGGTTTGTATATTTGTCCTCTTTGCATTCACCTCTCCACATTGCAGTGATGAAACTTTGGTAGGGTATTCTAAGGACGCACTGTTTTTATTATATGTAGGCATTTCTTTTCCAACATTTTATTTACCACTTTGTCAGCGTGACTAATATGTATATCCATGCCAAATAACAGCGTTCTAGTACTAAGAGTCTTTGAGGTACGCTGCGGGCGGACGGACAGACGGACGGACGGCATGGCGAAACTTTAAGGGTTCCTAGTTCGACTACGGAACCCTACACAGGAAATCCATCCAATCCACAAGGAACTATTTGAACAAATTTGAACAAAATTTTATTAATTGCATTGTAATGTAATTTTTTGATATTTGTACATTTGTTCTGTACCTGTGTAGCTCTGCCTACCCCACTCTGGGAATGAAGGCGTGATAGTATGTGTGTGTGTTCTCTACCTATTGACTTAACAATGACATGTAATAGTTATTTCTTATTTAATGATTATGAATATGAAAATAGTTTAAAGGATTTAATTTTCATTAGTCGCTATAATAACCCGAGCTAATCGTCACGATTAGTTTGGCTGCCATTCATAATTTGTCAACAAAGCAAATGTTTCAACTAGTCGGCGATAACAATCGTAAACGTGCGTGTGCAGCCATTTGTACGATTTAACGCTCCACCACGATCCAAGGCGGTCTCATAAACTAATGTTAATAGCTCACGGTACTCATAGTTCGTTACAAACAATTGTATTCTTACCCAGAGTTACGAGTACATTATGTATTAGTCACTGCTTGTTTGAAGTTACATACACTTAATACTTAATATTATTATTTTCGAGATTTGTTCATACGATTTGTTTCATATTTTGAGTTTCATAATAAATTAGTTGAATACCCAATTAATACAGAACAGAACATGTCTAAACATATTAGTGTTTTTTGACAGGAAGTGCCTTTTGATATTCAGACCAATAGTAGAGTTAGGCCAATGCAATGCTATGATCTGAAAATAAAACTGGTGGTGTCGATACTTGACAAGCAAACCAGTTATCATTTTTATTTATAATAACCAGCATCAGTCGTTTTCGGGGTGACGAGATCTAAATAAAAAACATTTTTTTTAAATAATAAGTAAACCGCGTAAACAATTATCGAAACATAAATTATTAAAAAAACATTAAAATATGCATAGGTAATGCATAAACTGTCACAATAACTATGTTCAGCATAAGTAATCCTTACTATAACGTGATCACAAAAACCCATAGTCAATTCGATGTAAGTCCATTTACTATGGAAAGCCGACTATGAATGGCTTTTCAATGTTTCGTAAATCAAATCGCTCAAATCTATATCCAGACCAAACTAAGTCATTTATTTATATGTTGATTGTTTTCATCGGGCTGATTCCGCTTCCGTAGACCTTCAGGACACCCTAAAAAAAACCATTTTGATACGGAACCCTAAAAAGTAATCTTAAATACAGACTGCGTGAATTTTAATTATGTTATTGAGCACATTTATGGAATCATCGCTATCGCGTTGACGTAATTCGTCGTAAGGGCGGCCATTTGTACCTTATTGTGAACTAGCGACCCGCCCTAACTTTACCAAGATGAGATTTACGTGTATTATGCACATAAACCTTTCACAAAACATCTTCTAAATGAATGACGACATAGCGCGCTGTTACTGCGGCTACAGGCAATACTGAAAGATTACTGACGAAAATACTGAAAGTCCTACCTTATCGTAGAGGCTCTTGGAGTCGTCGCTCTCCGGCGCCGACGCAGGCGCGTCGTCCTCGCGCAGCATGAGGTCCAGAAGGATAGAGAAGGCGATGCCGGCCAGCACGCACACCACCGGCGTCAGCGTGAGCATCAGCCGCACCATCACGCCCGCGAAGTACACGGCACTCAGGGCGTATAGGGCCACTAGAATATTGTTAGTACTAAGCAAGTATACGATAACCTTGTAAGACCTGGTGTACCATAGGAGGTACATAATCAAGACAATGAAGTTTAAACTATTTTTTAATGAGCCTAAAGTTGATTTTTATTTGTTTTAGTTTGAAAATGGTATTTAAGAGCAAAGGTAACTGAACTTTATTTCCTTGCTGGCACATTCAAGTCCCACTTACAAAAATCTCCGTTTGTGGTATGGTGGTCCCCACGAGGATAATGTAGGTCCTTTATCGTTGTGAGACAAAATGAGTGCTAATCAGAGGTCTGTTGCATGAGCCGGTATGCTCGCAGCCTGTGGTATTTTTGTCTAGCAATGATTACTGTAATGGCTGTAATGTACTGTAATGTAAGTTTTGTTAAAGTTTTGCTCCGTCCGTGCCTATCACTAATAATGACATCATTTTAAATTTCATACAACTATATTTCGTGCGTAAAAATGACTAACGCCTAATGGACCTGGATAAATTCAATGTAAATGAAAGGATTTTGGCTTTTTTATGGCTTTGTAGTGTCAGTCATTTGTATGCATATACAATTTTGGTTTTTACCAAGGTTTTACTTACCAAATACCCTCTCATCGTTAACATTCTTGATGCAGTACCACAAGCCCACCGGGAAGGTGCAGACCAGGACGTGCAGGTCGAAGAAGAACGACGACCAGGTGGTCGGCTGGTGTTCGGATACAGATGCTATGATGGGGATGTGGATCTTGGCATAACCGGTGTCCCATAGCGAGTAGAACCTAAAATTAATAATGGTTAGTAAAGCGCGCACCCCAATGACGAGGAATTTCGTACATTGAACTTTAGGCCTACTGCCAGCCTACTACTACTGGCGCGCCTATTACTATCGGGAAAAGGTTCGCAATCCATGATGCCGGCGGTCAATGTAGCTGTGCGAGGACGCCGGCGATATCAACGTGCGCGAGTGACAGAGACTAACAAGGGTGAAAATTCTTCGTGTTAGCGCCAGCGATATAGCCAATTTCCAACAACACGCATCGCGAAATTTCGCGTCGTATTATGGACGATGGAAGTAGGTGGGCGAGCACACAATATCAAAACGTGAACACCGAAGGCCATGTTTCTATAACAAAGGCTACTTATATTATAATTATGTATTAGCATTCGTGTTTAGTGCAGCTTAAACCTGATACCATCAACAATCATACAATATAAATCATATCCTGTCACATCCAACATACAACATGGTTGATTTTAGTGGCCTTGATTTATCTTGGTTCAGAAATACATATTTAAATATGGATAATGTTTCAGGCAATAAGTGTTAATACACAACTTAAAATTCAAAATTAAATATGTATTGCCTTTTAATAAAACGACAAGGTCTCGCTTTACTTAAATAATGCCGTTCAAAAATCAAAACTACTTAATTTATACTGGAGAGAGTTGTGCATTTTCTTAGATAGGGGTAATTTGTTTGTACAAGTTCATAAATTACGATATAATTAATAAGTAGATTCATTGTATTAACAGGAAAAACAGGTTATCTGATTTGATTAAAAAATGCAAAAAAGCAGGGTTGTTAAGGACATCATAATTTTAAAGGTACCTACAAATAAAAACGCTTACTTTTTTCTGTACAATTAACTGACAAGCAATCAAAAAGTTTTTGACCTATTTTATCTGATTTAATGATAACCTTATGCCTTATAACAAATAAATATCAATTGAAATTGCATAAAATATAGATTGATAATTTTAAAATGTTCATCCAATCCGCCAGTTTGTGAAGGCCCTAAGATGTCCTCTTCTTACCGTCCACTCCAAGGAGCAATGACCCCGAAGTAGGTGAGCATGACCACCACCAAGAAAACAGCGGCGGCCGCCACAAGCCCACCCACTATCAGCAGCTGCTTCCATTTCCCCTTGGGGCTCAGCATGTGGAGGTACTTCAGTGCCCCAATAGCCATCAGGAGCGCAAACACCCCTACAAAATTACACACATGTAAAATTCTACTTCTATGCATGATGTGGGCATTTTAGGGTCAGTGACCGCAATTGGTATAGTTGGCGCATTTGTACCTAGGAAATAAGTTTACAATAGTTAGTAGTGACCGAGAATGAGCTGCAAAAACTAATAATCCAGAAAAACTGAATAATGTATATGCGCCATTACTCACAATGTCTAACTGGTAAAAATCTTCAATATTAAAAACGTAGTAACATACATTATATTCCTCTTATGTTTGTTAAATAGTAATTCCCTAAACATCCATGCAAAAAACCACATCAATTTCTTGTCTGATTAGGGTAAACACAGCAAATATTTCACATTTAATTTTACGACAAAGCACTGTTAAATACAAACTATCCAATTTCATAGCTGATAAACATAACAAGAGAATGAAGTAGGTATGTATGTATATGTAAAGTAGAGTTAAACACAATACAAATTCAATATAGTACAAAATTTACTGTTTTTGAGCTGTATTTATAAAACATTTAGGTTCAACACTGTCTACATTCCTGTCTTGCTACTTACACAACACTTTATGACATTGTTTAATGATATGTAAGGTAATAAGGTGTAACACACAGTGAAGTTCTTATGCTATTGGATTTAAAAATATATTTTAATTTAGCTTATTGAGATCAATTTTCCAAGGCAAACAAGATGCGAGTTTTTGATATAAATCAAAACATCACAACCCTTCTTAAAAGTTTTCAACAGCATAATTATCTTATATGTTAGAATCACCACATAGTAAATATGGCTGAGCTTACCTGAAGCAGCCATGTGTTCACTAGTCCTTATTGGTTGGAACCCAACAAACGGGATTTGCATTGAAAGCAACAGGCCCACTATGTAGAAGACAGAGTAGCTCACAAACAACCTCTGTGAGAATCGGCCCATGATGAGCAATACAAACACATGCAGTGGGATCAGGTTGATGATAAACACGTAACCACCCCATGCTGATACCTGCAATGAATATCCAAATAAAACTGAATGTTTAGATGTAACAGGAATTTATTCCTACAATAAGCTTATATATACAATTACTTTTAGTGATAACACAGTTAGGCATGCCTGACTTTTATTGCTTAATTGCGTCCACTTAGCCAATTGGCTGAATCAGATTACAGTAAGTGGTAGGTAGAGTTGTTAAATCTAGTGTAAGAATATTTTTATGTAACAGGAGTGGGGAAAAACATGCTGCCAATAAAATTTAAAATATGATCCTCCTGATCTGATCCTGATCCTGATATTTTTTTCTTAAATGAACAGATTGTATTTAGCATTTTGAATTACTTACCATGTAAAAGTATGACAGAGCAGTGCAAATTGACCAGAAAATTGAGCCACATTTAACACTCTTCAACCACAAATAATAAGTGAACTGCAAGGCAAAGATAGCAATGCCTTCATTGTCATAGCTGCCCGCAACAGACCTGCTGCTGTACCCAGGGATGATAGCAATGAAGCAGGCCGCAAATAGACCTGCTCCACGGGACCACAACTCCGATGTCAGTAAATATGTGGCTATGGCAGTCAGCCCACTAAAAAATTGCAAGAAAAATATTAAATTGCACTAAAACATTGTTGACAAACTGTAACAAGTGACTAATTGACATCAATTTCATAATTAGGAATTACCTGAACACAGGAGCAAGGAACACGCAAATATCCCTGATATGAATAGGAATATTTAACGTGTGCAGGATCCAATGTATGGTGCCAGAGGTGAGCATAAGGCCAGGGTACACTGTGCCCCCGACGATACGCCCCAAGGGGTACCATGCTCGCTCATCAAACCAGTTCAAAAAGTTGTAAAATCCATGTTGAACCATATAAGCCGTCGAGCGGTAGTTAAACCTGTAACACGAACATCTTTTACAATGAAGGGAGGAGCCGCCACAAACTTAGGTTACTTCAACAATAATATATCAAGTGCCTTACCATGGGTCAAACTCATGAATAATACTCTCAAATCGGATTACAGCGAAAAGCCGAGACGCAAACCCAGCCAGCCAAGCAAGCGACAAAACTGTAACTGTGATAAGCGTGCTTAAGCCGGTTGTGTTATTAAATATCCCCTTGCTTGGGGCATTCGCCGCTTTCGCGGTGGTTATGGCGGGCATTTTCTTATTTTGAAACGCCGCAAACTAATATACAATTGTTTTTTCATACATTAGTACAGGCAATTCGATTTTATGAAAAATTGACTTTCAGCCGACTGACACGACACGTCTCTCTTTAAAAAAAGTTGCCAGTACGAAAAAAATAAGGTAGCGTTCAAATGGCAGAGTTTTAAAAGCTGTATAGTGCGTGAAGAAAACCGGTATTCTTATAATTAAAAAGAGAGCGAGCTATAAGTATGCTATGTTACTTATAGCTCGGCAAAAAATAAATAAATAAATAAATAATTGATGTGGTGACAGGTGGAACTAAAATATTCGTAATAATTGACGAATACTTCACAAGAATTTTTTTCGACGGTACTATTCTAGACCAAAGCCGCGTATACCCTTTGAGATTGCAATACAGACAACTCAATCAAATCACATATCACCTTTAGCAGATAAAGCTTCTTTCATAGAGTGCCTACCTTAGTAAGGCGGTTTATCAATTAGGGATGGTTGTTTTCCGGGTAAACTAAAAGCTACCATAATTAAATCAATTCACAAGAAAGGTATATTTTAGGACCTGGATAACTATAGACCGATTGCACTCCAGTGTTGTCTAAAATAATAGAAAAAAAAATACTGGAGATGAATTGACTTTTTTGATAAGCATAACATACTATCGAGCACACAGTTTGGTTTTCGTGCAAATAAAACAACAACTTTAGCTGTTTATGAAGTAATCCAAATTATTGCTAAGTGTAGGAATGACAGGGTTCTCGTATCGGTCTTTTTTTATGGATATGTCTAAGGCATTTGACAGTGTGTCAAAAAAGGCTTTTGGACAAATTACATGGTTATGGAATTAGGGGCATCTGTTACGCATGGCTCAAATCGTATCTCGAAAACAGGCAACAATGCACTGAAGTTCAAGCGTATTGCGTGAGTAACAAAACTTTTAATAACCATAGGTCACCCTATAGGACAAATAGGACAGAACTACCACAGGGGAGCATCCTTGGGCCTCTATTATTTATAATATATATTAACGATTTACCAACTATCACAAAACAAGAGATACTTTTGTTTGCCGATGACTGTTCGGTAATAGTTCGAAGTGATGCGACGTAGCATTACGAGAATGAGCTCAATGAAGTTTTTTGCGATGTTAATGTATGGATGGAAAGCAGTAATCTGAAAGTTAATTTTACGTACCCCATGGTAAAACAGTTAAACAAAAAATTTGCTATAAGGGATTTGAACTGGAAAATGTTAACGCAATGAGAGCAAAGACAGGCTCTTCCGATGTAAAAGAGATGCCTTCGTTCCGTTTTTGGCTTAAGCCAAACTGACTCATGTTGGCCAATATTTGGCAAAAATAATATCCTCACTTTTCTTGCTTTATACGTATATATAAAGTTTGTAAATTAAAAAAAAAAAATTGCATATGTCTACTGTAGGAATACCCACACAAAGACTACGCTCGAAATACGGGCATGACATAGTGTGTATCCCCTTTAACTCTGCGCTCCTTACAAAAGGCGTAATATGTATGAGCATTAAACTTTATAATAAGCTACCTGTAGAACTGAAACAGTTACCACCTTTGACTTTTAAGAGAAAGTTGTTTGACGTGTAAAAAATGTTTTTACAGCCTAAGTGGCTTTTTGCAAAGTTAATGCTCCTATTGACAAAATCGTGCATCTGAAAATGTATAATATGACTATCTAATCAACTAATATTTTTTTGTCTAATCTAAATATCTAAATCTAAATCTAAATATATATATAAAACGCTAATGTTTGTACGTAAAGACAGGGTTTTCTCTATCTCCACGAACTCCAATCAACTTCCCGTTGGGGTGGTAAATACCCCTTGGTCTCCCGGTGGGAGTAAGGGAGTTTGGTCGCGGTGGGTGGAAGTGGGTGGTTGTGGGTGGCGAAAATGTGGAAAAATATATATCTGTCCTTTTCTAACTTATGAGAACTTCCGGAAATGATCTAAAAAACTCCAAATTGTGTTATAGTCGGTCTGGTATGTAAAGAATCTAGAAAGTTCTATATTGTGTAAAACTGTTGTATTCGATCTGGAATGTTCTGGAAATAGCTGTAATGATCTAGAAAGTTCTATAACTTTCTGGAATAATCTAGAAAGTTCTATATTGTGTAAAACTGTTGTATTCGATCTGGAATGTTCTAGAAAGTTCTGGAAATGGCTGGAATGATCTAAAAAAGTTCTATAACTTACTGGAATAATCTAGAAAATTCTATATTGTGTACAACTGTTGTATTCGATCTGGAATGTTCTAGAATGTTCTGAAAATGTCTGGAATGATCTAGAAATTTCTAAAATGTGTAAAACTCCTAAAATCGGCTTAAAAAATTCAGACCAAAGTGATGTACATCTGAATGTTCTAGAATTTTCTGGTACTAGAAATTTCGATATCCTAAGTAGGTATATTTAGTATCAGCATTGCACCCGTGCGAAGCCGGGGCGGTCGGCTAGTATCAAATAAATTAGGACTTTATGATGAGCGTGATTTATATTAAAATTTTCCAAAAAGGAAATTAAATTAGTATAAGTCGTATTTCGAGGATTTTGAATCTGTTTTAATTAAAATGTAATTGTTTAATTATTTTTAAATTTCTGTTTCTAATAAAATTGGTTCTATGTTATCTTACTAAAATAAATAATTCCCTGTCAGAAGTCATTTAGTAAAATTAGCTGTAAAATAGAAAAATAAGATATTATTGCAAAATAAGATATGCAACAAACGGACTTGGGAACCTAGTGCTCCCATTTTGTCTACGGAACCCTTGATCATGTAAGACTTGTCAGTTACCCTTATAAAATTGCATCTGGGGCCCTACTTCAGAAATTAACGTTTTAAGTTACTCTTTAGATGTCTCTTTCTCATTACGTAGTCTTTAGCTTTGAGTGAGAGGGATGGGGTATATAAAGTTTCAAATAGTGGTAGTAACTATCCGGCCTGACGGTGACATGACATTGACAGTTAAGCGATTTTATTGCAACGGGGTTTTGTTTGTTGACGGGGGACCTATAAACTATGAATCAGTTGGTTTAGAAAGTAAAATTATTTCATTATCCACGTATAAGATACTACAAAGTATTCGGAAGGATATTGTTTTATTATTATAAATGTCTAATTATCAGGAAATTGTTAACTTGAACATCGGAGGGACTAGGTAAGTTCTATTATCATTATAGATGTAAGTACAGAGCTGTATTGTGAGCGTAATAATCTCTATTATTATTCGAGTAGGTAACCTATTTTTGTTTCGCTGGAGGTTTTTAGTAGCTGTTGTGTCAGCATGTCGTGGCTTTCCATTACGAGGGAATATACCCGTTATACTTGAATGTTCTCTTGACGATATTGCGATTTTACCGAACAGGCAGCCGGTACTGCCTTAGATCAATGTAAATATGATATATTATTTTGTGTGGATTTTATTTAATCTGCCAAATTATTCAAAAACTAGGTAAAAAACCCGAAATTAATTTAGATTTGTGTTGTTTCTTGCCAATTAAGATAGGTATTACAAATCACATAATATGCATTAAGTTACGGCATTAAGTTCGCCTTTTGCATATTAAGTGTATTCTTTTTTTTGTGCAATAAAGATTAAATAAATAATAAATAAATAATATGGCCAGGACAATGATTAAGGATGTAGCAAATGTTAATGCCATCTAATGGATATCTTGACAAAGCCTTAACCCCTCGTATGCGGGAGGTCAAAAAGTACCAAGTTCTAGTCTCTTCTGATTAGGATATCTACACTAATATTATAAAGAGGAAAGATTTGTACCTATTTTTGTATGTTTGTAATGAATAGGCTCAAAAAGTACTGGGCCGATTTAAAAAATTCTTTCACCAATAGAATGCTACATTCTTCCAATTTGTCATAGGCTACATTTCATTTTGAAAAAAATTAGGGATCCTTGGTAAAATTTGAACAATGTAACCGAAGGTGTAGAAAAATGAGCGGGCGAAGCCGCTGGCGGGTCGCTAGTAGTCCATAAAATTGAACTTTAAAAAAAATACAAAAAGATATCCAAATTTTGAGCATGGATCCGTGCCTAGGCATACAAGGGGTTTAGCTGCATGTTTCTTCATTACAAATATATATTTTTTTTTTTTTTTGCACAGTCAGGCTAAGATGTTTACCAGTGTATTAGTAATAGGAATGAGAAACTTCAAATTCAGCTGTTAAATTAATTTTACTCCTTTGTAGATTTGCCACATCCTGGCATACGCTGACATGGGTGCCCGATACATTTTTCACTGCATTGCTGAGCGGTCGCATACCTACGGTCAGAGATGAGACTGGAGCTATCTTCATAGACAGGGACCCCAACTTGTTTGGTCTCATCTTAAATTTCCTTAGAACCAGGGACATAGATCTTAATAATGTAAATATCAGGGCCCTCAGACATGAGTGCGACTACTTTGGAATCACTCCTCTGAGCAGGAGACTGGCCCTGTGCGATGAAATGAACCATTCTTCCTGTGGAGATGTGCTGTTCTATGGATATCTACCACCACCTTGTAAGTAGCTTGAGTACCTAGTAATTTTAATGTGTTAATCACGATGAACAACAAGGCTACCATGTTTTCTACAATATTCCCGACATGACGAGAACATGGGAGTGGAGTTCCCACTACTACATATACATTTCATAAGCACATACCAAAGACTCGGCTGCTGTGTCTATTGTTCCGACCCAGGCTAGGATTGTAACTGGCAGACTTAAAGAAATATAATATATTTTTATTTTATTATTTTCATACATCAGTCGTCAATATGATTATGTATTCAGCAATTTACAAAACAACAATTAGTTACTTATATTAATAAATAAAATTTGACATTTATTGCGAAATTACTTGGTTTACCTAAACATACACATTGTTATTGAATAGACTTTAGTTTGGGACTAGGTTGATTTGAGTGAGATTGTCCCCTGATATTTATTTATTCATTGAATTGAATGAACATGGCTACCAAGTGCTTGGTGAACAGCAATGATTACTGCGCGGCCGCGGAATTAAACACGGTTACTGAGTCTTATGCATATTATGATGTAAATATTTGGTATGCAACAAAACTCAAGTAGTTTTTATTTGAGCTTGGATGTCAAATTAATGTGTGCCTTATCAAGGCAAGTTCTTTTAAACATTTTGTTTTGTTACAATATCAGTATTATAACTTTCATCAAGCTAATGACATTGCAATAAAATAATAGTACATATCACATCTAAATATAATACTTCACTATGTGTTGATAATGCAATCAGTTATTATCAGATAAGATAACACTATTAGTAATTATAAATTTTGTTATGATAAAGTGATTCAAAGGCAATAAAATGTGTAGGGTATGATATTATTGTTCAGAATGTATTAATTAAACTTTATTTTTTGTATTATTATTTACTGACAACTCATTGGATTTTATTGTTCCATATTGGGATTTGGTTAGTTGATGCATCAGCTGCATCTCAATATCTTCACAAAGTTTCAGGTTAACAACATAATCCTATCCTAATACATAATTATGTACGAGGGCATAGTGAAAAGTCTGGAAAAAAATAATCCTTTTTTTTAGTCCAAGTATATATTTATTTTTCAGTGTAGTCCCCATGTTACTCAATACACTTGGTCCATCACTTTTCTAGCTTTTCGATTCCCTCCGTATAATAAGATTTCTCCAACCCTTCAAAATACGCATTGTTTTCTGTGATGATTTCTTTGTTGGAACCAAATCTTTTTCCTCCAAGCCATTTCTTCAAGTTTGGAAAAAAAAATATAGTCGCAGCGGGCCAAATCTGGAGAATAAGGCGGATGCGGGAGCAATTCGTAACGCAACTTATGGATTTTACCCATAGCAACTGCACAAGTGTGGACCCGTGCGTTGTCTTGGTGAAAAGTGATTTCTTTTTCGCCAAATGGTTTCCTTTTTCCATTAAAACTTCATGAAATCGCTGTAACAAGTTGACATAATATTCGCCGTTAATCGTTTTACCTTTCTGAAGGTAACGTACCACGAGCATCCCAGAATACAGTAATCATAACTTTATTCGCCGGTAAAACTGCTTGGGCCTTCTTTGGTGCAGGTTCACCTGAAGCAATCCATTGTTTTGACTGCTCCTAGGTTTCTGGTGTATTATGATGAATCCAGGTTTTGTCAACAGTTATGAAACGACGCAAGAAGTCCTTTTCATTACACCTAAACTTCGCACAACATGCCTCTGACAGGGTCAACCTAGTGCGCTTTGGATCCACCGTGAGCAATCGCGGCACCCAACGGGCGAAGAGCTTTCGTCAGAAATGCTTACAATATCTGCTATCTCACGTACCTTTACTCTTCGGTCGTTCAATAAGATGTCATGGATTTTGGTGATCATCTCTGGTGTAGTAACCTCAACTGAGCGTCTGGGTCGGTCGGCGTCAGCAGTGCTTGTACGGCCACAAAGAAAATCCGTAAACCACTTGTGGATCATTTTTAGTCGAGTTCCCGTGATATTCGTCTATTTTTTTTGTATCCGTAATGGTTTTATTTAGCAAAAAAATAATGTTTAATCAGAATACGAAACTCACTTTTCTCCATGCTTGCTAACACAGAAGTGATTGTTTCATTTTCATAGAGCTGTCAAAAAAAACTAGCCAAGCGAATTGGTTGAAAATATACGATTTACCTCCGAAAAAGCTGCATTACAAATTGACATTAATATATTTGTGAAAAAAATACGTTTAATAAGATTTTTACCAGACTTCTCACTCTGCCCTCGTATTATAAATGTAAAAAATTCTATGAACAAAATTGAAAAATGAAAATGAAACATATATAAGTATTTTGATATTTTGGTACATTGGATGTATTTCGATTGGATTGATATTTGTAACTCAATTACGCCAGAACGGCTGAATATATCTGGATGAAATATAAAAAATCTGGAATAGAGTAGGACATGGACTAATTATTATCCCGAAAAATGGGACAGTTCCCGAACGACTTCTACGCGGACGGAGACGCGCGCAAAATCTAGCATATTATACAAAACTAGCTGTTTCCCGCGACTCCGTACTCGTAGAAATCGGCTATCGGTATTCCCTCAGGAACCGACCTACTTTTCGGAATAAAAAGTATCCTGTCCTGCCCCGGGACTCAAACTATCTCCATACCAAATATCATCTAAATCGGCAGTGGCGGCGCAAGACCTAAACATTTCGCCAGGCCGGGATTTACTTTTGGGTTTTCCATACATAAATTTTTTTTCGACTGTGAGGCGCAAGGCCCTTTGCACCGCGAGGCCGTGGGCGGTGGCCCACACTGCCCACGCCTTACGCTGCCACTGTAAATCGGTTCAGCGGTTTATCCGTGAAAGCGTAACAAACAGAAAAACCAGAGAGACAGAGTTAGTTAAATATTTATAATATAGTATAGATTTTAAAATGCTTATGAGAAGTACTAAATGTCTAAATACTAATAAAATGCTAAATAAGAAATAATAGCTAGTGGTATTGATAGCATTATTATGGATTATGGCCCATGTAATAGTTTGTTAATAGTTATCGGGATTGTTGTTTTTCTATGAAACACGAGTGACGAATGCGCTGTTCCTTGCAAGACTTGCAAGTGCCGAACGCTATAATAAGCTGCCAGTACTTTTAACACTGAACGTTGGGCACGTGGACAGGGGTACAGTCGTGTTTGTTGTATATAGCGGCGTCCGACTCTCGCACGCCGTCTGTGTGTTGCCGTTCGTATAGAGATAGACCAAAAGGTTCACTGTACTTGCTACCCAATCTGCTCCCCAGTTCTGTGACCTTTGCGCTTAAGAGTTAAAATGATTATAATGCAACAAAAATCTATAGTTTATGCATCAATATGTTTTTTTAGTAAGCACACCATTGCCAAGTAATGGATCTAGCAGAAACGGCAATGGGTGTTCCCGCAAGAGCTCCACGGCGTCAAACGCAGATGTCTCGTCCAGAACACATTCCAGAAACTCCTCCTTGGACCTAAGAACTGTGGGGAGAATACCATCACAGGATCAAATAAGGTATGTATTTATTTAAACTGTTGTAGTTCTTTACTTTTATTACAAAAAGTCCCGCCACACTACACTTGTATTATTGACATTGTGACTCAGTATTTGAGCTGTAGGTATATATGAACTGTTTTTTATTTTTCAATTCCTTTTACCCGTGGGTTTGCCGGGTTAGAATAGTGCCACTCCATGTCTTCCCGTCGAAGTCGTAAGAGGCGATTTAACTTCTTGACATGATTGTGCAAAATGTGGTTATAGAATTATAAATAGGTCTTTTTAGATTTTTTGGTATTTCTGTAGCTCTACCTACCCCGCTCAGGGAATGATGGCGTGATGTTATGTATGTATGTATGTATGTATGTAATTCGTTTTTGCTTTTGTACGCTTTCTTCTCTTATTGTGAAATTTACCAAATAGGGTGTTTTCGGGTCAAAAATCGATCTGACAAATCGTCGTCTTCGGGACATTATTTTTCCGCTGAAAAATCGGGTACCGAGGTGTTTGACATATATATGTAGACGACACTATCAAATTGTGATTTATTAGTGTCGTCTACCCTAGAGCCCTTTTGCCCAGGGAACCGATTTTTGACTTTCGAGCGTTCGAAAGTTTCAATCGAAAGTAACCAAAAACAATAAAATGGTATTTTTGACTTGCGAGCGATAGTAAATATGAACACGAGTGGTCCGTGGCATTCGTTTTGAATTCTATCAATAGAAAGTATCATTTGACATCTGTCAAACCTGTTAATATTAAAACAATTCATATTGTTATAAACTTATAATACTTATAGCAAAATTAGCGACATAAAATAAAATATTACAATAGGTATGGCAAGTCTGGAGGAGTATTTAATTTTAGTAAATAATAATGAAGAGGAAGAAGATGAATTTGTGCCTGCGCAACCGCCGCGTTTTCGGCTAGCGGAATTAGGAAACGAGCCATTTCTCGAAAGCGAAAATAAATTTAAGAAGTATTACAGATTAAGTAAAAGCCTATGCAGATATTTAATTCATAAGTTAAGGCCGTTTGTCTCGGATGCTCAACGACCATGTGATTTAAGTATTAACGCAAAGGTAAGTTAATTAGTTTTGTGTGATTATTATGGATACAACATAAAGTTTTTCCAATTATGTTACAAAACAATTGCATGTTCTAACCAGTTACTATTATCTAGAAAGAAAGAAAGAAACCTAGCAATGACATAGAAACCCACAGACGAGGAAGCGTTTCATTTAACCTAAATTTATAACCAGTCAAGAATTTGTAAAATAACGTAATAAATCTCACTCGCACTTAAATAATAATTAACTTGTTATAATTTTAACTTTTGATAGTTTCACACATTTATTCGCATTCAAAATATGAATTACAAAAAACCGGTAAAACATTGACTTACTGCGTATAATGAAACGCGTTCCAACTTAACAGTATTATTTAGTCAATCCCTCAGTTTCGAGTGAGAATCTCAAAAATATGGAATTTGGTACCATTCGAAAATAAAGCGTGAAAGATTGTCGCATTCGAATATTTTCTACTGCTGGATTTTGAAATCGAACGCTCTAAAGTCAAAAATCGGTTCCCAGGTACTAATTATAAACTTACATATTTTGCTTTGTTTTGTTCCAGCAGGTGTGGTCGAGGACACTCCAGAGCTGCCTCGTTGGGTAACGCAGACTGCTACAAAGGGCTACGTCCACCAGAATGTAAGTTTCAATGCATTTAAAAATTCAAAATGTTTTTAAAATGAAAGCATTTGTTTTGGCCGGTTTTCTGCCTTTTCGCCAACAAATCTTTGACAAATGCATCGTTTCGCAAAATTTCAGGATTTTTATAAAACTAACCTAACCTAACCTAGGGTTCTATACGATGGTCCTGAAATAAATTCAGAATTATTTACAGTTTCGGAAAAAAATACGGGTTATCAAATGATACGTTTGTGAAATGAATCATTTGTGAAAGATTGGCTATGAAATGATAGGATCCCGATTTGACCACTAAGTATTATTTTCAGTGAACAACTCATGGGCTGACAGCATGAAAGTACAGATTATAAAGGCACATCATAATTGGATAGCAGTTGCATATACACACTTTGTTACTGGATACAGGTACATATTGTTATTTTAATGATAATTATAATGATCACAATAATGATGATGATGATGATGATGACGATGATGTTATTTTATTAAAGAAAAACCATTGCATGCTTGTTAAAATGTAATTAATTTTGTAAGCAGCTTATCTGTTTCTACTTTTTAAAGATGAAGATAAAGTTAAGTTTATTGATTAACTATGCACAACAACATAAGAAAATATTCCTTGGACCCCAAACTATGCTGAGCTTTTGCTCATTGTTTGTATATAAATCAGTTCAGAGACTACTTTAAGCAGATGGGTTGAGTAAAGCAATGTGGTCTGGCAAAATAGAGTGACTATTCTACCTCATCTATCCTCAAATTCCTAAATTTTAATTTCCCCAAAAACTATTTGTATTATTTTCTCGATAGGTTATACACATCGGTAAGGTAACACTTGTGACTACCACTTCATCATTTCGCCTAATCGCCAGAGAGTTGACTCTCTTGAGTCTTGAACGAAGACAATATCAATAGATCTTAAAACAATTGTGCACGTTTTCAGACTGACAGACTCCTGCGGCTGGTACGTAGTGTTCCAGTCGCCTGTCCAAGACTCGGTGATCGAGCGGATCGCGTTGAACGCCAAGACGGGCGGCAGCGGCGCCACGGCCAGCGGCGCCAGCGCGGCGGGCACCGACGTCATGCTGGGCGTCGCCAGCGGCCCGCTCGTGCGGCTCTGGGCGTTCTCTACGCACAGCGAGCCTGTACGGAGGACCTTAGTTGGTAAGGTTAAGTTACGTTAGGTTAGTCGGCGTTACGGAGCTCCGAATTAGGCATAAATCTGTTTTTTTTTAGGTAATAACTCTCTTTAAATTAGGTTTTTTTTCGACGGACACACCAAACAGCTGCTTTACACGTTGAAAGTATACGATTCCATCTATTGCCTTTTCCGCCAATGTATAAACTTGCATAAATGCTTTTCATGACTACTCAATCATTCACATACAATAGGTAAATTAGTAACAGTATCCCGCTATATAACTTTTTAAGCCGTAATATCAGTTCCTCTATCCTAGTTGAACTCAATTTTCATTAAAAATAAAAGTGTATATTGACTTATTACAATTTGTAGGAACTTTCAACCTGGGTGTGCGCGTGGAGCACCTGTTGTTCGTGGGCCCGCAACTAGTGGCGCTGAGCGGCGCCGGCGCCCGCAGCAAGGCCGGCGTGTGGCACACCAGCACGCAGCACTGGCAGACGCAGGACGTGGCGCACCTCAGCACGCACGACACCGCCGGCTCCTTCCTGCTGCTCGGCACCGCCACCGGCGCCATCAACTATATAGGTGGGTGTGGCGTCATGAAGCGGCAATTACACTGAGTCGACCGCAACAGTAAAGGATAAGCGCGACAGCTGCAATCGCCTAATCACGTGACCGCAGTAGGCGGACAGACTAATGTGAAGACGACGTTCTTTGGCCGAAGTAGTTTGAAACAAGTTAGGCGACCGCATTAGGTGAAAGACTCAGTGTTATTGCTGCTTGATTCCCATAACCCCCGTTGATTCTTGTGTGCATAAAGATACGTAGCAGGCCTTGTACGCAGGCTGCAGATCTTGCTTTACGCCACTGTTCTCAATTTGGTTAGATTGTTCTAATACTAATTGTGTAATCATTAAAATATTTTAATTGTTACAGATATGCAGAAATTCCCGTTACGCATGAAAGACAACGATTTGCTAGTGACCCAGCTATACAAGGACCCTAACCAAGAACCCATTACGGCCATATCAGTATACCTTACCCCAAAAACTAGTAAGTATCCAACTAGTAAGTTCTTACCATTTTTTATACCTGGTGGTCCCATCAAACAGTTCCTACTAAATCAGATGTTTTTCTTGGTGTTAGGATATCAACCACTATAAATCGATGTTTATTTTTAGATTTATGTGGCAACTGGATAGAAATAGCGTACGGCACGCGGTACGGCTCAGTGCGTGTGATAGTACAGCATCCAGAGACGGTCGGACACGGTCCGCAGCTCTTCCAGACGTTCACCGTTCACCAAAGCACCATCACCAAGGTAACTAACGTTAATCATCCTCGATCAAATCAGTGCAAGCCTCAAAAGGCTTTCAAAAGCAGGTTGTATGTCCTTTGTACATAATATATTATGCTTCGGGCCGTGGAGATATGCATGTTAGTGCTCATTTGTATGTGTACGCCCCTTTTAGCATGCACAAAATGTTCACTAGTGATAAAATGTGCAGTAGTAGCACCTACTACGAGGGTCAAACTGAAAGTTTCGGGAATAGAAAAAAATATGCAGTTAAATTGAATAAAAGTAATTTTATTGTTTTCAAAGTATTCTCCTTTATATTTTATGCACTTTTCCATGCGATCAAACCGGTCATTAAAAGCACTTATTGAAGTCTGAAGTAGGGGTCGACAAAATGGCCATTTTAAAAGCCTCCACTGCTGCTTCCGGCGTCTGAAACCGCTGACCACGCTACTTATCCTTAATTTTGGGGAATGTGAAAAAGTAAATTGGGGCTTAAGTCGGGGCTGTATGGAGGATGGTCCAGTAATTCATTTGAGCTGCCTCCGTTGAATTTATTCAAAGTTCTGAGGGACCAATTGACACGAGTCGTTTTCTGCTCCTCAGACAATAAGTGAGGGATCCAACGGGAAAACAACTTTCGCACGCCTAATTGTTCCTGTAAAATGATTTGTATCTGACTCATTCCAATGCCCAAACACTCTTGAATCCCCCGATATGACACATGTCGGTCTTCCTTTATCAGCTGACGCACAGCATCGACGTTTTCTTGCGTGACTGCCGATTTTGGTCGACCTTCACGCACGTCGTCCGTGAGGGATAGACGGCCACGTTGAAATTCTGCATACCACCTGTATATTGTCGTCTTTGAAGGTGCTTCATTACTAAAAGCAACAATCATCCGGTCTCCACATTGTTTTTGTGATAATCCACTTTTAAAGTCGTAATAAATCATAGCTCTTAAATTTTCACGGGACAATTCCATTTTTAGCAGCGACTTGACGACTTCAAAAAACAATTGAAACCGAACCATCGCTTTTTTTTTCTATGTGGCCAGTGTGTTAAAATAATGAAACTTTAGAGATTATAAAAAGGTATGATATGTGTCAAAAATATGTTTCTAAGTATTAGATTCCCTTCAGTGCAGCCCTCGTATTCAAATCTAATCTAATGTTCCTAATGCCACTTCTTTCTTACCCCAAGCTATTACTATTATAACTGTGTGGGGCTCCTATTTCTGGGCAGTTTTCCCTTCTGGCAACAACCTTGCTAGATACCAATGATACCTGAGTAACCTGTAATTTTGTGATTTGAGTACATTACGATTACTGTAAGTGTAATTACCACTGACAGAGAGTTTGTCTTTATTTAATTTTAAACTTTAATTTCATACTATTTTCATACCCACGTCTACCGATTTATACTATTTCATTTCTTTGATATTAAAGCTGAAAATTAAATGAAGGCAATCCATCTGGCAGTGGTAAACTCAAAATAATTCTACTGTAAATATGTCTTGTACAGCCTCCATCAAATATTACCACACAATAGAGACACTTTTTTCCAAACTAATATATGAAAAATCATCAGAATTAATCGTCATCAACTTTGAGGATGTTAAAAAAAATGAGTTTAGATATTTTTGAATACCTTGTCTTCCAGCGTATATTTAATATCAAATGAACAACAGTTTAACAACTTTCTAACATCTTTCGTCTCAGCACAATTTCTGACCAATTCTTGAGTTTTAGGTTATAATTTGTACAAGGATAACAGGTGTCAGAATTGACTTCGTTACTGCCTATCACTGTAGTCCAACAACTGACAACAACAGCCCTCAACGCCTTAACTATTGCGCAAAAAGAATACAATAGAATTGAATAACTTTATTTTGCATTAAATGTGGTACTAGAGATGTCTTAGACTTATCTGGCAAGGAAAAAAGAGACAGGTAAAAAAGGAGGTAGAACGGATATAATCCAAACAAAAATAATAATAATTAAAACAGACACCATACCACACATTGTCATTATTTATTTATAATGGTCAAAATATTCATTAACAGAATAAAAACATTTAATTCCATGCGCACCAGTCCCGCGGGGCGACAGATCTTTAACCGATTTTCAACGCTATGTCAAATACAAAACCAGAGCGAATGTCAACTTTGCCTCATAGATACTCAGGTCTATTTTGCGTTGTCAAATGGCGTTGAAAAGTTTAAAGAAAGCAATTCGAATGGTAGGGTCTCTTTCGTTAGGACAAAATAATTTTGGTCAATATGTTTCATTTCCCAAATTTTCATTTGCCAACCTGCTTTGTTTTCTGTACCTAACCGTAAATATTTCTGGATTTTATAAAAGCTAACCTAATCTAACATTATAGGGTTTTACACGATGGTACTAAAATAAATTCTGAAAGAATTATATAACATTGGTTTGGCAAATGAAAAATTTGGGAAATGATAATTTGACCAAAAATATTTTGCCCAAACTGCAGGCTCCCCGAATGCTAGCACGTGACGCCCACGCTTCTTTTCCTCTGCACTGCTCGCCAACATCTTCCCCTGTTTCACGCACCATCTCGTCGGACTATAGTTGAGAGTGATAACTGATATTCCTTGCTGCAGGTGTCGCTCTCCGAGAACTACCTGGTGTCGGTGTGCAGCGAGTACAACCACGTGCGCTCGTGGCGCGTCACGCGGTTCCGCGGCATGATCTCCACGCAGCCGGGCACCACGCCCAAGGCCGCCTTCAAGGTGCTGGCGCTCGAGGCGCCCACGGCCCAGCCCCACAACGACTGTGGTAACGATCAAGAGGGTTTTTGACACGCATTGATACTTATTTAAGCTGCAAATTTAAAAAAAACTGGTTTCGAAATATTATTATAAAGACACAAAAAGAGATACGAAAACGTATGGGAAACTAAAACGGCGGTTTGATGAAGACCATGTTGTGTAATAATAAGTCTTCTTTTAGGACCTTATGGAGAACAAGACGAGGAGCAGATCTTCATTCAAAAAGTTGTTCCGGACACGGATACGCTATACGTCCGCTTAGCTTCCAATGGAAAAAGGTAGGCAAGCAGCACTCGTATATTTAATTTCCGAAATTTCTTTCGTGATACTTTATTTTTGAAGTACCTGGGCGACCGAGCTCTACTCTCGGTTTATGTAGACGACACTTTTAAGTCGTTATTTGTGTTGTCTTGTCGATTACGTATGTCGAATAATTGGGTTATCCCAAAAAAAAATACCACTAGTTTTTAATTTTTTTTTCGATAAAATAGACTAATTGAAGACACTAATTTCACGGTTTTTGCATTTAAATCAATATATTAATTAATTTTAATTTTTAAAGAAAATGATTTTATGACGTCACTACAAGCTGGTTTGTTTGAGAAATGCTTTAAAACTATTGAATTCGTTTGAGAGTACGCGTTTCTGTCAGATCACGTAAAATGTCAATGTCAAGTCATGTCAATATAGGTAAACTAAAGTATTAATGGTATTGTGAACGTTATATTCTTATACCTAAATCATACTTACATTAGAGCTTTAGCTCCACGTATTTCAGCTACGTTGTGCTTGGAGTTGTCTCCCAAGTATGTCAATATCCTGACTACTATATCCACTTTGGGTAGATTAGTGGAATTAGCCCTTACAAAGTTTAATAAATGTACAGCGTTGGTCGTCATTATAAGCAAGAATATCGGTATCCAAGATCTGGCGATGGTCAATATGTGTAGCAGGATCGTCAGATTCCGTAGAATTTGAAGCAATGTTGTTAAAATACAGAAAATCAGAAAACGAGTAGTTATATGTTGCACACCAAACAAACCGAAATTTTATTTTTAGTTAGTTGAGTTTGACAATTTCACCCACAGACTAGCCTACGGGCGGAGGTTCCAAAACGGACTTGTATTTTAATCATACCATTTTTTAAGATTTGACCTTGTCATGTTTATATACAGTTAAAAATTGTCTTAATTTTAATAAGCGTTAAAATAAAACAGAAATAAATAAGACAAAATGCGATATACATTATTTATTTATTACTGCATTCCGGACTCATATTATATGCAGTACTATGGTTGATCACAGATTAGACACAACTTACCAATGAAGATCGTGACGTCACTAAATTACAGGTCAAATAATGTCAAATGATAAATTAGAAATAACTATTTAATACTAATTTTGTAAAATAATCTGATAACAAGGAATGGTTCTACAACCCTTTTTCTCGAAATGGTTTTTGAATCACTATACATTACAAAATTATGGGCTAACCCAATTCGGAACCCGATTTTACGGCGGTACCCGAATTTTCCCAAAGTTGACGACTTGACAGATCAAATTTTTGACCCGAATAACCCCTATTTCGCAATTTTCATCCAAATGGTTAGAGCCGTTACCGAAAACGTGATTTGATTACAAATATATAATATACTAACTAGCGACCCGCCAGCGGCTTCGCCCACTGCATTTTTTTTTGTTGATTCTTTCATGTCACTTATATATAGGGGTATGAAAAATAGATGGTAGCCGATTCTCAGACCTAATGAATATACATGTAAAATTTCATAAAAATCGGTCAAGCCGTTTCGGAGGAGTATGGTAACTAACACTAAGACACGAGAATTATATATATTAGATATTTTTGTTTTCTAAAGTAACCTTATCGAATTGATCCAGTGCCAATTTAAACTTCAACACTCTAGAATCGTCCTTAATAAGATGCCCATTGTAAGAATATACATCAAACGCATCACACGAGATAATCAGAATCACATTAATTCGTAGGTTTCCATGTGATCTGTGCTGTTAAATTAGTGTCGTAAAGTGGTTGTATCAACAATCTCTCCCCCCACCCCCCAGGGTATGCACCATCCGTTCAGTAGACGGGTCAGCGGTGTCGTGCTTCATGGTGGTGGAGTGCGAGGGCGCGCTGCGGCCGCGCCGCCTGCTGCTGTGCGGGCACCGCTCGGGCGCCGCGCAGATGTGGGACCTCACCGGCGCCATCGACAAGGCCGCCAAACCCTCGCTCTCCGTCGGCAACGGCAGCGGCAGTGGTAAGTAACCTCTGCTCTCTGTTGTTTCGGAATAGAAGCGAAGAAAGGCCAAATGTGAAGTAGAACGAATGCAATATATTCGTGCCATATGTAACATTAGTTTAGTAATAATAAGATAGTTTCTATAAGTGTTAAGCATAATATTGTAGTGCCCGACAAGATTTCATGGCAGAACGAAAATTGTACCTTATACCTTATACCCATGAAAGCAATGAAAAGTGAAATTTGATAAACTGAAAATATCCCTTTCTTAGACCGCCAAGACTGACGAGTGGCAGTGATAAGTGTATTGGAGAAATCACAGTGACAGTTAGTAATGATGTTCAACATAAGTACCATTGTTCGTTGGAATTCTTTATTCTCGAGTCATTCAGAACATGGGTCGTCTTCTCTCATTATATCAGACAGACCACATGAACAAAGCGCTCGGTGGTTCGAAGGAACGTAAATGAAAAGACAATGAACTAGTTGGAAAGGTTGAAGTTGACAAATAAAGCCTTACATACATTATATAGATTTTTGGGAAACTCTTGCCTGCGCGATGTAGAACCGTCACTAGAAATGTTCGGTGACGTATAGTTGTTATATTTTAGTTTCGTTAGTTAGTTTATGCTAAACTGTCCTACGACTAATTTCGCAACGCTTTGAATTTGTACACTGCAAAATTAATATCAAAATCGTAGCGTCCCGTCCGCTAAGACATACACCGCCAACGCTACGAGTGCTACGCCGTAGCTGTAGCAGCACTTTTCACTGTGTCTATGTATGTGTGCTCCGCTGTGTGTGATGCCAACGGCCCCTTTTACCATCGCATCGCTCGCCGTCGGCGGGGAATTCATCCTCATATGTTGGAACCCAAATGGTCGCGCACTGTGCGATTCCAAAGGCACTTCCTCCCGCTAACGCTCCGATTGTGGAATGGGCTCCCTGCTGAGGTTTTCCCTAGAGACTACATATAGTATGGAATTCTTCAAGAGAGGAGTAAATTGATTTTTAAAGAGTTGGTAACGCGCATGTGATACTTCTGGTGTTGCAGGCGTCCATAGGCTACGTAAACGCTTGCTTTCCACCGTAGTGGTATTAAATAAAAAAATGTAGCGAAAATCTGCTACGGACAGTAAACCCGATATCAGGTCGTTGGAGCTCAATGTGGTATGTTTGCAGCCGAGGGCGAAGACTCGCCCGTCCCGGACGGCGGGCCGTCGCCGGACGAGCTGGTGCGCCTGCTGTCCGCGTGCGACCTGGACGCCACGCCGGCGCCGCTGCCGCCCTCGCCCAACCGCCCGCTGCAGGCGCCATGAGCGCTCCGCGCGGCGCTGGCCACGCTGCTCGCCTGCTCACGCCTGTGTAGGTAAGGCACTCAGACTGATGGAGTCAAGTCAGTTCGGGAGCATTGTTGTGTAGGCTGACACAACAATGCTCCCGAACAAGGTTTCACACGTAACAGTTTTTAGGGTTACGTAGTCAAACTAGGTACCCTTATAGTTTCGCCATGGCTCTTAAAGCGCAAAGCTGTAATTTGGCATGGTTATAGATTTTAATTACACCGACAAAGTTGCTAAAAAATCATGTTTTCTTTCACATTACATACATAATATATTACATTAGTACATTTTATTTTAAGTTACACATCTTGTGATGTATCATTGGATAGGACTTAAAAAATAATTGTGCACGTGTTCATTATCAAATTTTAGATTTGGGTTTAAGGGAAAACAATCACGACTAAGTAGACTTGATTGGTTAATGAGATACAGGCGACTAAACTGTTTATACCTAATAAAAATCGTCTAAGATGATTTTTTGTATTTTTCGGTGACGCAATGTATTGTTACATATATTTTTTGGTAACGCAAAAGCGGGCAGTTTAAACAAACGCTGCATACTTACTTACCTTACTTACCCAGATGTAAAGTGATTTTATCTGTCTGTTGGTTATAGAAACCTTAAATTGATGAAAATAACCGAACCAAATTGATGAAAATTATGGAGTTAGTTTGAGCCCAGTAAATTCGATATTTCCCTAGAGAATAATCATATCCGTGTGGTCGCCGAGTTAGAATAGTGCCACTCGCACTCCATAGGCCCTAGCCAAGATGCAATCACTACTAAAGTTTTTCTTTTCTATCACTCAAAATGTATGGGATGACATTCTTGTGCGTTTCGATAAACCACGTGGTCAACTGTCATCCTATACACTTTGAGCAATAGAAAAGAAAAACGTTAAGAGCATTTGCATCTTGGCTAGGGCCACAGGTCTTCCCGTGGATGTCGTAAGAGGCGACTAAGGGAATAAAAGCTTATGTACTGTTAGGCGATGGGCTCGCAACTTGTTACTAATACACTGGTAAACATCTGTTTGTGCAAAATGTGGTTACAGAATTATCAACAAATCTTTTTACTTTCAGAGTTGTTGGTATTTCTGCCTACCCCACCCTGGGAATGAAGGCGTGATGTTATGTATGTAATGATCATTAACGAGTACTAGGCATTCGGTCTTTATTCGAAGTTTCGAATACATCTCGTTTCGTCAGTAGCGGCGAAAATATAATGAATGACAACAAGTTGTACGTTACTCTACCTCCCCAGGTGAGGCGTATGAGGCAAGCTCACATCACATCGGTGTAAAACTAACGGGAATGAAATGAGTTTGGAATTAATGTAAGCCTTGTATCTAGTACCTAGAAATGAGGAAGCAATGTCCACTGAGATCATTTGAAAGGATCCCCAAGTATATTTGGCTTGAACGGCGCTGTCAATATGACGGAGTTATATGGTGGTTGAATTATTTAATTATTATTTATGTTGTTGACTGTAAGAACCCAAATGATCTACGTGGAGGTGCAGATGTATTGCATAATTGCCTACTTTTGATACTACCGACTGAACTAGTAAGACACGTTCGTACGTTTCCGTGCAAAATACGATGGAAAACAATTATGCAATACACCTGTACCCGATTGATTCGAGTATTGCACATAGCAAAACGCCACTGTAATATATAGCCAAGTGCAATGAAAACGGGTTACTTAATACAGAATTGACGTAGAAAGTGAACCGGTTTCATTTCTATATAGGTTGTGCTCCCGATTATATGTTTGTAACTTTTATCAATTCCCAGAATTATAATTGGATTTGAGTATTACCAAAATGTTTGTTAACTGTGTACGAATTAAATGGTTTTCTATATTCATATTATTAGCATCATAGGTTTCTAGTTCATGATAATTGATTGGCATATTACATAATGTGGATATGGCCGCTACTACATTTTGTTGCCAAAGTTGCCCTTCCATCATATGAGGGAGCAGCAGCTGAAAAAAAACACCAATAGGAGCTCCGCTTTGCGGGGTTCGAAAATGAACAGCTGTGTCCACAGTTCTGGTCGAAACGTAACAGTAGGTAAGAACGCGCTCGATGGTAATATTATTTGTATAGTATTAAAGTTTTTTTTTTGCCTGACTGTTCCCATTATGTAAGCTTAGATTAGTATCAAAACGATGATAGTAGTCGGTCACACACTTCACTTATTTGTACATTGTTTGTTGTTGTAGTAGAAGAGGCTGAATAATAGCGTTTTGTTTTTTAAATATTAACACGTTCCCTGTCTGGGTGCCCCCAATGTGGGGTCATGAACCTTTTTTTTTTCAAGACTCCGTGCTTCCACTATAGGGTCACATCCCCATACTGAATGGACATAAAAATGTCAGTGGGACTTGTGACATTGTCAGACTGTTTTGTACAGTGGGACAGTGAACGTGTTAAAATGTCACAACTTCAAACATGACTAATAGAAGGTGCATTTTTTTAAGCCTTATTTAATACACATAAGAAACATTTCACGTTGCTGTGGTGGTAAGAAATTTACTGTGACGTAGTCGAATCTGGACGGTATTAGGCAGAATTATGACGGCAATAGTTTAATAATAAGCGACTTAAGAGACGGAGATAGCTTAACAAAGTCTACCAAATAATTTGCGTAATAATAGAACAATTTAGATAGCTAGCCTTGCGTACCAAATTTATGGAATAAAAATGTGCTGCCTGCTTTAAAATTGGTTAAATTAGATGAAATATCATTAGGTGTATAAGTAGGTAGGCTGGCATGGATAGTGTAAACGATGCCAGGCATTTGCTATCGCCTAGCGTGTAAAGACTGATTTCATTTTAAGCTCAATCGTGCACGATTGAGATCTAAATTTGAAAATAAAGTATAATTTTTGAACGTTTCATTTTATTATTGTAAATATGTTGGAATTAAAAGATTAGCACTGTGACTGAAGTATATAAATGTAAATGAAGTGTAATATTTATTTAACTGTTTGTTGTTATAACACTATTTAATAATTGAAAACAAAGTTTGTATAATCTGTTAGGTAGGTATTAATTAATTTTAAATACCAAATTGTTTGGTTTTACTTTTGAAATAAATTATTAGTGTCCTCTCGTATACAGGCGTGTAAAATCAGTTTATTATGTGTATAAAGTGGAATAAATGAATTATTTACATGCTTTTGTTTTTTTATAAGGACAGGTATAGTAAAATTTATCATATAAATAAACAAAAGTTAAAAGGAAAACATTTTATTATGATAAAAATCGTACATAGTTGTTTTTGGTATTTGTATTTGTAGTAGTGGTCGTATTGACTACTTAATTGTATTGGGTAACGTTATGCCGGGGATAAATAGAGGTCTTGCAATAGTAGAAAAATAAACTGAACTCTTGGATTTACAATCTAGTACGCATACATTATACATTCTAGCAATGCTTCGGCAGTTACAATCTGTGCACTTTAGGATGCCTGTGACAGCTCATTTAAACACGTATTACACTTGTTTCTTTAACTTTTCGTAAATACGACATTGGTACAAACCCAGCGACGCGGTTCAGCAATTCAAATAAATAATAGCCTATTTTTAAATATGTCGCTTGTGAGTACAGTGATTGAAATTACGAAATACGGCTGTCACAGTGACCATCCTCTAGTGCACAGATCATGGACTATTTCTTTGCAAGGGAAAGGGGTCTGAGAGGGCCCCATCGCCCGCACTGGTAACGTTCCATCGGTAGACCTTATGCCTTTTGTAATAAGGTCCACCGATGTACAGTTAAAGAGTGTTGCGGTTTGTACAGTACTACCAGCTTCTTTTGTACGTAGGATGGGATCGCCCTACTAAATTCAAATTTAGTTTTTTTTTATATACGTTTGTTCAACAAATAATGAATGGTTCATTGGAATTTAAAAAAAAACATTTCGGACTCTGTGATTTGTTTTTAAATTTAAAGTTGAATAAAATATTGATCATGTGACCTGCACTGATCAGGGCCTCTATTCAGGTGCGTTAAAACGATATCGTGTTTGACACGTTTAAGAATCGTTTATGTCACAGTCGCCATTATTGTAAATGACATAAGTGTTATCAAAACGATGACAATACGGAAACACGTCAAAAACGATATCGTTATAACGCAGTTGAATAGAGGCCCAGGGCCTCTTTTCAGGTGCGTTAAAACGATATCGTGTTTGACACGTTTAAGAATCGTTTATGTCACAGTCGCCATTATTTTAAATGACATAAGAGTTATCAAAACGTTGACAATACGGAAACAGGTCAAAAACGATATCGTTATTACCTTGTAGAATTCCAGCCCAGAACTTATACCAAGGGCTATCTATCGGTATCAAAATTGCACTTATAACTGACAGTATATTTGTCACCCCGAAAACGAAAATTGCCTATGATGCCTATCGCTATGAAACTGGTAGTACTGTAACGAGATAAAGTCACACGGGATTGGAAAGAGGGCGACACTCAGAACTAGGACAACGCTGCCCCCGGTCGAGTGTAGGGAATGCAATTAACCGGTTAAAACCAGTTATTAACAGTATTTTGCTTGCTTGCATCGGTTATTTGCATTCCCTAGACGAATGCGCCTATGCAGACGTATCGAAACTCGACGTGAAACGAGGTCCACGTTTAGGGTGCGTTTATTTTGTTGCTATAGCTACTTATATTTGTAACAGTGCAGTGAATTGCTCTCGGCTGCTCCACCATAAGACATTATCACGATACGAAAGCCTCGAGGTTTTCAATGCCAATGGTCAATGATATTACAGAGTATACATAGATATGATACATACCTAGTAAATTGCGTTTGAAAATAGACAAGCTTCAATATGTTCAATCGTTTCACTAATGAATGATGGAGAGATACGGAAAACACGAGAGTAAGAGGGATAGCTAGTTTGTCGACTCGTTTGGTGTAGTAAGAGCGAGAGTGGTTAATGGGGCTTTTTATGAATCTTCAACTTTGGCGCGGCAGTAACATATCTACTTCCTGTTTATATGTAGTATCATTGCCAATGGTGGATTAATTAACTCGCATCATAGGTGGACAGCTAGAATACGCGCGGTGACTGTAGACAGCGTAAATGCGCTTGCTAGACAATAAAACAGAGGCTCTATGCCACTCGGTATAACCATATTGCTTTTGACATGTTCAAAATGACAAATATTCTTTATTGAACACCACATACAATAACATCATGAAAAGTATGTACAAAAAAAATGTTACAATGTGAGTCGATAGGAGTTCTTATCGCTAAATAGGAATCTCTTCCAGATAACTTAACAAAGAAGAGAAGTTATAAAAGAAACAGAAATAAATTATAAATGGAATATAAAAAGTAAAAAAAAAACCCAAACATCCAAATAAGATATATAAGTACATTCATCATCTTATTATCGTATTGGTTTAACTCGGCCGCCATTACTGTCAACTAAATAAGACCTATCGAAACGTTGACAATACGATACCTTGTTAGAGGCAATATGGTTCTACCAAATGAAAGAGACTTATTGTGGACATAGTTTTAAGAGTTTGAATGACAACATCTGAAAATGACAATTTCAATCTTGATGCGAAATGCACAAGCGTTATTTTTGAGTTGCGTAAAGCTTGTCACAAAAGCTAGGCATAATTTAAACATACTATACTTAACGTTATCAAATCCGCCCGCATATTAATAATATTATTTTCATGATGAAACAAGCCATTCCTGTCAAGTGTAACTGATGGTTAGTTTTGTAACGCTAAAATGTACTTTAATTCGTTACAAATAAGGCTTAAAGCACCTTCATCAGAAATTACACTAACACATGATTTGATAACTAGTATTACCTTTACCTTTATTTACAATTGGAATAAAGACATTAGCAGACCTCGGAATATACGAGGCAACATTAAAACTTAATGTTGTCCCATTTAATGACAGCTAGGGTTCGCCTATATCGATAAAGTCAATCATCGATGCTTTTCCCATTCACACAGAGCTAATTCTAAATTATCTCTAGGTTATGGGTACCATTGCACTATGAAATAAGGAGTTGTTATTATCTCTTTATCAAACATCTTTAGATGATTAAATATAAATAGCCTAACTGGTGGTTACAGAATTTTAGACATGTACTTTTCAGTTGTTGATATTTCTGTAGCTCTGCCTACCCCAATCTAGTTTTTTTTTTTATTTTTTTTTTATTTTTTTTAGTACTACCAGCTTCTTTTGTACGTAGGACGGGATCGCCCTACTAAATGAATGAAGGGGTGATGTTATAAATGATAAATTTTATTTCGTTGTTATGTATGTATTTTGTTTCTTTTGCATACTTTCAATAAAATGTTATTTTTACATACAAAACTTAGAGCGATCACTAGTATATGGGAAAAGCATCGATAAGTGAGTTTTCGATATAGGCGTTCTCAGCTGTTATTTAATTTTGCCCCGTATATTCCGAGGTCCGGACTCGACTTATTATAGATACAGTCGAGCTCAATAAGATGCGTTTTGTTTTGCACCAGGGTCCTAAAGGGTACAAGGTGATGGAACCAGTAATGGACAAGGGCCAATGATGGACACTTGATTCTTATTTTACAGCCGATAAGGGTTATATTTGTTTTGCAACGATCAATATAGGGCCATATCATTAGAGTTCATTATTGGTGCCTGTCAGCTTAAAGCGTCCAACACTGGTGAACCCACCCTACGTGTTATTGAACTCGACTATATAAGTAAGTGCATCTTAACATTAAAAATTGACTAGTTAGACACATGATCTTACTCACGGGGTTTTACATTTCTATACTCGTATAGTTTAAATTGGAATCGTACGACGGACTAGAACTTGTATTATAATATAATATTTACACGTTTAAAATTTTAATACAACCCTGCATAATTAAGGGCGTCATATGGCACAACAAAACAACTGTTGGATTTCGTATCTTTCTATATTTTATATTTCGTAATTAAGGTAGATATACGCTTGCAAGGGCTTTATTTCCTTCACAACTTCCATCCCTATCAAACATGTGCACTAATGCTATGGCCATCTTTGTCTACGGCCGTCGCATTCCGATATTTTAATGGCAAATCACTCTTCGTTAATCCGCCATATTGTGAGCATCTACGTTACTCGCGTCGTGTTTGTGACAATTATTTTAAACCATAAGTTGAGAACTTTAAGCAAAGGACTGCAAGGCTCGTGGTGCAGTGAGGTGATATAGCGTCCCGGACTGTCTTGACGCTGTTCGGGGTTCGATTCCGAGGAAACAAGGAAATCCAGGTGAGTGCGCATGCCACGTCCCTTTTCCTTTCTCATCGACCTTTTTATTTCCACGCAAACTATCAAGCCGTTGCAAGTGTTTTGTTTTTCTCTTTGTTTAGCTTTCTCACCTACTTTCAACCTTCTCCAAATACCAATACAGTCCACTTTCATGAAAACCTCGCGCCTAGGTTCCCGCATCTATCGAAGTCTTTTATTAAATTTCCGCTTTAACCAAGGTGGAGTAAAAAGGCGCCACCATCCTTTTTGGTCACTTCGAACCGGATCTAACACCCTTTTGTGGAATATTTAGTTTTTCTTAACTACTTTACTACTATATTGTTGGTGTAACTTACACGGTAATTGTATTACGTGACCGAAATAGACTGTCATTTGTTTAGTAACATTTCCCGCATAGGCAGCCATTTCTCTTTATTTCCGCACCGTATACTTACGTAGTATAAATATCGTGAGGTATTTCGTAATTTGCCTATTTGCGATCGATGATTTTACTGTTCAAATAATTTGTTTGTTCTTCGTTCGTACATAGGTAACGGTACGCCATATTTAACTTAATCGTATTAGTTCGGCTGTTGTCGGCTAAGTCCGTAGTCCCAAACACTCCCGTCGTTCCGACACATCGACGTCACCGAGCGCTAGGTGCTCCGCTCACTCCGCCACCGCTTATATTTTTTTTTTGCGCCTCAAATTTGAGGGTACTTTGTTTAACCGCTGACTTAATTTATATAACCGCTATTTTAGTAAGCTGCATAGCGAAGAGTCAAGTATAAAGCACGCACTTACTAAATAAATATATTTTATAGTATATGATATATTTTACATAAATAGTCACCAAGCATATTTTGATTACAATGGGTAAACCGAAACGAAAAGGTAGTGAGGGTTTCGCTGTAGAAGACGAATATGATACTAATAAAAACCAACTAACTATTTACACGGTCAGACGCGACGTTATTTTTAAACGAGTAGAAAATATTTTAGAACTCGCACACAAAGCGGAGACTGATCCCACTCAGATTAGGGCATTTCGTACTAGTGCATCAAATATTGATACCATACGTATTGATTACCAGAACGTTTTGGATTCATATAATTTGCTATACTTGCAAATGAACCCTAATTCTAGTATCGACTATGACTCATGGACGACGTTCGAGGAAATGTATTGCTATATTAAGCAAATCTTATTAGAAATTGAAACTAATAGTTCTCCCGCGGTTTCTCTAAATTCGCAAAGTCTTTCTAAACAAAAACCCCGCCTTCCACCCATTGATTTAATGTCATTCAATGGCGATGTCAAGAACTGGCCATTGTTTTATCAGCAATTTAAAAGTCTTATACATGATAACGCGTCGCTTACTGATAGTGACAGAGTATTTTACTTAGTCGGCAAGTTAACCGGGCAGGCGTCGTGCGTCTGCGCAGGGCTGCCACCCACCGCGCAGAACTACCGCATCATCTGGGATGCGCTCGTGCAGAAATACGACGACCCGCGCTCGCTCGCCTGCGCATATCTTAATCAGTTGTTAAGATTTAAACCGCTGTCAAACACAAGTTCTACCGGCCTGGATTCTTTTATAAATAATTTTGATTCTTCGGTAGAAGCACTTAAACAACTGAACCTTTCTGATTTAACGGACTTTGTTTTTTTGCATTTAGCGCTCCAAACATTGGACGCGGACACGATTAAATCGTTTGAAACAATGTATCGCAAGGAAAAAATACCTACTTATAAAAATTTAGTTGAGTTCGTTAAAGAACAGAGCAAAGTGTTGTCCCATTCTCCAGCCGCAAGTACTTCCAAGCCAGTTGATAGTTCGCGTAACAAATGGCACAACCCTGCGCGGCCGACGCCTGCAACCAAGACTTTTGTCAACACGGAAACGGGCTGCGGCACAAGCGCGAGCGATAAATGCGCGTTGTGTAGTGGTAAACAACACGAGCACTTATATTCGTGTTCATTTTTTATGAAATTAACACCGCATGAACGTTACAATTTTATTAAAACTAACGCCTTTTGTATCAATTGTTTAAGTGTCAGACATAAAACATTAGCTTGCATATCTAAACATAATTGTTCTCATTGTTCCATGAGACACCATTCGCTGTTACATTTTTATACGAATGTAAATAAATCTCAATGTAATGTTGGTGCGGTAGTGCCAGAAATCGAACCCGCTAACGTTCTATCTACTCCCGCTTCCGCTCGTGGCCTAGCTCGCACTGCGTCGAGCAGCCGCGTTGAGTCGAGTATGACTCATTCGCCCGCCAAAACAGGCCCTGCGCCTGCTGCAGATAAGGTCGATATTAGTTCAGCGCATCGTTATTCTGATAAGAAAAATACATCGGTTTGCACAGTTTCGTGTGATCGTGTTAATAGTCATCAAACGACTACATTATTAGGGACCGCGAAAATCAAGTTTATTGATATGTTTAACCGCACCCACTACTTGAGATGCTTAGTAGACCCTGGCTCTCAGAGTGATTATATTTCCGCTGCTTGCTGTAGACGTCTTTCGCTTTCTATTTGCAAACAAACCCGCTATTCGGAAGTTCAAGGTATAGGAGGAGCTTCACAAAAAATACTTGGAGCTACGGCACTTAATTTCACGTCTCGGTTTAATGATAAGCGCGAATACTCCGCCAAGCCGCTGGTGGTGGAGCGGATCACGGCGCAGCTGCCCAGCTCGCGGGTCGACTCCGCAGCTTTACATTTTGTTAGTAAATTGCCGCTCGCTGATGATCAGTATTCGCAGCCTGGGCCTATAGATATGCTCTTAGGAGTAAATGTTTATTGTGAAATTTTATTATTCGACAAAATTAAAAGCCCGAAAGCTAACATGCCCTCCGCCTTTGAGACTACTCTAGGTTACCTAATTATGGGTGACGCTCCTATTATTTCCCCGCAACCCGCTTCTCACACACTTTGTGCTTTTACTTCTGACCCGCTTCATCAACTTGTCGAAAACTTTTGGGCTGTCGAGGAACTGCCGTCGCGGACGTTTTTAAGTCCAGATGATCAACAATGCGAAGATATTTACGTGAAGACCACGGTTCGTAATATTGACGGCAGCTATTCGGTTGATTTACCATTTAAGGATGATCCCAATAAATTAGGCAATTCTTACATTACCGCAAAACGGCGCTTTCTACTACTAGAGAAAAAATTTGCTAAGGATCCCGAACTCAAATTAAAATATGACGAAATTATTCGTGGTTACCTGGAACAAGGTATTTTATCCCGCACCGCACCTGACGAGTGCTTCTCACCAGGCTTCTTCTTACCGCACCACCCCGTGGTACGCAACGATAAAGCGACCACCAAGATCCGTCCCGTCTTGGACGGCAGTGCCAAGACCGACACTGGATTATCATTGAATGATACTTTGCATTCTGGCTGTAATTTGCAAGCAAATATTTTTAACATTCTTGTGAATGTTCGCATTTTCAGTGTCGCATATTTTGCTGACGTTAAACAAATGTACTTATGCATTCATACAAATGCTCCACACCGTAAATATCAGCGAATATTGTACCGCTTTTCTGATAGTGAACCGCTCGAAGTATTCGAGTTCACTCGAGTAACGTTTGGACTCCGATCTTCTCCATTTCTGGCGCTCCGCACACTTCGTCAGTTGGCTGCTGACGAACGTCCCAATTGGCCAAATGCGGCCACCGTGTTAGAGAGAGATGTCTATATGGACGATCTCGCTTCTTCTGCTTCTTCTCTCGAGGAAGCAGTAAAGACAGCAAATGAATTGATTAATCTCTTTAAAGCTGGAGGGTTTGATTTGCTCAAATGGTCGTCTAATTCGCTAGAGTTACTTGAGCACATACCCGAGTTGCACCGACAGTCTGGGTCTATTTCCTTTGACGAAGGAAATACATTCAAGATTTTAGGTTTGCGCTGGCTGCCCGCACAAGACACTTTCGTTTTTGACTCATCAAGTCCACCGTCGACATGTACTAAACGCGCTGTTCTCTCTGCAACCGCTCGTTTGTACGACGTTTTAGGACTTGTCGGACCTGTTATTTTATACGCAAAATTGATAATAAAGGAGCTTTGGCTTCTCGATCTTGACTGGGATGAATTGCCCCCTTTCCGCATTGTAAATTTATGGCAACAATATCTATCCGAACTCCCGCAAATATCCCGCCTTAAATTTCCCCGCCATATGGGTATAGAACTAGGCTCTAAAGTTTCGTTGGTCGCGTTTTCGGACGCAAGTGAATCCGCTTATGGCTGTGTTACCTACATTCACGTCGCTAATGGTGACCAGCCTCCGATTGTTACCCTCCTGTGCTCTAAGTCGCGCGTTGCATCCGCTAAACCTAAGATTACTCTGGCACGTTTGGAGCTAAATGGAATTTTACTACTCTCAAGGCTTCTTAAGGAAGTTCATGATACTGTGTCGAAAAGACACACTGTTGATAATGTGTTCGCTTTCTCTGACTCGGAGGTCGCTCTGTGTTGGTCGATTGCCTCGCCACACAGATTCGACACTTATGTCGCCAATCGCATTTCGCAAATTCAGGCAAATATTTCGCCTGACAACTTGTATCATATAGCCGGCTCTCAAAACCCCGCCGACTGCGTGTCCCGCGGTCTCACTCCCTCTCAGCTTGTAGAACATGAGCTTTGGTTCAGAGGACCGGCTTGGTTGTCTTTGCCTGTAAACGACTGGCGTATACAAAGGTTCACGCCAAACCGATTGCCGTTGCCGGAGGAAAAGACGGTGACTCACGTGACTACTGCAGTCACTGATGTTGAAAACCCTATTTTGACGCTCGCTTCACGGTGTTCCTCGTGGAACAAGTTTCTTCGAGCTACTGTTTATTTGCTTCGATTTTTGAAAATGCTCCCTCAAAGCGGTGAAATTACAGCTGAAGATTTAAACTTTGCAGAAACAAAAATAATTAAAATTACACAGTGCACACATTTTTCGGAAGACATTGATCGTATTTCTAAAGGTCAATTTTGTTCACAAAAATTAAGAAAATTGTTTCCATTTCTTTCCGATGGAATTTTGCGCGTCGGAGGTCGCTTATCGAACTCGACATTAGATTATTGTTCTAAACACCCAATTTTATTACCCAGGCAGGGGCGCGTAGTGGAACTTTTAATAGATTCATATCACCGAGATAATTCGCATGCTGGACCGCAACTGTTAATTAGTATATTAAAAGCAAAATACTGGATTATTTCAGCTCGCAGTGTAGTTCGGCATCGCATAAATAAATGTAACGTTTGTTTTAGGTTACATCCTAAAGCCACATTCCCGCTTATGTCCGACCTGCCCAAGTGCCGATTAGAGCAATGCAAGGCATTTCTACACACGGGCGTGGACTACGCAGGCCCGCTTTATATTACTCCTTACCGCAGACGCGGCGTACGTAGCGTTAAAGCCTACCTATGTCTTTTTATTTGCCTAGTGACGAAGGCGGTTCACATCGAACTTGTCTCGAACTTAACTTCTGCTAATTTTATTGATGCATTTAAGCGCTTCATATCGCGTCGAGGTCCTTGCACATTTTTGTACAGCGACAACGGGACAAACTTTGTTTCATCGAAAGCGTACTTTAACGAACTTCACGAGTTTTTAATATCTGACGATTACTATAAAACGTTTAGTAGGGAGCTCGCGAAAAATCGCATTACGTGGCGAATGAACCCTCCCACAGCTAGCCACTTTGGCGGTATATGGGAAGCCAATATAAAAAGCGCTAAGACGCTTTTATTTCGAGTAATCGGAAATCAAATTCTTACGTTTGAGGAGATGTCAACCGTACTCACGCAAATTGAGGCAGTGCTTAACAGTCGTCCTCTCTACGCATTAAGCTCTGATCCATCAGAGCCGCTAGCGCTGACACCTTCGCATTTCTTGTCTACTTCCCCGCTAGAGTTCCTCCCCGCTACTGACTTATCCGACGAACGAACTAACTTGGTGTCTCGTTTCTCGTTAATGGACTCGCTTGTACAGTCCTATTGGAAGCGATTTAAGACAGAGTATCTTCATAATTTGCAATTGCGCGAAAAATGGAATACCTCATCAAACCCAATTAAAGTTGGTACCATAGTCTTGTTAAATGTCGAAAACGCTCCGCCTTTGCAGTGGCCTTTAGGAATTATTACATGTTTATATCCTGGTAAGGACGGAGTTATTCGTGTTGCGGAAGTGAAGACGAAGATCGGCACGTACAAACGTCCAGTTGTACGACTGTGCCCGCTACCGACTCAGTAGCCTTTTTATTTAAATATTTTTTTTTCTCGTTTAGCTATTTAGTTAGTCTATTTGTTGCTGATAGACAATATAAAGTAGAACACATGATATTAGTTAAATTTAGTTACGTTTGTTTACTTGCACAAAAAAAAAAAAAAAAAAAAAAAAAAAAAAAAAAAAATGTGCTCTATTTCTAAGAGTTATATTAAATATTACTGAGTTATACCTTTTGTTATGCTTTGCCCGCTCTCTAGCACAATTGCCGTGCTCGTTCCTATAATTAGTGTAGGTAAAGCAGCCTCTTTATTAGCACCTTGTTTTGAAGGGTTCCTTCAAGCCCGGGGGGATGTTGGATTTCGTATCTTTCTATATTTTATATTTCGTAATTAAGGTAGATATACGCTTGCAAGGGCTTTATTTCCTTCACAACTTCCATCCCTATCAAACATGTGCACTAATGCTATGGCCATCTTTGTCTACGGCCGTCGCATTCCGATATTTTAATGGCAAATCACTCTTCGTTAATCCGCCATATTGTGAGCATCTACGTTACTCGCGTCGTGTTTGTGACAATTATTTTAAACCATAAGTTGAGAACTTTAAGCAAAGGACTGCAAGGCTCGTGGTGCAGTGAGGTGATATAGCGTCCCGGACTGTCTTGACGCTGTTCGGGGTTCGATTCCGAGGAAACAAGGAAATCCAGGTGAGTGCGCATGCCACGTCCCTTTTCCTTTCTCATCGACCTTTTTATTTCCACGCAAACTATCAAGCCGTTGCAAGTGTTTTGTTTTTCTCTTTGTTTAGCTTTCTCACCTACTTTCAACCTTCTCCAAATACCAATACAGTCCACTTTCATGAAAACCTCGCGCCTAGGTTCCCGCATCTATCGAAGTCTTTTATTAAATTTCCGCTTTAACCAAGGTGGAGTAAAAAGGCGCCACCAACAACATACGTAAATTAAAAAGAGGTTTGTGTAGGTACTTAAATAAATGTAAACAAAGCAAACAAAACTGTTTTCTCGAACTTTGACGTAAAGTTATGTGGCTATACTGGCTGACGAACTATAGTAGCCATTTATCACGTAGTTCTGTTTGTTAACATTTAATTAAATATCTAAAGAAATTGAGTATAAAGCGGCAATTACACTGAGTCGTTCGCAACAGTGTAAAGAACACTGTAGTAGGTCGTATTCGGCGAACGAAAAGCGTGACAGCTGCAATCGTCTAATCATGTGACCGCAGTAGGCGGACAGACTAATGTGAAGACGACGTTCTTTGGCCGAAGTAGTTTGAAACAAGTTAGGCGACCGCATTAGGTGAAAGGCTCAGTGTTATTGCCGCTTATATGTTCAGTATGCCGGGAGATCGAAGTTGATGCGTGTCTCGCGCTGAACCCTCGTATAACTCACCATAACTAAACAGCGTTACAGATTCGCATTTTAAGTTTTTTAATGACATGGAAAAGGCAAATTATCACACACGCCACCTGATGGTAAATGGGATCTGTGACCCAGACAGTTGCATTTTCAAAACTACAAAGAGCCCCCTATTTTTTTTAACATCTTTACATTGACACGTGACAGGTGAAAATTCGGTATACATTGCAAAGTTAACACGCTGATACATCATTACGTTTCATATAAACTGCGCCATGTACACTGAGATTGTTTCTTACGACGTAATATTTTAATTGAACGATATTTGCTTAAACATAGTATTTACGAAATAATGCAAATTTCTTTATAAGGTCCTTATATTTTAAACATGGAACAACAGCTGTATCGTCATTCCTGTCGTCGATTTTGTATAGTGTTTTGCAGGGGGTCTGGACTATGACTTAAAACTTCATAATATGTTATGAAAAAATTACACGACAATTATTTCGCGTGTACAGTTACTCCTCTCTTTCATAGCACTTTCCAGAGAGCGTAAGAAAAATATATGCATGTTCCCTGTTGTACTTAAAATTATTTATAATGAGATGTATACTCAGGGCCTATATCGACCCAAGTATACACCTTTACAAAATCCCTGTGACTGCCATATAATAATTTCAAACAATTAACTTAAAAAAAATGGTAGCTTCAAAGAAAATAGTAACACTGTATATACTAAAACTGATTTAACGTCACCAACCTTCGCTTTGGTTGCAAGTTTTAACAAAAATTAAGCAAATTAATTCTAACAATCATTTTTCAAACGCGCAATGGACGCTTTTCCAAAAAAATACTAAGCAATGTAGCACTTTGGCGCTTTACGTTAATATTGTCGTGAGTCTGATAATGTTCTTAATTTAAACACTATTTTAACCGATCCGATTCAATACTGTCAATATTGACAGTGAACTAAGTTATCCTAACCTAAACTTTTTTTTAATAAGTACCTTTAATACAGCAAAGTTAAATTATACAAAACGACCAAAACGTAGTTGGATTCTTCTTTTTTACCGACACCGGTGATATTTTTTATGCAGAATGATATTTTTTGTTTTTTTTTTAAATTTTATTATATTTTGAGCTTCTGTAACATATCTCCGTGTTATCTTGAAATTTTATTTATATTAATACACATTAATTTAAGCGAAATCATTGTGACAGAGTAGACAGAAAGTGTGACGCGTGTATTCTTCTATACATTGTGAATATTTCTGGCAATAATTACGCTTAAACAAATATAAATAACAACGCAATTCAATGGCAACTTGACGACCAGTATGGTTATTTGAATATTAGTATTAAAAAACAATATTAAATAGACTATTTTGCGGGGGGCATGCCATTGTCGGTTACAGAGAAGAACGACCCCCTTATTCAACATATAATACAAGGAATACAAATAAAATGATTTATCGACATAACACAAAACTTTACAAGACACATTGCTTTGTAATAAAACAAGTTGCTGTAGTTACGTATGCAAGGAATAACACTTAACAATATTACGTATAGTAAACCGCCATTATATGCCACAGCCTATCAAGGAGCTCGTGAGCTTCGTGGTTCCGAAGCCGACTACGGGCGGTAGCGCGCGACACTCGCCCCACCGCAGACCCAGTAGTGCCACCGACACGTCGAAAATGAGTTTAACTCCGATTAACCTGGTTGCCAAATTATCCGGCATTGAATGAAAGCAATTATTTTACTTGTATTGTCTCTCAAAAGGACAATGCTAGTCAACGTCTTTTCAATGAAAAAAAAATGCTTTGCAATGTCGAGTTGTGTAGCTTAAATAACGCAGTCAAAACCAAGTGAATGATCAAATTTGTTTAACAATTACCTCCGTTCAAGTTTCAGCGAATAATCTGTTATCATATAAGTCAGGGCTGGTCAGCTTGGTCAGCAAGTAACACCACAGAGCGAAGCCGAGCAGGTAGTTGATAATGATGGTAACTCGTTGTAGAGGGGGGAACTCACTGATCTCACCGAAGTTAGGGAAGCCCATGTGGTTGCAGAACATGTGGACGACTAGCGGGGCCATGAAATGACCTGAAAATAATGTACATTATTTTAAACAAGTTGACCCGACAGATGTGCTGTCATAAATATTAAACTCAAATAGTTATAATTATTTTATCAAAAAACATAACTGTCAGTCGTTTGACTGAATAACTGAATATCGTTTTAAACAGATTATTTGGTATTTTCTAACTTTTTCGCTGACAATAACAAAAGAACAAAAACAGAATTAGCGAAATCGGTCCCGTGACGGTCACGCGTGATGCCGTGACCAAGGGAAATAGGGATTAGAGCTACGTTATTAGGAGCGCCTGCGTTTTTCCATCCATGAGATTTTGACAACTAATTATTAAGTTCACGACCAATTTTATTGTTAGTTATACTTTATCGTTAACTGATAAAACTATTGTTAAACAAGTGTGACAAACAGCAAGTTTTTAAAGACAAGATGGGTTCTTTTGATTATGTCGTCTATATATGATAGTTACCCACCATTTATAGATTTTTATTCCGACATATTGTTTTTTATTTTAATTTAAGTACCCAGTGACACTCGCGACTTTATTACGTGGGAAGTGGGATAAACAGTGGATGAGGGAATCTCTAAATAGTATAAAACGATATCGCTGTTTCTGTTTGACTTTTAGGGTTCCATACCAAAATGGTTAAGCACTATATGGTTCGACTTTTGTGTGCAGTAAATGGGGTGTTCAAAACGGATAACCTACATACCAAATAAGCATTAAAGATAAGGCCCCCCACATTAAATTTGAAACTTATTTGTAAGCTCAAAAATTAAAAACAATCCACACTTATGGATAATTGTTTTCACTATACGGGGCAAAATAAACCTTTATACACTCGACATAATTAAAAAAATTAAAACAAAAAGATATTTCATGCAACTGAAAATATACCAGTGTTCATAAGTATGCATGTAAACACTTTTGAACGAAACACAGAAATTCAAATACAATATTTACAGAAAAGGAATGTACAAAGGCGAACTTATCCCTTTAGGGGATCTCTTCCAGCTAACCTTACAGTTAACATGTAATATAGTTTAAATAAATTTAGCATTCTCAACCCGAGTCTAGTTTTCTCTTTAAAACGGAGGCCTTGGTGCGCGAGTCCGACTCGCGCATGGCCGTTTTAATTCGTAACTAACAAGTCAGAGTTTACTTACCAGTTCTATAAAACAAATACGCAGAATACGCGCCGAATATGCTTGTGTATGTAAACTGGAATGCTGAAATAAAAATAATGAACTTATTCTTTTTACAAATTAATAAAACATGCATAAAACAATGGTGTACAAATTACTTGTTCTATCTGGATCCTATTTCACAACCATAAAAGTAACCAGTGACAGGTGACAATTTGTTACATCTTGCATACCATAGTTTATTATCAGAGATCGGACAAATGGGTGTCATTACTCGCAATAAAGTTCTTTTAAAATATGTATGGAAAAACTCCATTTAAATTTTCTTTACTCCAATTTTTTACTGGACAGTAGTTAAAAATAGTATTTTTAAAAAGAGAAACGGTTTTGACTAGATTATAGACAAAAAAATGGACTGTGATGGAGATGACAAGAATGATCTTTGTATAAATTTTAACTTTAATACATAACAACAAGGTCCAAATAAAAGCCGTTGGACTTATACAATTTGTTACAAAACAAATATACTGTTGAATTCAAAATACCATAACTTTTATAAAATGAACAAGCTCTTACTTGAGATCATTAGTGCTGTCTTGAACTCGAATCCTGCTTTCAACTGCTCAAATATGTGATGAAAATGGGCTGGAAATAATTATTCAGCAAATTTATATTGAATCTACAAACAAAACTTGAAAATAATATGAAACCCATTGGTAAAGAAAATGGGCACAAAAAACAAGTCTTTTGATGATACCTTTAGTACACAAAAATAAGCTTAAATAATACAAAAACATATAGGGGTTAAATATAGTGTAAGGAAATAATATTTTAGGCCACAAAATCAAATCATCAATTTCTATATTTATTATACTTTCTTAATTTAGTAGCATTAAACCTTATTTCCTTACATAATATTTAAATATCTTGAAAAAATTAAATGTGCCCATTTTCATTGCAAGTAGATTTTCACGCCATATATATACCTTGTCACTTTCATTCACTGAGACAATTACATATATTATATATAAATTTGTCTCAGTGAATGAAAGTGACAAGGTACTAAAGTGTAAACATATTTATGACGTCGACTGTACTAGTCTCATTCAATTGTCAACTCTCATACACACAAATAGTTTTAATTGCAATCAACTTATTTTTAGGGTTTTTTTAAATGATGTTATCAAATTAATGAGTTTTATCAGTATGTATATTGATAACATTGTTAAGGTTAAACAGGTCAACTCACCAATTCCAAAGAGTAAGGGGCCAGTGAAAACAGCCACCATGGGGTCAAAGCATTGCAGCAGTAATGGCATCATGCAGGCTCTGAACACCCACTCCTCGCTCAGTGGAGCCATGAAATGATTTCGCACCCAGACCCAGTCTTGCCAACTAGACACCCAGTAGACAGGTTCTACAATTACACAGTTAAGATATATTGTACCCTAGTAGTAAAGAACTAAATTTACTACCTTTATAATAATTAAATAATTACCTGCATACAGTTTCCATATGCCTGATAGAAATTGCATAGTCAGTGGACCTAAAAATAGGATTGCTGTCAAAAGCAAAGGAAGAATAAAAGCATTGATGAGGCCTGATGTTCGGAGCCCTAAGAGGTCGTACACGTTTCCTAGTCTTAAAGTATCTTCCGTGAAGAAATACTGTGTGAAGAAAGGTGCTAGTACCATCATACATGACACACTGAAAAATCTGCGCTTAATTGTTGATGGATGGTCTCTGAAAGAAGGAGAATATATTATAATTGAATTTTAGAAGAATTAAACGTTAGTGCTACGCTCCATATGGTAACCACCTGCTTAACTTTGTCTTCCACACATATAAACTTGCAACATACGAAAACGTCAAGAATACACAGGCCAGTACTGAAAAGGTACACGAATTTTGGTTTATAAATCCTGGCATGGTGTATATTTGAAATCAACTGTTGTTAATATGGCGTGAAAATGCTAAAAATAGCATAGAAAGGAATTAAACCAAAACCCGCCAGAGTAGGTTGTTTTCTTTTTTGTTATTTTTTTTTATATAATTTGACAGTTGTATAACGACAGGTACGTTCTGAAATATATTAAGTCAGGCCTTGCTAACAGATTAAGACTGGTAAGTATTTTATATAGGTAAAAATATAATTTAATTTTAAGCTACGTATATAACACATATAGCAGCTAACTTTTGCGATTTAAATCAACATTTTTGATGTTAATAGGATACATATCAAAAGACTTATTATTTATTAAATATTTAGAATGTATGAGAAAAAGTAAAAAATAAACAGATCTTTAGTTGATTGGTAGATGGCGCCTGTGTCTGCGCCGCCATGTTTCATCCGCCATATTTTGCTAAGAGTCGAGCGAGTCGCCCATAGCTCGCTTAGGCCGTAGCGGATTTCTAGTATAATTAGTTCAAATAATGAATTTTATGAGTTAACGTTTACCGTTTTAGTATCAGTGATTAGTGTTATATTTGTAGATCTTAAAAACATTAGTTTAGTAGTTACTGATGTGGTGTAATTTCTATTTCCCGTTTCGTTTTACCAATCTAATCTAAACAGAAAATGGCCGACGGTGTTGGTGCGGGTGTCTCCTTTGTTTAGTGCTGAATTCTAGTGAAAATAAGTATTAGAAGGAATAATGCCTAGTGCCTCGTTTTCCTCTTCGCGTTCTTACGTTCGCAGATCGCGAAGAAAAGGCGGACATCGAATTCCACTACCTTCTAGGACACAATCGAGTAAGTAATCCGGGTCGGCCGATGTCTCCCCAATCCGTACGGACGGGTCATTATCGACATTTTCACAAATGAGCTATGTTAAATTACATTTTAACATTGATTTGTAATTTTGCATAAGTATTCTGCCATCGTGGTATAAGTATGATATTGCTAACGCAAGTAATTTTTACACATTTCGCGAGTGTGCGAATATTCTCACGGTATCTGCTGAAAATATTTAAATCGTTGGTCATTGTTCCCGTGTGTTGATTGGTATGCTAATTCTTAGTCTTAATGCAGAAATGTCTACCAATGATGTTGAATAGCGCATTTCAGTGACATTTTGCGCAATATGAGTATTGATTTAGCAGTCCTAAAACTTATTTTGCACACATGACGAAACAGCTGTTTTCTCAAACATGCCCGATCTCAAGGACTTGCGTGCCTACACTACTATTACTATAGTTTTTAATATGCTTGAGTAAATACAGTAACATGTTCATTACCTTAATTTCTAACCAGGTTTTACAATTTATACTATACAATACTGTTTACTTACATCTGTGAACTAGTTGTTTTCTGCAACCAATGATAAGATACCTACCTACATTGATGATAATGATAAGTTTGTTTATATCCAGTTGTTTATTTAGATTTGTATGTCAATGGAACTAATTAACTATGATGAAAATAATTTTGATCTTTTTTTTAGATTGTAATTGGGGGATATCTTAATAAAACTAAAAAAAATGGCATTCTTTGTGTACATAATATTTAATTGGCAGAAAATTTAGGTATTTTTTTACAACTACCTTCAGTTTTATTGCTTTGAGATATTTGTAATGGCTATTGTAGAAAAAAAAACATATGGATGTATGCTATCTAGGCCCTTTACAGTTCTTTAAGACCTGGCTATACCTGTGTTGATAAAATAAATATATTTTGATTTGACTGTGGACTTTATCTACCATACTCACAGATCTTAGAAACTTGTTCTTTTTTTTAGGGTACAAAACAGGACCCTATTACTAAGACTCCACTGTTCATCTGTGTGTCACCAGTCTCAGGATCTGCCTCATGAACCGTGATAGCTAGACAGTTAAAATTTTCATAGATGATGTATATCTGTTGCCACTGTAACAAAAAATACTAAAAACAGAATAAAATAAATATTTTACTGGGACTCCCATACCATAAACCAGATTTTTACCTATTGGCACAATGTAATGACTTGATCATTAGTAGTTATATTTACTTTATTATCTTCCTTGTCTCTGAGTAGGTAAGTCTCTTTTGTTATTGACTGAATAAAGGGTATAACTGAGCCACAAGCCAGAAGTGCTGTGTTTATACCTAAAGGTATAGATACATAGTGTAGTCTAAAGATACTTATCAATTTAATGTATGTTTAAAGTGTATTTTTCTTGAATAGTAATAATATCCTTTTGTTGTTTTGATAATTTTGTATGAAAGATTAATTCATTTCTCCTCTTGAGGCCCACCTTACTACAAATAGTGAGATATTTATGAATTGACCAGCAAGGAAATAAAGATCATCATTAAGATTTAGTTAAGATTGAATTGTCTTGATTATGTACTTCCTATAGCACAGTAGTTCTTATTGGGCCACTGTTTTCTTACATATACCCCCTTACTTATGAACGTGGAATAAGCTTGGAATAGTTTATGCCATGCTTTGTCCTTATCTGTAATTGTGACATTTGCATCTGACAGAAAGTGACAAAGCATGGCATAAATTATTCCAAGCTTATTTCACGTTCATAAGTAAGGGGGTAAAGCTTTTATAAGCTGAACAGCCAAGTTAAATTAATTTAAGTGGTCAAGTATGTAACAATAAAAAAGCTTTTGTTGGGTTAACTTTCCTCAACTCTGCCTTGGACATTGTAAACTTTACTTTTCAAAAACCAACAGATTTTTATACAATTTAAATGTTGTCTCGCTTTGCTATGTAACTAGGTGTCATTACTCGTTTAAGTAACCAGTGAATATACTGTAATCTACATATAAAAAAAAAAATTGGGCCGAGTTGGAACCATTTTGTGACAATTACCACTTTTCTGTTGTCCCTTTTCCTTCTTTTATGTTATTTGATGTGTGACTGTTGCAAATAAATGTTTTTTTTTTCTAATTAGCACTGACAATTTAGATAGTTGTATTAAAAACAGCTTTTTGCTTAAAATCAAATGTATTTTTTTATCAAGAAATGTATGGAAGTAGTCATTCATTATTTAGCAAGAGACCGTATGATTACCTTTTACTTAAAATTGTATTGGTGCTTTTCCTGTTACGTTATAAACAATGTGAAGTTTTTATTTTTTAATTAATCACCTAGTTATATTTTTTAGCTTCCACTAATAAACAAGATGTTGATTAAAACACAAATGTGCAACATTGCATCTGTTTATATAGTTTATAATAAGTCACTGCATGGCAATAAAAGTAACCACTGTAATGCTATGAATGAAAACTGTTGGGCTTGAATTTAAAGTGAACACAGTAAAAAAAGCTCTCTAGTCAGCATTAGGGTACCCATAATATCCTCAAATTTCATATCATGGAACACTATTTTCTGCTGAAGCCATGATGTTTTCAGGATATCTTAAACATTAATTACACAGATTAGGTTAGACTAATCTACATAAAAGTGGTTACTTGTGAGAAATGCCTTTTATAAAATAAAAATTCTGCATAATGATACATTCATTGAAATTTGTTTTAATAAAATAATAGGTTAAACTAGGGAAACAAGATATATTTATTGTGAAAGCCATGAAATGACATATTTTAGTTCACATTTACATACATACATACGTCACACCTTCATTCCCAGACTGGGGTAGGCAGGGCTACAGAATACCAAGAACTCTTAAACTTGTTAATAATCCTGTATTATTATATAAATACATACATTTCATATGTTAATGTGATAAATTATGGGTTTATTCTACATTTATTTCATGGTAGCACTTTAACACACTTTCTTTCTTTCTGTCTTTATGGCAATAGGAAGGCACACCTGATGGTAAGTGAAATCTGAGACCAATAGACATTTGAATTCCCAAGACTATAATTTCAAGACGCAATCCTAATACCTCAAATGTGTTGCCAACCCTGAGGACTAAGATGGAATGCCTCTATGCTAGTAATTATACCGGTTGTCGTATCCCCACACTGGAACACAACAATGCAAACACTGCTGCTTGGGCGGTAGTTTAATGGATAAAATGGTAGTGGCGATCCAGACAGACCCTGCACAGGGCCCTACCACCACTTTTGTTTCAGGTATTAAATATTCCTTGTAGGCAGTAGGTACTGTTCTAGCATGGGTTTTCTTGGTATTTTATGAATAAACATTCTTGTCCTGCTCTTATTATATAAAAGGAAAGTCTTATTTGTTGACTGTTGGGACAAATCAATTAATTTAGTCTAAATTATAATGTAGAAACCTACCTGTATGAAGTAGGTCCTATATGTATAGTGACCTGCCCTCACTTTGCTTCAGTTATTAAAATGAAATACAGCCTAAATTAGTCGGGAACAGTTTACCTTTGTCATAGTTACATATTTTTTGCTATTCTATTGCAAGTTCGAAATTTAGTTTCCCAACTGTATTTTATTATCCAGCCTCTTCAATATGTCTGTTTGTTTTATAACAATCCGGAAAAGTCATACCCCTTTAATCAATTACTCAGCTCTGAGTAAATAATAAAACAAAGTAAACTAGTGTCAACAGTTCAACCCTAAATACCTATTAGTCTTTCTTCTTGTTGTTTACAACAGCATAGATTGTTTCCTGGTATGTAGATATTAAGCTGGGTACGAATCTGAGCGGCTCAGCCTGAGGCATGCTCGCCCCGCACGGCAAGCTACTCGCGAGCCATATAGTTGCACATAAACATGCGCGGGTGAGGCAGAACGCTCGCCGCGAGCCTAAATTTCAAAATGGCGTCTGACACGATAACAGCCGCGGCTGTGTTTATCATAAATATCATAATTCACCGAATTATTAACAAAAAGAAGAATAAATGCCTCGTTCGTGGAACGGCTCAGCGACTTTATCAAATTTGTACGCGCCTCGCCCACCAACAAGTTAAAACTTGTCGTTCTGCCCGGTATACGCTCGGATACACGTCCAAATTACGCGAGGCACGAACACCGAGGCGCCTTTGAGCACGGTCAAAAGACCGACTCCCTGCGGCTCGCGGGCTGCTCGCGCACAGCGCGTGAGCGCGTACGTATTTGAGCAAAATAGGTGAGCCGTGCGTGCCTCAACCTGAGGCTGCTCTAATTCGTACTCGCCTGTATACTTTTCAACCCATGTGTTAGTAGTTTCTATCATTATTCTGTTTATCTTTATGGTGCCTAGCAAATTGATATTGAAATAGTCTAATATAGTAGTGTGCTGGGAAAAATATGGTTTAAACATATACCTTCTGAATAGCACTTGGATGACACATTTTAAATTAGCTACAACTTGATCATTTCCAGCGGAGCCATGTGAGTCAGTCCCGTGTCCGAACAACGTGACAGGCAGTGCGATGGCCGCGACCGCGTGCGCTGGGCCCAGCGGCAGCGGCGGCGGCGGCTCCCCGCCTGTGCCGGCCGCCGCGGCCGCCTCCACCGCCGGCCACCATAGCCCGTACGACCTGCGCCGCAAGTCGCCGCCGGCCTACCACGAGCCCGGACCCTCGGGCACATGCTCTCTGCCGGCCAGAAAGAGGCCTAGAACGTTAGTAGTTGAAAACAGATTTTTTTTACATTGCTTTGACATGTCACTTCAATCTGATGCATGGTATAATAATGAAATCTAAACTATGTTGTTGCTGGAGAGACTCTTAAAAATGTTAAATCAACCATCTTGTTAAACTGCAAGATGTTTTTTTAACTAGTATCTACTTACTCAAGTCTTCTTATGGCTTGTATACTCTATCATGCCATACTAAAATCAACATCGTGGCAATACACTGATTAGGTTTTTCATGAATAAAATGATATTGCTGAATGATACCTCCTACAAGGTGGGCCAAAAGAAATCACCCTATTGGAAGATGCTCTCATTTTTGCAAATGGTCGCCAATGTCAAATCTGTTTTGACATTTGTGGACTTGACAGATGCAAAATACAAGTGAACAAGCCATGGAGCGATACACTCCCCAAGAACGCGGAATAATCGTGTCTATTTTTTTGCGTAACAATTCGTCTGTGGTGTTGGCGCAGCGCGAATTCCGTCGCCGATTCCCCGGCCGTCAGACACCGACTGCGCAAACACTGCGCCGTTTGGCCACCAACCTTGAAGAGTATGGGACCACACGAGACGTTGCCAAGAGTGGCCGGCCCCGGAGCGCCCGTTCTGCCGAGAATATCGCCGCTGTTGCCGAGGATGTCGAGCTGTCGGCGGAAACATCAACCAGACGCCGTGCCACGCAATTAGCCATCAGACGGACGTCCCTAAGGCGAATTTTGGTCAAAGACCTGCGCATGTTCCCATACAAAGTCCAGTCCGTGCATCAGCAGCTGCCTGCCGACCGCCAAACGCGCGTAACCTACGCCCAAGCCATTCTCAATCTCGAGGAAGAAGTGGACGATTTTTCGACCAAAATCATAATGAGCGATGAGGCTCATTTCCACCTCAGCGGGTACGTGAACAAGCAAAACTATCGCTTCTGGGGCACCGAAAATCCACGAGTGATGCACGAGGAGCCATTACACCCGCTCAAAGTGACTGCATGGTGCGCTGTTCACGCTGGAGGAGTAATTGGGCCATTTTTTTTCGAGAATGCCGCTGGCCATACGACAACAGTGGACGGTGCGCGCTATAGGGCCATGTTGACCGAGTTTTTTCTGCCGCAATTGGACGAATTAGGACCGAACGACATGTGGTTCCAACAGGACGGAGCAACGGCACACACTGCGCGAGCCACAACCGATATTCTGAAGGCGGCGTTCCCGGGTCGCCTCATCTCTCGTTTTGGCGATTTGCACTGGCCCGCAAGATCACCCGATTTAAGCGTTCCAGACTTTTTTTTGTGGGGTTTTTTGAAGTCCCGTGTTTACGTGAACAAGCCCGAGACTCTGGAAGCCCTCAAGGACAACATTCGACACGAGTGCGAGAATCTGTCGCCCGAAGTTCTCGCCGAAGTGATGAAAAATGCCATAAAACGAGCCCGTATGACAATCAATTGTGACGGCGCCCATTTGGCCGATATAATCTTCTCGACTTGACCAATAAAATTCTAAAGGTTTAAATTAATATAATAAAAAAACAGAATCCAAGTTTTTCATTTAGAAAAAAAAAGAGAGTCAAACAACATCGGATGACTTCTTTTGGCCCACCTTGTATAAGGTTATTGCGGTGTTTTTGCATATATCTCAAACTCAGTTTTTTGTCTCGCCTATCTTAGTATTATTATAAAGTGGAAGAGCCATGTATTGGCTGGCGCCAAATGGTCGTCACGTCTACTCACCCACCACAACTGTATACCTAAACCGCGCTTAGGAGAGTGGGTTTTTCTCGGAAAATTAAGTTGAGTAGGTAAATGCTTTTGGACACCCAAATACTGCTTAAATAAATCTTTACCTTCGGGTTTATAAACTACAGATTGCCTTGTTGCTATAATTGCCTGATGTCCTCAGATCCCTATCACAAGGTGTGGACGTCTGCAATGTCTCCCAGTACTTGCAGTACGAGTTGCCGGACGAAGTGCTCCTGTGTATCCTGTCGCATCTCACCGAGCGCGACCTGTGCCGCGTCGCGCAAGTCTGCAAACGGTTTAACACCATTGCTAATGATACTGAGCTATGGTAAGTCTTACACACAGAAAAGTAGTTCGTCTCTAGCTTGTGTTGTAAAAGACTGGAGTTCTGTAGTCCTAATTTTATATACTCGACTCGCTTAATAGATGACTCGGGGAACTCGAGGATACGAGTTCCGAGTCGTGTTGAGCGTGAGTAAACTATCGTGCGTGACTCCAGCGACTCGTAATTTCCTCTATAGCTAGTCTTTGAAAAAAACTGGAGTCTTTCACTGTGACTATTAGTTTCCAAATTAGACTTGACAATACAACTGAATGCAAATATATATAATAACAGCTACATTAGTTAGACCGCTGTACTAAGAACTGTACTGTAAGCATTATCGTTAAATGTGAGGTGGGCTTCAACAATAATACGGCTCGAGTACGACTCGTTACACCAAAGGACTCGAACGCAGATAAAATACTCGAGTCCTATGCGAGACTCGCTTAGTCCGCAAGACTTCCTTGGTTGAAAGTTCTGCAATAAAGGAATACCTATGAACCGAGTCGCGTCTCTCATTTGAGTTAAGAGCCGTAATAAAAAGGACTCTGAGAACTCTAGTCCTTTACAAGAATAACTCCGGTCCTTTATGAGTTTCTGATACCTATTGCCGCTCGGTTGCTAGGGTTGCGTCGAAGCGCGTCACTCGATACTTTATACGCACGTAACCAAACGCGACACGGTCTCGATTTAACCGACTTGGCGTTAGTTTGCTTGTGGTGGTAATTTTACTTACGAATATGACTTACCAAAATTAACAACTAATCAAGAACTAGTTGACTAATTGTAAGGCCAGCATTACACCTGTAAGTTATTGCTGTAAGTTATGAGACGCAACTATCACCGAACGACTTGAAACGACGACGATTGCTTGAAAGAATACACCATACTTTCTAAATTTTATCGAAATGCCCTTGATTATTTAGTAGTGACCACAGCAAAAACATATGTTTTTAACCTTTCGACCTTCGAGCGACGAAAGTTAAAACACAAATATGTGTAGGTTGCTATAAATGTATGTTCGACAGTGGCGGTCAAAAAGGTTACGCACCTTGTCTCCTCTAGTTTTTTATTTGATATTGTTATGTGTTTGATTTCATTATAATAAAACTTCTACCATGCGCAAATAGGCTCTTGCTGTTGAGTAGTGGAAATAATCAGATTATTTATATCAAAGATTCTTAAAGTAGGGATAGTTTTGTGTTAGATGAAATTAAAAATCCGTTCTTTATGAAATGGAAACTACCTCCAGCTCTGTTTCTATTTATGAATACTGGTATAGTTCGGTCAATGTCCGATGTTCGCAATTTCAAACACTAAATTATACTAGCAAGAGGCATATAAAGAGAAGTGATTAATCATTTGAATTACTAAACGACATCGCAAGGTTTGTATCAATGTAGCATTTATGATAAGTCGGAGAAGCAAATGTAATAAGTGTTTATATGTGCTCTCTCGGAGCATCCTAGGTTGAACCTGCAAGTCATCTATTTTCGACAATATATTATGCGGACTCTAAACACTCGCCGTGTTTCCGGCCTGGTACACCGATACAGGCCCGATGATGACGCAGAAACAACAACACAGTGCCGAGGCGCCCACTAAGGGGTGCCTCCCTCAAAACCGGTGTGAAACTGTAACGGTGTTTAACCCACCAACAGTAAAGATTAACTCCCGCGATAGCCGCGTTTTTTTTTCCGTTTTAATTTGCAATCTGTCCGAGGAAGCAAATCTTTTCTGTGAGCTTATAGGCGTTGTAGATCTGATGTCCAGTGACTGCAGATTCTTTATTGTATATCCCTAGCAAGCCTTAGGGGTCGCCTCTTCAGACGACTTAGACATAGATCCTTTAACAAGTTTTGGACGAGGTTATTGCAGTATATGTCCAGCCTTTTGTCGTACTTTATGCTTATATTGGTAAATGTTTGTTTTACAGTGGGCATTTGCAAATACTCATTTATTTGGTTTGTTTTGGTTAACCAAGGTGCATTTGTTATTCATCGAAAGACATTATTTTGAAGTCTTTGAAGAATTTCAACATTAAAGTGACTTGCCGAACCCCACAGCTCGAAAGAGTATGTCCATACCGGCTTTAGAATCACTTTGTAAATTAGCAGCTTGTTTTCAAGTGACATCTTGGTTTTTTTCCCAAAATCCGTAGTAATGATCTGAATTTGTGGTTGAGAGTATGTCTCGTTTATTTTGGATGTGCTTTCTCCATTACACACCTTCGGTCAAGATGAACTCCCAGATATTTAACTGTATCAACATAGGGCAGAGTATCATTTCCAAGTTTAACTGCTGGACAGTTATCTCTGTTGAGTTTGAAGGTTATATGGGTAGACTTATGGCGAAACAAAATTGTGGATAGTATTGTGGCTTCGCGGCGTTCCCCGTCCGGTGTCGGTATTTGCTCCTTGACAACAGACGCGCTAAGCCTGCGTTGCGTTTCCACCAATAGAATTCGCTCAGCGCAGCTCTCCTATTGGTGGATTTTTCTTGCACACCGCTCCTCAACCTCGCACAGCTCCCGTGGAAACGCAGCCTAAGGCACGAATTACACAGAAGCGGCGAGGCGAAAGCGCGGCGCAGACATGTGCCTCGTCCAAAACCTTTATCATACACAATGTAAGAAAGCGACGAGACAAATAAAATGCGGAGACGTTGCGTAAACGGGTAATACTAATCACATGGCGTCAATTTTGACGGCCTGTAATTTACGCACCGTTAAGCTCCGGTGTGGTCGCTCCCTCGAAAAGGGCGAAGAACCGGGTACATGCCTGCGCTGCTCCTTCGCCTCGCCGCTTCTATGTAATTCGTGCCTAATATACCTACACTCGTCCAACGTCAACTGTGTGAGAGTATCATTGGTGCTATAACAATTAGTAATTGTTTACAGGAAAAGCCTATACCAGTCTGTATTCGAATACGATATGACGCTGATGCACACCGCGCCGTGTCAGTTCGAGTTCATGACGGCGGACGAGTGCGACGCGGACAACCCTTGGAAGGAGAGCTTCCGGCAGCTCTACTACGGGATCCACGTGCGCCCTAACTACCGCCCCAAGAAGGACTCGCGTATCAAACACTTTAATACTATTAGGGTAAGTGGAGAAACGACCGGCCAGTTCAAGTGGCGTAGGATCTAAATAGATTGTTTGACATAGCTAGTTTTAGACGATTTGAATTACATTCGGGAATCTTATTAAAGTTGAAACCGACGTACGTGCTTGAAGAGGTTAAGGGGAAGCGAAAGTTGTATTTTTAATCCTTTGAGGTTGTGTGCATTGGGCATTAGATAAAACTTATCTTATTTGGCACCTCAAATAACTTTACAATAAAAATGAGGGCTCAGGAGTTAGGGCACAGGTGTTTTTCCTACCTATTTTCATTTTTGATGAATCGTAAAAAATTTGAAACATGGAAGCGTCAAAATTTTGTGTCATTATAGTACAAAACATAAAGAAAATCAAAATCTAAAAACCGGTCAAGCGAGTTGGTAAAGGTTATAAGCTTTAATAAAATCAAGTCCTAGTTAATAGCTACTATGCGGCGGTACAGAACCCTCAGTATGCGAGTTCGAGTCGCACTTGATCGGTTTTTACTAATGGAGTCGCATTATTCCAGCAGGATGTTAGCCACTATCACGCAGTCAGTAATTGTCGCTGTGAGGGCGATGATTAACGGGCGTTTTCCAAAAAAAAAATATTCATCATTAAGGCCAAAATGATATCTAAATGTACGACTAAGTTTCGTGAAGAAATGGAAAAGTTAAAGTTTTGAATTTTTGTCCTTAAATGTACACTTTTTTTTGGAAAACGGCCTTAAATGTAATTGTATTGTACCAGACGGCCCTGGAGTACGTCGAGGAGCGCAGCAGCAGCTCGGCGGGCGGGGGCGGGGGTGGGGGCGCGGGCGGGGGAGGGGCGGCGTGCTCGTGCGGCGCCGGGCCCTGCGCCTGCCGCCGCGCCGCGCCCGCGCAGCCGCCCGCGCTCGTCTTCGTGCACGCCGGCCTCTACCAGGAGGAGTGCCTCGCCATCGACAGTGACGTCCAACTCATTGGTCAGTAACTCACTACCCGAGACGGAGATAAACATTAACAAATAACACTTGTTAAACAACAACACTGACTAGCTGTAGGTTTGCAGCCTATCGTATTGTCGTGCTTGATTAAATAGATAGAATAGAAAATGTTAATTCAGGCAACAAGGCCCATATTTACAAATACCTTACAGGATAACATTGTGTTAATTTAAAACGTAGAATCTATTTCATCGGACAAAAATAAATGTTTTTTTCTGTTTTGGTAATATATGTAAAATTTGCAATCTGAACAGTCGCGTCAAAAAACCGCACTTGGTCGGCAAATTCTTCATAAAAACTAATATTAATCTTGGATAATCTCATGAGACTTTCATCTTGCCGAGCTTCACTGTTCGTTCGCGATCAGATCACTCTTATTCTCCAAAGGACAAAACGTCGTACAAATAGCAAATGCACATATGCGCCCTAGTTATCTTTGTTCCATATAAAAATATCTTTCCATTGAAGTATAAGTCATGTCCATTAGGGTGGGTACCACATTCAACACATTTTTGCCTTTTGTCCTTTGTGGAAATCCCCAAGTTAACATATGCCATTCCATATTGGTATACTCTGGAGTTTGCAGGTTGTTCTGCGGGCAACGTGGCGGAGTCCGTGGTGCTGGAGCGCGAGGCGGAGTCCACGCTGACGTTCGCGGAGGGCGCGAGCCGCGCGTACGCCGGACACATGACGCTCAAGTTCTCGCCCGACGCCACCAGCACCATGCAGCACCACAAGCACTACTGCCTCGAGGTCTCCGACAACTGCTCGCCCACCGTCGACCATTGTATTATTCGGAGCGCTAGCGTGGGTGAGTCACACTGCTTTAGGAACAGTGGCGGAGCAATACTGATTTAAGATTAATGTGAAGTTTGACCAGTCACTGTTTGTGATGGCCCAGCGTTGTTCCGCTAGATCTGACTAGTGAGATATGCTGTTCAGCTCAATTAACCCGTTGAATGCCCTGTGCGCATACTTGTGCACACAACTATTTTTGACCTACACCGTGCAGTCAAAATATTTGCCCCCATTATCGGAATAATTTCAATAAATTGGTTCCGGGTCACTCCACGGATTTAAGGGTGTTATTTTTAGCAATTTAAATTGATACTTTTCATAAGTAGCGAGGCTCGGGATTAGTATAATCACAATTTCTATGCGGCCAAAATTAGTTTTAACATATTATTCGGAAATTTTGAGCTTTTGATTTAAATAAAAATAAATAAACAAAACACGGGACAATGTCACAAAAATTGACCTAGTCCCAAACTAAGCTCTAGGCTTGTACAGTCACCATCAGATAGATCTAACCGGACAGCGAGCCCAAAAAAATGTGTTGCAATGGATTCCCAAAAAAGACTAACACGTGAAACCGTCAGAAAAATGACACGTAACACTTCGTTTAAATTATTTGCTTGGATAAAAAATCAAGAAGATGTAACTGCATAGTCGACCGAAAAGATTTAACTGGACAAACATTCAGTGTATCTAAGGTGACAAAAGTTCAAAAAGATCTTTCAAAATACCTCTTTACGGTAAAACTTTTTGGGAAGTTTAAAAAAATCAGGACAGAAATGACAAATGCCAATATTGACATTAAGCTCACAATGTAAACAATAACCATAATTATATTCTTCACATGTTCAGCGTACAAGAGTCGTTTTAAAATATTATGCGTGCTTTTCAAATATATGCGAAAACGTTAACCAGTTTGTCGCCGTGACCAAACTGCCGCCTTGTGTCGACGGCATGTTGCCGTGGTCTCCTGTTGGTTACTCTCGCCGTACCGCCCCTAAACTTGATCAGTTTCCAGCAGCCGTTCATGTGATCACATGAACGGCTTTGAAACCAGCACGATGGTCTCGTGTATGATGCGTGTTCAACAAATAATCTCAACGCAGTTTCGTCTCGTGCCGCGAATCACAAACACGAGATAGCTTGAATCAGCTTATTGCTCGGTGTGTAGTGTTTATTTATGTGTGTTATTTGTATAAATAAAAATCAATTTTACTTTAATTTGAACGTATCCCTTTATAACTTTTATGCTGCCCCTTTTTGTAAGCTTTTATTGTACTTGCAATTTTGATAAGTTAGATCATTTTGCAAACCATATTTCTACCACTTGCTGCTACCGGATTGCGCTGAAATTCGGCATATTTATGTAAGTAAGGTGACAATGCAATATTATTATAAAGTGGTCATAGGAACTTCGCATCGAAAAAAGATAGCCCCATCGTGTTTGGGCTCGTTGGGTTTTTCGGTATAAACAGTGATTACTGTGCACAAAAACGTACAGACCTTAACCCAAACCCTTGTAAGTAGGTACCAAAAACAAAATTTTGGCAGACACTTATCTCAGCAATAGCTGTTTTAAATATAATTTAAGGTGTCAATATACAATTTAGCCCTTGAGGATTTCCTATGGCTGCCTTCTGTCTCCATCAGCATAGCTCGATGGGACCGTTATTATTAATTATTATTATAAGTAAATATTCTCATCCAAATCGCATAAGTACGAGTATGTTAGTTACAAGTGACGCTAACGTAAGTGTGGTAAAATACTGCACCAAGAAAAGTAAAAACAGTAAGAGTAAAAGAGATGTCTAAATTCTGTCACGGCGTAAGTAACAAATATCGCGTAGGGGAGGCCGGGGCTTGTTTTAACGAGGATAAGTATTAACACGTCAATAGCGGCCAAATTACTATAATCTAAATCTCGTTTTTTTATTCCTTCCATGGATTATGATATGATACCAAATACGTAGTGACCCATCAGTTGTCAGCAGGACTCCAAACGGAAAAATTGTGCGCCGCGGCGACTTTTTGCAGATAAATAGAGTTTTTTACGATTGCAATTTTTTGACTTCCTCACTAATTGTTGCCACAATGAAATCACAATTTGGTGTTGAATAAAGCTTTTTTGATTAAGTAACGATAGTAATTGTAATTATCATGTTATTTAATTGCTTTAATTTTAAATGTTTTTTCTACTGTTGCAGGAGTGACCGCTACCCTGACCATGAGTTACAATTACGATACTCACTAGAGATTCTAATACTCTGTCCCTCTCACTCTACTATAATATTGTGAGGAACAGAGCATTCTACTCGCTAGCGAGTACGATAATTGCAACTCATGGTAAGGTTACGGGGCTAGTTTTAACAAAACAGGGGTATCTGTGTAATCGTATAATGTGACAAAAGATTTTATTCGTGTGAAAAAAACCAGAAAAAATTATGATATTTTGATACTAACGTTGATTATTGTTTAACTTGGCTTGTCTGTAAGGCTGAAAGTAAATTAAAGTTACCACTATGCAATGTTATTATTTTTTAGTCATTCGATTTTTATATCATTGTCGATTATTGTGTTACAAACCCCTTTGAAGAAGACCTCTTTTTTATAATAATGGTGATGTACTTTGATTTATTTTTTATTTTAACCACCGATTAAATGGATATGAAAATAAAACACGTACGTTATGTACTTTTAAAGCTACAGGTATACTTATACGTCTATCCATTCTGTGCTACAGGTAAAAGCTTGAAGTGTTAGATTATGCCCGGCTTCCCCTACAAGAAGTCACGGGGACTTTCCTTGACAGCTGACATATTGTGATCAAATTCAATTTTAAACTAACGAACAGTGTTCAAAATGTAAGCCAAGTTCGCCTACAATAACCATTCAAATATCTAAAATGAATACCACATACAAGTACTTTATTTTCCTCAATCCTACACTTACTTGAATTAAATAAGTTATATAAGTTATAACTTAATGCCATAAAGTTCAAAATGATTTATTGGAATATGGTCATAAAAAAATGGGCAAGAGCATGTCGGACCATGCTTAGTGTAGGGTTCCGAAGCCGTTAAGTACTACAAACATAAAAATCAACAAGTAATAATATTTTTTTATTAAGTCACTTGGTGCCGTCTTAGATGATTTTAGTAGGTATAAACACTTTGATTGCCTGTATCTCAAGAACCAATGATGTCTACTTAGTCGTGATAGTTTTGCTAGCGCTTAAATTAATATTTCATAAACGGATTACCTAATCGAAATACTGTTTCCACAAACCCGTAATATTTTTGAAAAACCTATCCAACGACACCTCACACTATAAAGTAGACGAGAAAAAATACATCCCCACGTTACGTGCAGGGGAGGTACCCTAAAAAATTTTTTTTTGTACATTTTATTGTACCACTTTGTTGGCGTGACTTATATGCATATGCATGCCAAATTACAGCTTTCTAGTACTAAGATTCTCTGCGCTAGGCTGCGGACGGACGGACAGACGGACATGGCGAAACTATAAGGGTTCCTAGTTTGACTACGGAACCCTAGAAATTGAGTATAATGTACCTATATTTTATACTTTTTAATGCTTTTTTCAACACAATTACAGCCTATTAGGTACATACCATTATGCTAAATTTTGAGCATGTTGGAACTATTTATCATTATATATAAGAGTATAAAATCTTTCATGATTTTTTATTTACGAGTGCTATAATCTTTTCATTAAGAAAATTCATATCAGAATATTCTCTGTTACTTGATAGACTTTATTCTAAGCTGGGCCTGAAAGAGTTAACTAACACAAATGAAAAAAGTATTAATAAAAATACGATACGTAGAATAATATCCCGTCGATAAAAATGAACTTGGCCTGCGCACTTCTAACAATCCGAATGAGGGTCTGATATCTCTAGTACCAGCAAATCAGTTCATATGAAATTGCGCATGTGTGCGTTCTATTCTATACCAGCCTTCAACAAAGTACTAATGGCGAAAGACAAAATTAAAAAAAGAGTTCAAATATTTATTTGGTTACGATACGGACCGACGGACGGACGGTTTTGTATACCATTTGCGTTTTATTATAATTACTCTCTTAGTGCTTTAAGGTTTTATAAAAATAAAAATACGATTAGGCTGTTTTGTAATTATTAGATCGCATAAATAGTGTGTGGTAACACTGGTTACATGGAAATATAATAAGTATGGAAGCCTAACTGATGCTGAAAATCGGCTCCACTGACATAGTGCTGGCGGGGGTGCAGCTAATACTGCTCTGTGGAGTCGACTTTTTGACGTAGTGTCAAACAGTTGTTTATAATTGCAAAAATAATTGGATTTTAATGATTACCGGATTTAAATAATGCTGCAAAAATGCCAAGTAGCTTTGTGAGTTGGTGCAGGACCCACACAGATGCAAAACAAAGCGATATTTATTTGAATACTTAGTGAGTTATTGAAATTTTCATATTTCCATACTAATGTCATGTCCGACTTTTTGCAATACACTTTGAAAAATATGAATTACAAGCAAATGCTTCGAATGAATAGGAAATTAAATTTCATGTTATCTTTACTATAGTTACTTTACATAATAAAACAAATAGGTGATATCGATGGTTCCACCGAATAAAGGTGTAGTATGCCAAAAGCTAACTTTCCGGGAAAAAATAAATACCAGTAGATAGATACCAAAATATGAATTCTATTAAAATAAGCACATTCATTCATTCATTCTATTACATTAAGTATAAGTGCTAGTACCATTTCATAGCTTTTATTCTAGTGTAGTGAAGCGCAGATAGTTTGTGCTATAAAAGTTTATACGTTTCTAGGATTCCATAGTCAAACTAGGAACCCTAATAGTTTCACGATGTCGATCCGTCTGTCCGTCCGCAGCCTAGCTCAGAGACTCTTAGAACTAGAAAGCTGTAATTTGGCATGAGAATATACATATTAGTCACGCCAACAAAGTCGTAAAGTTAAATTTTGAAAAAAAATGTTTTAGTGTACCTCCCCTAAACGTAACGTGGGGATGTTTTTTTTTCTCGTCTACCACATAATGTGGGATGTCGTTGGATAGGTATATCAAAAATATTAGTAATGCAACCTTTCATTACTTTTTGTGTAGAATAAGTACTAGTCTATTGCCTTGATTCTTTAGGACTATTATTCGACAGTGGAAATTTCAAATGTCGTAAGGGACAAACGCTTACTTTTCAGGGGAGCCAGAAAACAAAATTCTACTTTTTTTAAATTCATAACTAGGAAACTACTCATCCCATTAAGATGATTCTTGGCAGCATACTTTTTAAATAACTTCGCCTACCCTATTTTTTTAATTGGACCTCCATAAATACAGTGGTTTAGGAAATAGTGTCCCTTACAACAAAAAAATAAGAAGAAAATGTGTGTTACACCTCCGAAAACACAGTACTTATCTGACAAAATGTATTCTTTTTAGTGCCTTACAACATAGGAATTATAAAAATATTGAGATATACGATATTGCGCTTAATGAAACAAGACGTTATACAAAAATATTTGACCGATACGACAAATACAACAAATAGATAGAAAAAAAAAATACTGACTTCAATGGTATATTTAGCGTATTTACGACAAAATGTCCCTTACGACATTTGAAATTTCCACCGTCGATATACTATTGTTAATGTCAGTTTTAAACAATTGATAGCTTACTTATATAAGTTTGTCTAAGAAAATTTCTTAACAATAACAAAGGCGTTCTAATTAAAAAGGACAAGAATGTAAAAAGTACAAAAGTTGTTTATTCAGTAAATAGGCCGCACAGGCACTTTTACACTTCAAATTTTTAAATTCCAAATTCTATCAGCGCTTCCGAAGAGGAGACCACTGCTGAGAAGAAACGCCGCAAGATATTCAGCAAAAAAAACGGTTAATGTTTTGTAACTCTCAAAATTTATCAATCCCTCCATATAATTAGGTCCACAGTCCTTTGCATCTATAAAAAGTCAAACTTCGAAGTAAACTGAAAAAAAAGTTACGGCCGCTTATGCAAGCCGCAAGTTCATATCATAAAATTGTTAATTTGTTGCTCCATCACAAAATAATAATGTTTTTTGTAATTGAAATAAAAAATTGTTATAAAACAAAAAATCGCCTTCAAAAGCGCACAAAATAACTTTTTTTTAAATTGTAGGCACCTAATAATCGCCGACTTCGGTTCTGTTGGGCTAACCTATTAGGTAGGTGCCTACAATTTTAAAAGATGTTATTTGATGCGTTTTTGAAAGCGGTTTTTTTATTTTAAAACATTTATTTTATTTTATACTTTTTAGTGATCACAATACGCTGTTACGTAGTCATACTTCGTAGTTGATATGAAACTTTAATTTATTTCAAGCGCCCCATACGACGCCGCGGGAAAGTCATAGTCATATTTCAACAAGTAAATATTTTTCGTTGTAGTCGCTCAACTATCTAAATCGAGATATCTTGTCGCCACCCTTGAAATAGGTACCATTGAGGAGTTCCGGTGGCCATCTGTGGTCTTCATGATCAGTTTCACTGCACCAAGTTATACTTTCTGAATGCAAATGCTAGATTTGTTACTAAAAATACTAAAATCGCTATACTATGTTTGCCAATCGCTATATTTGAGGAATTCCCTCAATTCCTCACTGATCCCCTCATCAGATTCAGATTTGGTGACAATGGGATCACCTCGAAAGTATAGGTACTCTATCAAACTAAAGAAGATTTTTTAAAATCGGTCCACAATTGAGGAAGTTATCGGTGAACATACATAAAAAAAATACATACCATGGAACGTACAATCTCCTCCTTTTTTGAAGTCTGTTAAAAACCAATAGGAAACGGCTTTCCACTCAAGTGCGAGTCGGACTATGCACTACGTATTAGGGTATCATTTAAGAAATAACATTTTTCGGGTTCCGTATCTCAAAAGCAAAAAACGGAACCCTTATAGGATCACTTTGTTGTCCGTCCGTCCGTCCGTATGTCCGTCTGTCTGTCCTTTTATGCCGCAAAAAACGTATGTTTCAACACTCTCAATGGAATCAAAATGTATAGGGTAGGTACTTCCTATTAGACCCAGAATCCTGAAAATTGGCAAGAAGGAAGCACAAATTATGGAAAAAATCCGAAAAATGTTTTTTGCGATTGCAAACTTATTTGCAACTGTGGTGAAGCGTGGCCCAAACCAGTAAGGAAAGCCGGTCCAGTTAAGTGCGAGTCGAATAACGCACCACGCATTAGGATTTCTTTGATAAAGTAACATTTTTTATTACCAACTAAATTTTGTTTGTTGTTGACGGCGAAATAAATAGTTTTTTTTTTTAAGAAAAGAAAACGCACTCAGAAATGGCCAGCAAACTAAGACCCCCGAAACTTTAAGAGATTGTATGAAATCAATAAAATGCTGATTTGTAATCTCAAACTTCTGTTTAGATACCTCGTTTAATATATATTTTATTAAAAGTATTAGCTTTCAGAGCTCATATCTACCTAATATACCTAAATATCAAAATCACACTTGGATGTTATTTTTGTGATATACTTACCAACTATTAATAATACATCTAAATTATTAATATCTAACGAGCCGGTTACATTTCGAATGTTGCTAGAATAAAGTGTGTAAGTGTATATAAGGTCAAAGAATAGGTTCAACCCTAGAATTCACCAGCAGCTTATTCAATTTTTGCCTATGACAGTCATGTTTTGTTATTTTTAAAAGATGACTGTATTAATCTTATATACCTACTTTAAACATTTCCCAATAAAACATGACTTAGAAAACCTTTGTCAGTTCATGACTTAGGTAATTTCTAAGATAAATACTCTATTTGAATTTGTGCGACCATTTCTACCTACATTTAAGTAAACAAACAAACCTCCGTCGCCTCCACCGCAGTACAAAATCACAACAAAACTACACATACACATAACAAGTTATACTTCACTGGTTGAGGCTCTTATGCTGAGTAGGGGCCCTTTTCAACGCCATTTTGTGTTATTTTTAGTTGTCTTTTGTTTTAATTGTATTTTGTAAGCGTTAAATATTTTTAACCGACTTAAAAAAAAGAAGGAAGTTTTTCAATTCATCGGGACCAAGACGCCTGGAACGATTTTTTTTTTGTCCGATTGCGTCTACTTTCTAGTTGGACCCATTTCCAGCACGTCAACATCTGATGATGAGATCTTGGAGAAATCGAAAGAACTCCTCAAATATTATAGGAATAAATAAATATACGTGGACGACGTAACAGTATTATTATGATCACTAAAAGGTATGAAATAAAATAAATGTTTTTAGTCCGACTGACCTTTATTTTTATTACCTATCATTTTAAAATAAGTTATTTCTTGCATTTTGAAGACGGCTTTTAGTTTTTTCAAACATTTATTTCATTTCTACTCTTTTACTTTAAAACATCACCTAACGTTTTGACGGAAGAAGACAATAAATTGGCAGTTGAGTTCCGTACTAGGAACCCTTATAGTTCCGCCATGTCCGTCCTTCTGTCCGTCCGTCTGTCCGACCGTCTGTCTGTCCATCTGCCAGTCCTTCCATCTCTCCGTCCATCTGTCCGTCCGTCCGTCTGTCCGTCCGTCCGTCTATCCATTCGTCCATCTTTCCATCCGTCCATCTGTCCATCTGTCCGTCTGTCCATCCATCCATATGTCCGTCTGTCCGTCCGTCCGCCCGTCCGTCCGTCCGTCCGTCCGTCCGTCCGTCCACAGCTTAGCTTAGAGACTCTTAGTACTAGAAAGCTGTTATTTGGCATGAATATACATAGGACCTCCCCTGCACGTAAGTGAGGATAGTTCTTTTTTCTCGTCTACCCCATGGAGTGGGGTTTTTGTAATTTCAAAAATATTACGGATATGTCAAATATTTTTTTCGATTAAAGGCATCCGGTTGTAAAATATTAAGCGTTACATTGCTATTTTTGTTAGAGTCAAGTGTCCCTACAGCCAAAACTATAAATAATAAAAACAGAAAAATGTATACAAAAAAGTGTTTATACCTACTAAAACCATTGATTTAAATCAGCACCAAATAACTTTAAATAGAAAATTAGTTCATACTTGTTGTTTTTTGAGACGGTATTGTTGTGTTTGTAGTATCAGCTTCGGAACCCTACATTGAGCATGGTCCGACATGCACTTGCCCGGTTTTTCGGCGGTACTCGGTACAAATCAGTCTGGCGTGCGTAATTTTGCGATAATTGTAATTATCACATCAATCATTTATTTTTAAATCGAATGTTTTTTGGCTAAAACGAGATCTAATGATGGATCTGAAAGGTCGTCACATCTCCGGTGTACTTAAAACAGGCTAGCTTAGTTTGAACTGTTAACCTTTCGTATGTCCCGTCCGTCCTATCCGTCTGTCCTGTCCGTCCGTCCTGTCCGTTCGTCCTGTCCGTCCATCCTGTCCGTCCGTCCTGTCTGTCCGTCCTGTCCGTCCACCCTGTCCGTCCGTCCTGTCCGTCCGTCCTGTCCGTCCATCCGTCCCGTCCGTACGTAGTGTCCGTCCGTCTTGTCCGTCCGTCCGTCCGTCCTGTCCGTCCGTCCTGTCCGTCCGTCCCGTCCGTCTGTCCCGTCCGTCCGTCCTGTCCATGTTCATCTGTTTGTCTGACTGTATGAAGTTCACATCCATATTACTTGGAACACTAGACACTGCTAAAAATTTTAGTAAAGGAAAAAAATATTTTTAGGCTTAGCACCCCATTCTGTAACATTTTTTTACGCCAGTATTATAGCTCCATTACATCAGAAGTTATAACCGCATGTTATTTTGTTTATTAATATAAATATTTTTGTTGCAGTCTACTACGTCTAGGTACTTCTTACATTTTATTCTATTAAAATAAATTCTGAAATGACGCAGTGTCACAGATCAGTAAGAGATATACGTTTTTCAAATCAAGATGTTTGTAATGTAGCTCTAAACGTAAACTATCCGTCCGTCCTCTCCGTCCGTCCTGTCCGTCCGTCCCGTCCGTCCGTCCTGTCCGTCCGTCCTGTCCATCTGTCCCGCCCGTCCGTGTTCGTCTGTTTGTCTGACTGTATGAACTTCACATTTATTTTATTTGGAACACTAGACACTGCTAAAAATTTAAATAAATATTTTTGTAATGTTGCAGTCTACTACGTCTAGGTACTTCTTACATTTTATTATATAGTAATAAATTTCTGAAGTGACGCAGTGTCACAGATCAGTAAGAGATACACGTTTTTCAAATCAAGATGTGTGTAATGTAGCTCTAAACGTAAACTGTCCGTCCATCTTGTCCGTCCGTGCCTTCCGACCGTCCTGTTCGTCCGTCCTGTCCGTCTGTCCCGTCCGTCCGTCCTGTCCGTGTTCGTCTGTTTGTCTGACTGTATGAAGTTCACATCCATTTTACTTGGAACACTAGATACTGCTAAAAACCTTGTAAAGGAAAACAATATTTTTAGGGTTAGCACCCCATTCTGTAACATTTTTTTAGAAGCTTTTATGTTATTTTGTTTATTTATATAAATATTTTTGTAATGTTGCAGTCTACTACGTCTAGGTACTTCTTACATTTTATTATATAGTAATAAATTTCTGAAGTGACGCAGTGTCACAGATCAGTAAGAGATACACGTTTTTCAAATCAAGATGTTTGTAATGTAGCTCTAAACGTAAACTATCCGTCCGTCCTCTCCGTCCGTCCTGTCCGTCCGTCCCGTCCGTCCGTCCTGTCCGTCCGTCCCGTCCGTCCGTCCTGTCCGTCCGTCCCGTCCGTCCGTCCTGTCCGTCTGTCCCGTCCGTCAGTGTTCGTCTGTTTGTCTGACTGTATGAACTTCACATTTATTTTATTTGGAACACTAGACACTGCTAAAATCTTAGTAAAAGGAAAAAATATTTTTAGGGTTATCACCCCATTCTGTTAATATTTTTTTACGCCAGTATTATAGCGTCATTACATCAGAAGTTATAACCTCATGTTGTTTTGTTTATTAATATAAATATTTTTGTTTCAGCCTACTATGTCTAGGTACTTCTTACATTTTATTCTACTAAAATAAATTCTGAAGTGACGCAGTGTCACAGATCAGTAAGAGATACACGTTTTTTAAATCAAAATGTTTGTAATATATGTAGCTCTTAACGTAAACTGTCCGTCCTGTCCGTCCGTCCTGTCCGTACCGTCCGTCCGTGCTGTCCGTCCGTCCCGTCCGTCCCGTCCATCCCATCCGTCCGTCCTGTATGTCCCGTAACGTCCGTCCGTCCGTTCTGGCCGTCCTGTCCGTCCGAACCGAGGTACTGCTTAACATTTTGTACAAAGATCAAAACTTTTTTTAGGGTTGGTATCCCATTCCGTAATTATTTTTTACACCAGTATTATCGCGTCATTACATCGGAAGTCATAAACCTCGTATGTTATTATATTTCTTAATGTAAATATTTCTGTTCCAGCCCACTACGTGTAGTAGGACCTTCTTTTATTTTATTATATTAGAAGAAATGCTGAAGTGACGCCGATCAGTACGAGATACACGTTTTTCAAATCAAGATATTTGTATCATGGCTCTAAACATAAACTAATAACGAATTAACTCTGCGACAAAGAGATTGCATACAAATCCCACTGACGTGAATAATACTTAACTTACGAGCAATGTATACCGAATTGTCACCTGTCACTTATCCTCGTCAGTACGGTGGAAAAGGGGGCTGATAGCGAGTGGGATCTGAGACCCTGTGGGACATTTGCATTCTCAAGACTGCAGTCATGAGACTGCAAATACGTTGCTTATCGCTCGGATCCTATTTTCATGTTTTATCTTTTAAGCGATCCGAACGCACCCTGCACAAAGCCCTACCAACATTAAACCCGTCCCATCTTGCTTTTTAACCCCCGACACAAAAATAGGGGTGTTATAAGTTTGATGTGTAAGTGTGTGTGTGTGTGTCTGTCTGTGGCACCGTATCTCTTAAATGGATCAGCCGATTTGAATGCGGTTTTATGATTGAAAGCAGGTTTTCTAGCGGTGGTTCAGTCGTTTTTGAGATATGGAGCTTTTAGGGGGTTAAAAGCCCTAGAGGTTCATTTCAGAGCTGATATCTCTTGAACGGCTCAACCAATTTTCATTAAATCTTGCTAAGAACCATCCTGATTAGTGTAGCTTTATTGTTTTTGAACTAAAACTAGAAAGTAGCACTATTACTTGTGAAAAAGATTGCGTATATATACTCGTATGTTATCGACCATCTAGGGCAGGTCAAATACAAAAGTATAAGAAATGTACCCCCTCTACCAGCCCCCTATTTCACCATCTTGACAATGACATGTGATAGGTGACAATTTTGTATACATTGCAAAGTTAACACACTGATACATCACTGGGTTTCATATAAGCTGCGCCACGTACACTAAAATGTCACCTGTCAAGTGTCATTGTCAGTAAGGTGAAATAGGGGGCAGGAGCGCCTGGCGACATCGGTTGGCAATTTTACCCCTTATTCGCCGTCCAGCTCTAGGTTCCTCGGGGGCATTGACGACAAAGGTCTTAGAGTCTCTGTTCGTATCCCAAAATAATCGTATGAAAATTGGATTAAAAGTTTTAATGAAAATACTACTATGTAACAATAAAACAAATTTAATTTTCTATTACGTGAAACAAATTGAATGTATTTTTTTATTTTAATTGCTAGATGTGTACAATGTGATGTGTGATGTGATCGAAAAGGATGATGATGGCGCTGGTGGTCAGAGCGAACATGATAGCCCACAGGTTCCGACGATGTACCGCGGAAGTCGCAGTAACGCGTTTTAGAGATTTTTAATTGCTTTATACCTACAGCCTGAGTGCTTACTTGTCGCAAAGGTCTATTATATCAATGCCCTCCGAGACCAATATAACAACACGTTTAGGGATAAAGCATGCAGCGCAACGGGCTTACTGGCGGATGCGCGTCGACGGCTCTCCGGCGCAGGCGCACCAGCAACAGCAGCATCCTGCATCATAACGGACAGACTGCACCCTTTGTACCTTCTAATCAAGCTCTAATTCAAATTGATACATCCAAAAAATTATGGCCCATTTGTACGAAATGTTTTTTTTTTTTACCTAAAATGAACTACCACTGGCACCTCACCTGCATAGAATAAGTCTATAAAAATATTTTGGTTTTACGAAGGTAGTTTTGATTTGTTACATGATTTTCATAAAGTCATTTTTTCAAAGTAGCGAATTTTCACATTTCTCGTTCTTTCATAATTGTTTAATCGATTTTGTTCATGTAACGATTATATGTACCTACTATATTTAGTATTATATGTACCGATATAGAGTTAAAATGTTCGCGGTTTATTTTAATCGCTAAAATTACCAGTAGATTATTTAATTTTGTAGCATTTTTTCCATTCTAAAAACTTTAATTTGATAAAATCGACGGAGCTCCGCTGAGCGGAGCTTCTATTTCTGGGTTGTTTTGGCCCTCCAGGCCTAATATGAGACCGAAGCTAACCTAACCTACATACGCATATTATGATGCAAAAGTAATTATTGGGAAAATTTGCGATGGAAACATTGGGAACATATAAAATGTGAATAGTAAAAATTACGAATATTCAATAATGCTGTATAAAAATCGCTACATGAAGAAAAACAATAAAAAAAATTGACAATTGTAAAAGAACGCGATGTGAAAATTCGCTACTACGAAAAAATGCCTTTGTGAAAATCATTAAAATCATCTAACAAATCGTGTTTTGACAAATAAGGTGTCGTTGGTTTTGTCTTATACACTGTTGCCACATCTACAGGATTCAACAAATATACCTACCTTATACTTGCCTTCGGGGTCGTGCTCCTACTAGGAGCATAAAAATATTACAATTGAATCCCTCGTTTTCATACTCTAATTAAAGTACAAACATTATTTATTATTATCATATCAATAGTATTTCAGCAAGTTATAGGTTTAGGTCCGCTTCTGCGGAGCTCCTGTTTGATATCACTATAAGTCAGTGGTATCGTTTAACTTTAAAATACCTACTGTACCACCAGGGGTAATGCCAGGGGACGGTGGGTCTGAAGGGATATTTTGCGACAGTAAATAATAAAATTTGAAATACCTATATCTTCTTTTCGTTGCAGTAGGAGAATCAGAAATTATAGTATTCATGCTCCTACCAGTGGGAGAATCAGTACTATAATGTCTTCGTGCTCCTACCAGTAGGAGAATTTAGCAGGAGCACGACCCCGAAGGGAATATTCGTATTGAAGTCTCTTTCTTTATCCTATACAATCTGTCCCTGCATAAGGTGCACAAACAAATAGGAATGAAATACGATGCAATTTCACCGACAAAAAAAAATGGTGTCTATTTTTTTTAAAGATTTGTAAAAAATCATTGATTGCTGTCAACCCCTTTACTTTGTTCTGATAAACAAAGTAAAATGTATCGCCTCACATGAAGTCTATTGAGATAAAATAAACGGTTTTTTAATCGTAGAGCATTTTCTGTGCCAATTAAATAAATAAAAGAATGTAAAAAAAAAACAAACAATAAAAGCACGTTTTTCTTAAAAAAAAAATTTTTTTTCGAAATTCCTGATAAATCCTATTTATTCTTTAATTACTTGAAAATATGCTCATATGACCTCGTGTTTTTATTAGCTATAATTATTAATCAACTCATTATCTTTAATTAAAAAAAAGAATTACGTGTCTAAAGCAAGCACGACATTTTTGATAAGCGTATTTTTTCGTACTTTTTTTATTTGGTTGACACAGGAAATGCTATAGGATAAAAAACCGTTTATTTCATCTCAATAGACCTCATATGAGGCGAGATATTTCCCTTTGTTCCGATAGGGTCGACAGCAGTAATTGTTTTTTTATATAAAATTAAACAATTTAAAAAATTACGTTTTTTTTTGTCGGTGAAATTGCATCTAGTCTCATCCCTATTCATTTGTGCGTCTTATCCAGGGACACTGTATTTAATTTTTAAGGGATGCCAACACGATCCTTTGCCGAAGCTTGTAGATGTACTCGTATGTGGCCGTAACGTGTATGGCGTGTAGAAGTTATTTCATAGAATAAGAACTAAGCATAGAAGGAGCTATAAAATATGCAGTCTTATTGGAAGAGACGGTCCTATAAGCTAAAACCAATTAGTATGTTGAATATCATATTCGCAAAACACGATTTTCGCAAAACATCATATTCGCAAAACATGATATTCTCAAAACATCATTATTAGCAAGACAGCAATTAGACAGTGTCGACGGAGCTCCTATTTCTGGGTAGTTTGGCCCTCCGGGCCTGCTGTAAAACTAACATAACCTAAACCTACCTACGATTCTATAACCTAATTCCACTATTTGCAAATATCATGTTTTGCGAATATCATGTTTTACTAATATCATGTTTTGCGAATATAATGTTTTGCTAATATCATGTTTTGCGAATATGATATTCTGCGAAGTATGGGCTAAAACATCATGATCGTACACTATAACGATCAAGGTGACCAGGGTGTTGAATACACGACTTCACAACACTGGCGTGTATGACTAGTTTTAGCGAGAGCTGGAGTCTATACTCTTTCCTTTTTAACTTATTGAACATTCATATTCAAATTTTTGATATAGGTATAGAAAAGACGCTTTCTTTTTAAGGCTCCTTCTATGCCTTTATTTTTTATTGTATGGGTTATGTGCTTATGTGACATGTATAAGTTGCTATTGTAAGTGTTTTTTTACCTATATGTATTGAAGTTGGTATTACTATTAAATAAAAGGTTTTAAGAGGTTTGAAAGCTTTTATACTTCGTCACAGGAGGGCTAGCACAAGTGGTTCGTGACTTGTTTGTCGCTCGGATCTTCCTTTCCATCTAGTCTGTAACGATAGAGACGCACTGAGCGACAAGCGATAAAATACAACTTGTGCTAAAAATTGCATGAGAGACGACATGATATCAATATTTTATTTTAGTCTGGTTTGGATAAAACTTTATTTTATCCAAACCAGACTAAAATAAAATATTTAACCTAACCTTAGACGAACGGCTAAGATTAGGTAGGGAGCTATTAAATTATTGGTATCATAAATACGTCTTACATTATGCCTATGTTAACAAGAAAGAGTTTGGATTCAAATTATGGCACTGTTTGAATCGAAATTGGCAGCATGATCCACGTTTACCTAGCATCTGATATTTCTTTGTGGCGGACATTTTAAAATATTCATATTTCACCTGTCGCCAATGCAAACTCTTTTTTGCCGAGGTTACTAAGCTTTTTGTGAGGCCCCGCGGCACTAAAGTGCGCCCTGTTGTGATCCTTATTAGTGCTGATAGACGAGCATAGTCGCTAGAATGCTCGAGTAAATGCGCAAGTCTATCGGCACCTTAAGATATAAGTCAATTAATATCTGGGGACAATCGCACACTAATTGACCTAGTCCCTAACTAAGCTCTAGGCTTGTACTATGGATGGGTACTAGACGACGTTAAACATACTTATATAGAGAAATTAATTTCCGTGTCAAATACACGCACATTTACACACACAGTCGGAAACATACTCAATCTCATCACACAAATATTTGCCCATACCGGGAATTGAACCTGGGACCGCTAGCTTCGTAAATATGCAGGGTCGCTTCAACTTTCTTTATAGCAGCAAGTGGTAGAAAAATGGTTTGAGAAACTTAAAACAGAACTTACAAATCAACATTGCAAGTTAAATAAAAGCTTTTAATAAAGGGCAGCATAAAAGCTTAAACAAACAATACATTCTTAATATAGTTCATTTATTTTGATTTATATAATTTACACACAAATTAGAAACACAACCCAACACCACACCCAGTAATAAACTTATTCAAGCTACCTCGTTATTGTGATTCTTAGCACGAGACGAGACTGCTTTAAGAGTATTTGTAGAACAGGCATCATACACGAGACCATCGTGATTTTTTCAAAGCCGTTCATGTGATCAAGCTGAGGGGCGGTACGGCGAGAGTAACCAACAGGAGACCTCAGCAACACGCCATCAACACGAGCCAAGCCGCCTGCGCGCGGCCTACATGCACTCAGTTTGGCCGCGGCGAACAATTGGTTAACGTTTTCGCACAATATTTTACACGCACGCATAACATTTTAAAACAATTCTTATATCGCTGAATATATTGTGAGGAATGTTATTGCTATTGTTTACGTTGTCAGTTTTGACATTAGTCATTTTGGTCCTGATTTTTTAAACCTATATAAAGTATTCTAGCGAAAAGAGGTAGTTTGAAAGATCATTTTGAATTTTTGTCACCTTAGATACAGCTGAATTTTTGTCCATTTAAATCGTTTTGGTCGACTATGCAGTTACATCTTCTTGATTTTTTATCCAAGCAAATAATTTAAACGAAGTGTTACGTGTCATTTTTCTGACGGTTTCACGTGTTAGTCTTTTTTGGGAATCCATTGCAACACATTTTTTTGGGCTCGCTGTCCGGTTAGATCTATCTGATGGTGACTGTACTATGGGTACTAGACAACGATAAACTTCTTATATAGAGAAATATATACTAATTGACACTTTTGATAGTCAAAGGCGACTAATATCCGTATTTCAAAATTGAAATATTATCCCCAGTGGGTGCAGCGGTGTGCGTGAGCGGCGCGGGCGCCAACCCGGTGATCAAGCACTGCGACATCAGCGACTGCGAGAACGTGGGCCTGTACGTGACGGACTACGCGCAGGGCGCCTACCAGGACAACGAGATCTCGCGCAACGCGCTCGCCGGCATCTGGGTCAAGAACTTCGCCAACCCCATCATGCGCCGCAACCACATACACCACGGCCGTGACGTCGGCATCTTTACATTTGAAAATGGATTGGTATGTGTTGCTACACGGTTCAGTGCTTGTTTGACGATCGACTCTACACGGACAGCTTGCCTCATGTTAGTTATCAGCTGAATGCACCTTTTTGATCGAGTTTGTGGTTGGCATTAGTGAACAATCAGCCATGATCTATGTTTCGTGAAAGAGGTTTTTTTTTTAAACAATTTAAGATCCCCTTCTATTCGACAATTGTCTGATTGTTCTCATCGTTTATTACAAAGTTTGTAAAGGAAAAACATTATGCGACTACCAATCTTGCAAAGGGACTAACAGTGCAAAAATATTGTGATAATACTTCAACGTGCATCTTGTTGTTTCCTCGAGTAACACATCAAATTCCCACAGGGCTACTTTGAAGGAAACGATATACACAATAATAGAATTGCCGGTTTCGAAGTGAAAGCCGGCGCGAACCCCACCGTAGTACATTGTGAGATCCACCACGGGCAGACGGGCGGCATATACGTCCACGAGTCCGGCCTAGGCCAGTTCATAGACAACAAGATACACTCCAACAACTTTGCGGGCGTGTGGATCACGTCCAATAGCAACCCGACCATCCGCCGCAATGAGATATACAACGGACACCAGGGCGGCGTTTATATATTCGGCGAGGGGCGCGGCCTGATTGAGCACAATAATATTTATGGAAATGCTTTGGCTGGAATCCAGGTATGTTGGAAAATAAGTTACTTGAATTTTCAAGTTTTTTACATGATTCTTGTCTCGCTGTACAGTCCACTTAATAATAGTTAATATCCGGGGGTTTAGTAAAATAAGTATGTACATTGAAGTCGTTATGAAGTATCAAGACAACACCATTAAATCGGATCCAAATATCAAATAGACACATTATTTTTTTGTACCTAGCGCCACGTTTGCGGCTTTTTAATTGAAATTTACATAATTCCTACACGTAAGCACGAATTGTTTATTTTCGCAAGTCTAATACAGAATACGCATTTCAAACAAATATCGTAATTTATACCCTTCCCACTAGGGATCCGCCACAAAATATCAATATTATTATGTCAAAGGTGATTGAAGCAATAATTGTTTCGCAGATCCGCACAAACAGCGACCCGATAGTGAGGCACAACAAGATCCACCACGGGCAGCACGGCGGCATCTACGTGCACGAGAAGGGGCAGGGGCTCATCGAGGAGAACGAGGTGTACGCCAACACGCTCGCCGGCGTCTGGATCACCACCGGCTCCACGCCCGTGCTGCGTCGCAACCGCATCCACTCGGGCAAGCAGGTGAGACGGAACACCTGGGATACTCTTTATTATGGTCTGCCAGTTCTGCCACGCTCACCGGCTCGGCTCAATAATACCCTTAGGTCGAAGATGGAACGCCTTCAGGTAGTCATAACACATATGTTTTGTGAAATGACTACCTAAACCTTTTGCCCGTTGATCGTCAATGGTTTTCAAGTGGTCACCTACTGCTGTCTCGAAAATCGTAAGCGTTACCACCAGTTCTGGGTACTCTTTTTTTATTGTTTGATCAAAATCTCACCTAATTATCATGAGGTCAAGATGAAGCACGTTTATTTGGCTGTAACGTGACTTAACTCTACAAAATGACGCACAAATTAAGTGAAACGCTAAAAAGATCTATTTTTTACTTAGGTTGGCGTATACTTCTACGACAACGGCCACGGGAAACTAGAAGACAATGACATCTTCAACCACCTATACTCCGGCGTTCAGATCCGAACAGGGAGCAATCCGGTGATCCGCGGCAACAAGATATGGGGCGGGCAAAATGGCGGCGTGCTCGTGTACAACGGAGGCCTGGGGCTGCTCGAACAGAACGAGATCTTCGACAACGCCATGGCCGGCGTGTGGATTAAGACTGACTCTAACCCGACGCTCAAGAGAAATAAGATTTTCGACGGGCGCGATGGAGGAATTTGTATTTTTAATGGGGGAAAGGTGAGATTATTAGTCTACGGTTTAAACCAGCTACCTTTCTAGATTAGTTCTCTCTATATATTTGCAAACTCTAGTTACAATGCGACATATTTGGCTAGCACAATTTCGTATATTAGGTTTTATTTTTATATCATTTCACTTTAAAGTTATTGAATATGCAAATCTGACAGTTGCCGAATACGTTAAAAATCCGAGCGGACCGTTGCCGAAAACTCACAACACTTATTAATGTTGGTATTGATGTCTAGGGCGTGCTGGAAGAGAACGACATCTTCCGGAACGCGCAGGCGGGCGTGCTGATCTCGACGCAGAGCCACCCGGTGCTGCGGCGCAACCGCATCTTCGACGGACTCGCCGCCGGCGTCGAGATCACCAACAACGCCACCGCCACGCTCGAGCACAACCAGATCTTCAACAACAGATTTGGAGGTACGTAACCCAGGAACTAACGCACAAGTTGTTTCTGTGAATCATACTATCCTACTAATATTATGAACGTTAATGGATGGATGCTTGTTACTCAATCACGCCAGAGTTAGAGTGAGTTGTCTGTAACAATGAATACAATTTACAAAATATTATATTTATGTAAGGACTTCGACTCGGTCAAAAAATTTGGAACAGCAAAAGTTGGTCCAATTTACTAATATGTTTTTTCATACGATTCAGTAATCGATACAATTATTTATTTGTAGAATAAATTAGAGAATCCGGCAAACCGTTATGACATATATTATGAGCCGATTTATCTATGCTTTATATTTTTTTTGTTTAAATAACAATGATTTTCATTACTTTGCCAAATTTTATAAACCCAATATCACCATGGTGTGTGTTATTGTTATGGTTATCTCATCAGTCTGGGGCAGGGGTCGGCAACCTGCGGCTCGCGAGCCACATGCGGCTCTTTGGATGTGAGGCTGCGGCTCTTTAGTTACATTCGCAAATATTATTTATTTTTAAAAAAAATGTTCTGAAACGATTAACGAGGTTTAGGCATTTTTTCTATCTCTCAGCTACTTATACTCGCTTTTCACCGCATTTTTGGCTCTTCCGACTCAAAAGGTTGCCGACCCCTGGTCTGAGGGATGACTTAATAATACTTAAATCTAACATTGCGTATTACTTCCAGGGTTATGTCTGGCATCAGGCGTGACTCCGCTGATCCGCGGCAACAAGATCTTTAGCAATCAAGATGCCGTGGAGAAGGCGGTGGGCGGCGGGCAGTGTCTCTATAAGATATCCTCATACACATCCTTTCCTATGCACGATTTCTATAGGTAATTCAAATTGTAATTATTTTATTGTATTTTGTTTATCTTTGGTGAGACATTATTTAATAATAATATTTCTAATTTCAGGTGCCAGACTTGCAACACAACAGACCGCAACGCAATTTGTGTTAATTGCATCAAAACGTGCCATTCGGGTCATGATGTCGAGTTCATACGTCATGACAGGTTGGTTCAATTTTATCTTGCTTTAACCTCATGAGGCTCAACATACTATCATAAAAACAGGGAGATTTTTGTAAATGGGAATTTGAATCTACTAGCAATGAAATAAAGTTCAATATCTTTGCTACTCGTTAAAATATACCTTAAACTAAATTGCTTTGATTATAATACGTACCTCTTATAGCACACTTGGACTCAGGATAAATAGAAAATGAAATTATATAAATTATCCAGAAATCGCTTTACTCTTAGTGACAATTCGGACTAACGGTATGCGTCAATCAATTATGGTAGCATCTAAAGTGTCTAACGTATTATGTCGATGTCAATCGTGTTTATCAATGTAGATCAAACATCTCACATTCCGACCAGTCTTTAAGTGCTAGCGTGACAGATTCGGGTTAAGAATATTTATTTCTCAATAAGAAGATATATAAACTTCACTTACATTGAGAATCTTAAATTACTTAATGTAATAAGTAGGTAGGTAGCATATTAACAGTGCCTCGCCTCGCCCAGCAACTCGTCCTTTTAGCGTTAGCGGGTAGATGCGCGCTATCTCACATTTGATATATCAAATCATATCTCTCAGATGCTTTATGTACCGCTAGAAAGGCGATCGTAATACAAGACCAGATATTATATATATTTTTGAAACTCCGGACGCTACCATATGTTTTCAGCTGACTATTGGTATTAGGAAAGGCATATTGAGGTGGGTTAGAGTTTGATAGGTTCGGTTGGCCCGCAGATTCTTTTGCGACTGCGGCGCGGGCACGCTGTCGAACCAGTGCCAGCTGCAGGGCGAGCCCACGCAGGACACGGACACGCTGTACGACTCGGCGGCGCCCATGGAGTCGCACACGCTCATGGTCAACTGAGCGCCGCGCCGAGCCGCCGCGCCGCCCGACCGGACCCTTCCTTTATAATGTTTTATACCTCAAGAGAACGTCTAACGTCACCCTACTCTCCGTTCAACTTTTATTTTTATTACCTAAAACTTCATTTGTACATTATCGTGGCGTAAATCTATGTAGTGCGATTATCCCCGCCTATGTAAACCTGTTAAACGATTAGGTAGACGTCGGAGAGCGCCGGTATCTCGACGTTGCGCTATCTCTATATGTAGGGGCATTTTTTTAATCATCAGTACTTAATAATTATGTATTTTGTCGAGTAGTGTCATGCATTCCCAAATTGTAATCGTACCATAATCACGAAAAATCACTTTATAATATTAGAATAATGTTATTCGTTTTATAAGATGTACCGGTAGCCGTGTTTACATTGTAATGTCTATTATAGTTTCATAATCATGACGAATATAATTTTTAGTGCTCGGATTTTGAGTATTTGAAAGGTATTTCAATTTTAGTGACTGTGTTTTAGCATTTTGGTTTCGAGCTACCAAATGTTTTTTTACGTATCAAAAGATTTAAGGACTCCACGCATTGGAATTACTTTTTTTTTCTAAATGTCATACGAGATAATGGCCTTTTATTTAACAGTTCAAAAATGCTAGAACATAGACGCAAACAATGAACCTGTATTATTTTACTGTATAACATACCTTAGGTTCTCGATCTGCGACCATAGACGTCAGGATAGCGTCGTGTCATATTTGCTGTCCGATTATGTTTTATTGAATTGACCACATTAATATATCTGAGTAGGGAGCATTTATCGCTCGGCTCTCCTGGCCGTAAGCTTAGTGTCGGACGTTTTAGTTAATAAAGATAACCGGAAGTGTCGTTTCGTTGGGTATACGTGCAGGCGTGCAGCCGTCGCGGCCGGCCGGACGCGCGTCAGTTGACGCCCGGCGCGGCGCAGTTTTACTCTCCATTAGGAGTTTGCCTCGCCTAACTCTTTCGGCGCTCCGAATGCGCTTTGTAAATATTTATGTCACACAATAATCGAACGTAGTAGTTAATGTATTTGTATGATTATATTTTTATTATTGATCACAAGACGTATGTTTAATAACGGATTGGGGGTCGCGGGGCGGCGCGAGACCCGGCGCCGCCGCGAGGCGCGCGGGCGGTCGCGGGCGGCCGCCGCGCCTCGGCGACGCGACACCTCTATAATTACGATGCTGAATTAAACTTAACGAATGTGCGTATTTAATTGGAAAAGATCTTAGGTACAATTGATATTTTATTATATTGTTAATTTAAAATTGGTAATGATATCGATCGAGAAGCAATGTTAGGAAACTGGGAAAAGCCGCACGTGAGCGGCTAGAGTGCTCATAGCGATAAGTTAGCCGATAAGCTCTAATAAAACTCTAAATTACTCAGTAATCACTATTGCAAATTTCGAATTGTTAAATCGTCTCTCCATAGCATTGTACGCTCTGAATCTGCCTTTTTATAATCCTCAATCTGTGATCATCGCTAAATATATAAGTGAAATTAATTTAGTTGATCCCCCACCACGTACAGAATTATGACATAATCATATATCTATAAAATTATTGTGGCGCCGAAGCTTTATATATTAAAATGTGGAAATTGTTATTTATTGAATTGTCAGTATGATCTTAATTTATTGAATTCAAATCTGGATATTTTGTTTATACATGAAGATACCACTGTAAAAGCCGTGATATACATCATATAATATTATATATTGGAATTTTATTTACTCTAATTTGCACTCTCTATACTTAAAAGTTTTTACCCGAAGTTGACTTACGGCCGAACCCTTTATTTAAACCACGGACAGATAGCCTTACTTCAAATTAAAATTTGACACATTTTGTATGGGCAAATGTCAAATTTCAACCCAAAGTAAGCCTTATCTATCCGCGGTTTGAATATAGGGTTCTTTAGTAATTGGTATTTTGCCTAACTTATATTAAAATGCATGTTTGGCGTGTGAGGGACGCATTTGTACAGTAGAATTATTTTGAGTTTACCACTGACAGATGCATTGCCTTCATTTAATTTTTAGCTTTAATCTCATATACCTAAATAAAATAATTATTACTAAATCGGTAGACATGGGTAACAGTCTTCAGAAAATTGCTTTGTTAGTATGAAATTAAAGTTGAAAATGAAATGAAGACAAACTGTCAGTGGTAAACTTACAGTAAGAAGCTTATATAATATATAAGCAACGTCATTCAAGGTCACTTTTCTTCACTTCAAAACATTGTTCGCCGTGCAATCTCCAGTGCTATAATATAAGCTTCTTGACTTACAGTAATCGTACTGTATTTGACGTAAAGCGTTGAATAGGTTAAACTGATTTAGCAATGAGCTATTTACTTGCTCGTTAGTCTCCTTCTGGACCCACCGTATCACCGCCCGTTTCCCTAATGGTACGGCACCCACCCCCACCGTACTTCTCTCTCTTCTTCTGCAGCATTTTATTTACATGCCCACTGTTGGGTTAGATTAGGTTTACAATTCTCTTCCATTTTGCCCAATGTTGAGTTAGTCTGGTCCATAAAGGGCCATAGCACTCTCTCTGATATCATCGGACCATCGAGCTGGTGGTCTGCCAGCACTTCTCCTTTACCCAGGGCCTCCAGACTGCAACGCATTTACTCCATCTGTTGTCATCCCTACGAAATAGGTGACCCGCCCATGTCCATTTGAATCTGGCGACACGGTGCCCCACGTCAGTGAATTTAGTGCGTGCTCGCATGATCTCGTTCCTGACCTTATCTCGTAGGGATATTCCGAGCATCTTGCGTTCCATTTTCCGCTGGGTAACTTTGAGCTTTTGAATTAGCCCCGTGGTCAGATTCCACCGTACCGTACTTCTACTTCTTACATAATAAGTAACTAATAGTGATGTCAAATCGGATGCTAAGCTACCAGCGGCGTTGTGGTGGTAATGGTTCGAGCGGTGTCTTGGATGTAATGAAGTATTTGCCGTTGTGTGTGCTCCGCTATATTTGAGCACTGCGGATGACCTGAACAACTTGATCACTCGTAGGCCGCGTCGATTGTAATGAGCATTTTGGATGTTTACAACTATTTAGTGATCTTAACTGCTACATTTAATTTACTTAGAAATGCTCATCGTTAGCCCGAATTATACAGTATTTGCAGCCGTCCCTTTTTGTTCCAACTCCCAAGTGTTTCCTAGTTGGCATTCCCCAGGCCGTGTCTTGTTTTAATCCATTCGCGGCCAACCGTCTGTGAACGAACGCTTCCCGCCAGGCCCCCATACAAAGTACTTTTCGATAAAAACGTTGACGAGACTCGTGCGTCATGGGCCCGGCTCGACCCGTAAACGGACCGCCGCTTACGACACAGGTATAATGGATGGTTCATTCAACATTTTTTGGTAACCACGTCTTTTCACAAGTATTTTTTAATGAAATATATATTATTGTCATACATCACTCAAGTTGTCTGTTTCAAAGTTTGTAAATAAACAATGATTTCATCCGGGTGCTAGGCTAAATCTTCAGTTGATCGTGGTATTCTGTAAAACATTTTCCCTGGCACAGACCTGGTTGAGTTGGGCATTTGGGGCAATAGTCTGTCGTATCCACCCTCTTTTTATTATTTCTGTAGCACATCACGCATCTTTTTCGTTTAATTCTATTTTTACTGTCCCGAGGTAATCTGAAAGATGCGTGACGGCGGCTTGGAAGGTTTACAACACTTGCCGGCAGACTATTGTGTATCTCACTTGAAACTAATGCTCTTATAACAGTTTGTCTAAAATTATATAAGGGCATTGGTTTCTCGCCGAATCTATTATATAAATTATGAGCATTGCATAACATTGTACTAAAAATATGAATACCCAACTTTTTATACCACCTCAGAGTCTTATGCTCAGGATTATAGTACGCCATCATCTGATCGTATCTGTCGATTCCACCCATGTATTTATTATATTGTAATATTACATTTGGCTTGGATCTTGTTTCATTATTTTTTGTTGTATAATCATGCCATTCGCCGTTATGCTCGGATGAAATCATTATAACTTCGCGGCGGTCATTATATTTGGTAACACTAATCCCATTTTTGGAGTAGCATGAAATTTTTTCTTGGCGTGCTAATTTTTTGTTTTTTATTTGCACGGGGAGGCCTTTCCTATTTGGACGTAAGGTACCGGTTACGTGTGTGTCATTTTCAATTAAATAATTAGATAATGTGATGGAATTATAAAAGTTATCCATGTAAACAGAGTGCCCCACGCCCAATTTTCCATCTAATAGATTCTTAACTACCTTCTGTACATGATTTTTACCTCCTACCACAACGTCGGCCTTCCCTCCATAAACAATAATTTTCATGACACATCCAAATTGGTCAGTGAGGAGATATAATTTTATTCCATATTTTTGGGCTTTCCCTTTTATGTACTGACGACACCAAAGTCTGCCACGCCATAGGACAAGTGATTCGTCAATACACAGTACCTTGTCAGGATAATAAACTGATGCCATGATCGTATTAAAGTAATTAATTAGCCCTGATATTTTATTGAGCCTGCTCTGATCGTCATTATTAGACATGAAATTCAAACATCTTAGAATTAGAAGAAACCTGTTTCTAGACATATTTTTTGAAAAATATCCAATTTGAAATTGTTCATCTGTGCTCCAGTAATCTACTAATCTTGCTAACTTAATTGTACCCACTAATGTAGTAAGTAAATGTAGTCACTTACTAGTTGTTTCGATTGCAGTTTCTTCAAAGGTATTCATCTCCTCCTGCATAGCTGCTAGATCAGGATGCGTAGCCGCGTCAGTCGAAGCGGGCTGGTTCAGGTTTCCACAATTCGTAGCCAGGTCGTTCGGGTAAAGCAAGTTCGGAGTCCAGATCATAGCGGGGTCGGTCAGGTTAGGCGAGAACGTATTCCGGTAATCCATAGCCAGGTCAATAAGTACGCATAATCACACAACACACGAAAGGTAGATACGAAGATGTCAACAAGTAAATCGTGACTAAATTACTTACCCTTACTTTCATTGTCTCAGAAGGCTCGTCAGGTAAAGTGGGAGAAAGGACTTAAACATCACGTGCAACCCCATGTGTATCCCCAGGTGCAAAATACGACCAGATAAGAAAATTCCACAAACAAACAAATCTTAACGAGCCAGTTGCAATATAATAGTATCGTCGCTTCTCAAGTGCTCTTTGTTAGAAGCCGCTTGTACTTGTACAAATAATCCTATCTAACGGGAAGCTCTCCATTGTTCCCTAGAACAAAGGAAACCATATAGTTGTGAATAGGAACCGACGATTTCTATTTCGTCCATAAATCATAACTAATATAATTTAATAAACATTTCTTGGTTTCTTTGATTGTTGCATAGAGCCATACAGATTTCATTTGTTCGCAAAATGATCGTAGTACAAAAGGCATTTATAGTAAAATAAACCTTAAGTTACAGGTATAAGGTTTATTATGCCTTGTTTCGAAAACACGGAATGTTTTCACGGTATGTGCCGGGCCACGATGACGAGAACCGTGCGTCATGCCAATAACTTCTAAATTACATATGTATTTGCTATTTTTAGTAAATAGATTTACTATGTGATAAGGCAAAGTTATATATTCAACTTCTCAGAAAAAAAAAATATTTACATATATTAAATCGTATTTCATTTTTCTATTGGGCTTTTTGGCAGGAAAAAGTATGTAATTACTTTTTAAAACCAAAATACCATATAAAAGTGGTTCTTATAATGTGTATAATTAAAGTAAATCCTTGGTATTACGTTTCATTTATGTTTAAAAAAGAGATTTACTCATGACGCGTATACTAGTCATGGGCATGGCGGAAGCGTTCAACCATGACGCTACGTGTGGTCACGGGCCTGGAATGGGTACGAGGGTCGTACAATGTATTAACATACGCGTTTAAGGCACTGGGTAAAGTGAGGAAAGCGTTACACGATTGTAGTAATGTTTTGAAACTTCCTGGAAGGCACAGTCGAACTCGGTTGCTGTACATTATATTACCTTGTCGCAGTACTGTACCTAACGTCATCGGCTGTAACGTATAGCGAGTGGTTTTAACCTTTTGACCGCCACAGCTGCCTACAACTTTTTGTGCCCCTGACGCTAACGACGTCATAATATGCCGCAACCGCGCCGATACAAAATGCATGGAGTGTACAGAGCCCGGCGTCCCTGGCATGAAATTGCTGACTTGATTTGCCGGCTTTGGCGGTTAAAGGGTTAAGAGACATCTTGGTTATCATAATCAATCAAACACGACAGGCTGGCATAGTTGGTAGTGACCCTGCCTTCGAAGCTACCGGTCCTGGGTGCAAATCCCGGTAAGGGCAGATATTTGTGTGATGAGCTCGAGTATCTTTCCCTGAGTCGTGGATGTTATCTATGCATTTAAGTATTATATATCTCTATACAAGTAAGTTTATCATTGTCTAGTACCCATAGTACAAGCCTAGAGCTTAGTTTGGGACTAGGTCAACTTGCGTGTAATTTTCCTGTAATATTTATTTATTTAATTAAACAAAAGATTGTATCAAAACAATTTATCTATTACATTTTTGTATAATTATTTACAAATGGCCACTTGATTCATTTAATCACATCCATCTTAAAAACTAATAGTTAAGTACAAACTTTAAAGCGGAAAAATAAAAATAATGCATAATTATTATCGATTTAAATGATTCAAATTGATTAATTTGCTTGATTATATGCTCGTAACAGCTTTTGGCGGGGGGACCTTCTTCTGGGGGACACGTGGACCCCTTTCAGAGGCGTATTTGCTTTTCTTGATTCCGCGACACATGTGGGCGTCCTCAAACTTCTAGGAGTGTAAAGAGGCTTCCTCAACGCAGGAGTCATAAACGGAGTGGTTTTGACACTGGAGGGTTGGGGAGACACCTTTCTAATTGGAGGTGTTGTCTTCCTACTGAACTGGAAAGTGTCGACGGCGTCTTTTCTTTGACCCTCGTAGCGGTTGGACCGTGACGGCACGGGCGGAACTTCCACATTTCTGTGTATTCTGACAGGACCAGTTGATGAGTCTTCACTTGACTGAATTTTTGGTCGAACATGCGCTATTAGTTTTGGTTGTTTGTTTACTTGGTTAACATTAACTCTAGGTCTTCTCGCAAAGCCAGCGTGGGCGCTTTTCTCGCTTCTTCCAGACGACTTATCTGATCCAGATTCGAACAGTTTTGCCTTAGCCATAACAGCGCCCGCATTTTGTTTGCGCAACTTGTTGACTGAAGGTCTGCCGGAGTGCCCGGTACTGTCCAACTCGCCTGTCTTATCCATGAAGAACGCTGCAGCACTTCGCCACTTCTGTTGTGAATTAGAAGGGCTAGGCTTTGTAAATCGACTTGTATTCTTTGGAATAACATTTTGGTAAACTGCAGACTGATTTATAGATGTATTAGTCTTTCCTGTTGAATTCAAAGTACTGTTAACAGAACTGTCGGATTGTGTGCTGTCCCAGCTTTTATTTACAGTTACGTTCAAAGATCTGCGCGAAGGACCTCTCGTAATGGGTCTCTCCAGATTGTAATCAGAGGTAAGACTGATGCGTTTCCGCAGTTGATATTTTTGACTAGAATCAGCCGCGTTGTTTAGTGACTTGTCCAATAAGGAACCGTTGCTATCATTTATAGCAGTATTCTGTTTTTTCGGAACTGCTAGATCAGGTTTCGCAGTGCTGGTTCGATCACGGCGAGTTAGTCCTACGTAGGGGTAGAACCTATCCGCAATTTGACTAGCTTGTGACTGCAGTGACGTATTCCACGACTTATGCCTAACAATTTTTGGAATGTTTTCTTTAGACCGGCGTCGTATAGAGCCGATTTTTCTAGCGCTTGGAGATCTGATTACTTTGGCCTGTTCATTCGGCCTAATCTTTAATTCTTTGCTTAATCGCCTCGCCAAATGATCCGAAGTGGGGCAGTGCAACATCGCCACGTCCTCTAATGTTTGCTCATAGACACTTTGTACTTGCTGTATTGGTTCTACTCTTGGTATGACATCTGTGAATTCTCTTGACAACCTATTCTCTATAGCTGATACTCTGTTTTTGATTTCTTCATACTCCTGTTTAGATATCCTGACGTAGTCTTTATCAGATTGTTTTGTATCAGGAGACAAATCAATAGTGTCATGTGCGCTGAACAAATGCTCAGAGGAAGTGAGTAAGTCCTCGCTGCTAACACTAGTTTCGGAGTTTTTGCGGGTGTTTATAACAGAATTAATGATTGGAGTACTTCTCGCGTCCATCAGGCTCAGTCTTATTCTCTTTCTTTCAGTAATACCCCTGCGTGAAGAACAGAATGATAAGATATTAGTTTTGTGTATTTAAAATAAAATAGACAAGATTTATACACTTAAAAACCGGGCAAGAGCATGTCAGACCACGCTCAGTGTAGGGTTCCGAAGCCGTTAAGTACTACAAACATAAACCAACAAGTATAACTAATTTTCTATTTAAAGTCATTTGGTGCCGTCTTAGATGATTCTAGTAGGTAGGTATAAACACTTTAATCGCCTGTATCTCAAGAAACAATGATGTCTAATTAGTCGTGATAGTTTTCCTTTAAATTTCATTATATGCTCTTTCATTTAAGATTTTTTTAAGATTTTTAGTGTTGTAGTTTTTGGGAGGGGGGGGATGGGGCACTTGAGTCTAGCAAAAATTAGCTCTTTAAAGCTTAATATTTCATAAACGGATTACTTAATCAAAATACTCTTTTCACAAACCCGTAATATTTTTGAAAGACCTTTCTAACGACACCCCGCACTAAAGGGTAGACGAGAAAAAAAACATCCCCACGTTACGTGTAGGGGAAGGTACCCTAAAAATATTTTTTTTTTAGTTTTATTACGGAACCCTAAAAAGGGAGTATTGTAAATTATATTTAAAATTAAAAATTACACATTTACATCAATATTGAGTTGATCACAAATTATGGCTTACAATTTTGAGGATTTTATACTCACATTTTCATAGGAGTGAAAGATAGTTCTTTTTGAGGGAGAGATTTTTTTATTTCCTTCCTGTAAAGTAAAATTATAAGTATAAGATTAAATAAAAATAAAATCCCTCCTAGACTACATCCTACCAACTGTCTTACTCATATTTCATATTATACAATGTGTCCCTGGGTAAGGTGCACAAATGAAAATTATATTTATATTTGACTTAGATACTGTTTAATATACACATATAATAGAATCTTTGTAATTAGTTCTTATTAAACTTACTTCTTTTTAGCAGAAAGACCCTCGTAACCGTCAAACTTCCGTTTGGAGGCAGATTTGCTCAATATCGGCGTCTTTCCGTTCTCGCACACAGTCGCAGGCGTGTTGACCCCACCCGACACCATCTTGCGCAACCCACTCAGCATGCCTTGAACAGATAACAGTTTGAACACAAGTTACACACACATATCTAGGATCAAGTTGAACAAACTTACGATTAAGTGACCCACTTCGTCTTTTCTTCCTCCTCGCTAACTGGGCCTCTGTGTCATCATCTAACTGCGTCATGAGATCTTCAGTCAAGAGACCAATGAGCTGGGAATTTTCTATGAATATCTGAAATGTATTCATAGTTCAATAAATGTAAACAATGTAAAACTAGGCCAACTCCTCATGTGCTACCAAAAGCTTAACATAGTATCTATAAAATTAAGCTTGAAAAAATACAATAAGATATCCAAATTTTGAGGACTCTTTAATGGCAGCCATTTCTAGGTACTGGTGGGTCTCAAAAAGGAGCAATTTGTTGTACAGCCTACAGGAATAAAATTAAGGACCATAAACATTGTCTAGCTAGAGTATTAGTCGAGAATAAGGAAGAACATACATACAAGCCGATTGAAAAAGCGCAAGTTACTAGACCCAGTGATTGTATCAAACTAAACTAAAATAAAAAGGGGGAAGAGGATAGTTGATGGATGGTCCATTTCGAACGCCACATTGTTCACTCATCTTATCTGCTCATTGTTTGGAGACCAATTGCAAATATATATTTCCATTAAAAAAAATTGAGCATGGCTCTGTGCTTAAGCCTCCAATGTTTTAAGGTCACCAATATTTAGACATACTGTTTTTAAATAAAAATAAATAAATAAATTTCAAGTTACCATCTCACACAAATTGACCTAGTTCCAAACTAAGCTCTAGGCTTGTACTATGGGTATTAGACAACGATATGTACTTATAGAGAGAAATACATTACATAAATACATAGTAATCATCCAAGACTCAGGAACAAATATTTCCCGCTTTAAATTTTTCCTACAACGCTTTCACTGCCAAGCGCTCTGATTTCCATGCAAAATGGAGTTGCCTAGCAGGATACTGGCAATGAAAGTGAACATCATAAGGTCACGAAAAAAAACAAAAAATAAATGTTCTGTGTAACATAATTCACCTTTACTAAAGCTACATGATGCTCTAATCTTTGGGCAGACGCAGCAGCAGGCAGAGGCATGATGCTAGGGGCCATCACTATAGCCAGGTTGGAAGAATCCATTAAGTTATCTTTATGTCTTGATGCAATATAGTTGAGTAGCTAGAAAAAAACCAGGCTTCTTTTTAATATATACAAAAACAAGATTCCTTATTCACAATAGTAAGTCTAATATGCTGATACTAGTGTACAGCCATGGGTATAAGGATATATGTTCCCAAGATATCAAACATTATCTATACACCTTGATGCTACTGGCAAAAAAGGTCTGTGTATACACATATTTGACATGATTGCGGTAAAGATATTACCCCCAGATTATTAGATATTATTATTATTATGCCCTTGACTGCACATAATTTCCAAAATGCTGGTAGCATTACCATGACAAATGGCAAGCTTTATCTTTGTACCAAGACAACATTCTAGTTTTTTATCGGCTTGAAAAGGCAGTCAAGCAAAGAGGCCAACAGATGGATCTGAACGTGTTGGCAACCCCAAGGACTTAGATGGAATTCCTATATGCTAGTCATTTCACCTGTTGTCCTACCCCTTCACTAGAAGACAATGCAGACACTGCTGTTTATGCTTTGTTTATGCTGTTGGTTTCATAAATGCATCCATTCACAAGAGCTAAATAGAAACATTACATTTGTAGCATTACCTCCATGACATAATGAAGTAGATGAACATGTAAGACTGGCAGAAGTAGTAAAGTGTGAAGTAGAGGCTTTAGGGCATCGTCTCCAGCAGTCACTCTGCAGCGAAGGAGTAAGTCTTGAACCTCAGCACTAATCAAAGGTTCTGGTAAACATCGCAGATACAGTTTTAGTACGCTAGCGACATCGACGGGGTGGTGGCCCTCCGAAACACAGCCACCGGCGTCGAGAAGACGCTAAAATGTGAAAATTACATTGTAAATCCATATAAAAAATATTTTTCGACTAAAAAGTTACATACAACTACATTATAACAGTACCTTGATATCCTTTTGACGGGTTTGCGACCCAGCTTTACGGAATAAACCCTCGATATGGGCGTTGGTACGGAGGACTGCTGACATTTCATTTACAACTAATGGAACGCATAAATTACTCCCACAGCATATAATGCTGCACGATGGAACCTTAGCCAACGGTGCTCCAAATACTGTTTTATGATCCTGGACAAACCAATTAATATATAAACCACAAAATTACAGTTTTAGTAACGTAAATATCACAATTTCCTTACCTTGACATTTTTCAATATGATTTTCTTAAGCCGGTGTTTTAATCCGGCTTTCTTAAGTTCACCAACGATTATAGACTGTAATTTAGTATGATTTATCCCATCTGATATAATCATTTTGTTTATTTGAGCAAATATATCACTACTACGATTATGATTATTCAAACGTTCATATTCGTTACGAAACGCTCCAATTCTCGTAAAAGATGTACGCGTGTCAGTCAGATTCAAAAGTACGAAAAAGTCACTCATAGTACTTTTTTTAGGCTGAGTGTAAAACATGCAAAAAGTTGATTTGGGTTAATATTTTTATTTATCGCAAATTAACTTAAAAATCATTAAAAAAAATATATTTGATTTAATACGAGTACATACTATTGCGTAAAATGACTTTGTGGTAAATTTCTTCAGCGGACTTTTCACACACCGAACCCATAATCTGAACCATGTCTTAACACTATCCTTAAACAGTAAAATGAAAAGCTCGACAAATCTTGTTCCGTTTTATTTTGTCAAAGATGACATTGAACAAGACGATAAGATCAACAAACTTAAACAACACGCTGAATGGACTGTTAAATAAAGGTTTTACCTTTTGGTCACTCCGGCTCAACTGTCACTGTCAAAAAACAAGAAAGTAATCTGCCCAGCTGCCTACTGCCCAGCTCACAAAACCGAGCAATTCAATGTATAAAACTTTGGACGGTGCTATGCTATACACATTCTCTTTGTAAATACGTAAATGCATTAGACTTGACAAGTTAGTACTTTATGTGCATTCATGGTTCCTCCAATGGGCCATAACTAACTCGAACAATGATCGAGTTATCAGCAAAATTAACTACTGGCACAGTTTACCTAGCTGGCGAAGCATTGGAATGCTGCATTACGTTTTGCCATAGCACCCAACCTGAGCATAGGAACTCCCAAAGTCACAGGTATTTGAAATACCGATTATTTCACTGTTTTACGTTTGTTTGTTTGTTTATGGTGTTACAAAGTGGATTTGTATGTTGCAGTGATATTTTAGAGAATTTGGCATGGGGCTCAGCACAGATACATTGTTTCTACTCCACATCAGGAAACACAGGAGAAAAAACACCTACTGTAGAGAAATCTACTTCCTTGGAAGTGACGTCTTGTGATATTGGCAATGTTATATTCCACACTAAGCCGAAGATATTGTTCTGCGACTTGACGATACCCCTTGGGGAAACCAAAACTTGTAAGAATTTATCATTATTAATATACTCACTAAACATTTTTCTTAAATTAATTGTTTGAAATAATTAATTTCAGTTTGGTATAGAGAATCATTGCCTATAGAAGCTCCACCTTCCTACCGTGGGACTTCAGTGAAATACTCCTACAAGATAACAATAGCTACACAAAAAGTGGGATCACACATTAGAATGGTCAGGATACCATTCAGGGTGCTGCCGATCAGCCCCATCATGAACATGCAGGACTTGGCTGCACTATGTGGAAATGAAACTACTGAGGAGTTGCAGCCCACTAACCCATTCTCTGAAGAAAGGAAGGTGGAAACACCTTTGACTATGGCTTTGCAGGTGTTACAGGTAAACATTATGTGAAATTTATTTATTTTAAAAATTATATTTCTTTTAAGTTTAGTACTTTGTTTTTTGTATGAAATTAGACTTAAATCATAAACCTAAGTGTGGCAGAGGGAGACTTCTCACTCTTTCTTACCAAGTATAGTTTGATTTGATGTGGTAGAATGCTGGTTATGTTAATACTTACATAGTTTTGGTGATATTGCAATATGGCATAACAAACAAATTAAATTATGCGCAAAATACACCTTAACAAATAATACAGTAAGGTACATTTTGCAACTTGATGAGGTATGCATAGGTCTTCGCAATAGCAGCATAGGTTGCCTTAGCAAAGTTGAATGACTCATGATGAATTTGTTAGTTACGCGGAATTGCAGTTACACCAAGGTAGCAGTTGTATGGTATATTTGTCATTTAGTTGTTTATTTTTCATTATTGGTAAACTCAAATACATTTTTACTTCCAGAATCTCACAGCTCGAAGAAGTCCGAATTCTTATATGATAACTAACACAAGGGGTAAAGTAGGAAGATTCTGTTTATTCAAGTCTGCATACAAACTAGGTGAAGACATAGTAGGCACCTTCGACTTCTCTGTTGGAACTGTGAATTGCATGCAGGTAAAGCAAAATTAAAATCGAATTCATAAATAAATCAGTGCTCTTTGCTCTATTAAGATACCAGGAGTTTTGCCTTAAGGTAACGGCACCAGTACTCAACATAGGACCAATGTTTGACACTGACTCTTATTCGAAGAAGATGAGTTATTCATTTGTTTTGCAACAATCAATTTATAACCCTATGATCTTTGAATTAAAAGCTTCTGTCCATTATCAGCTAAAAGGGTCACACTTTGGTGCTTTTGCCTTAGTTCCTTCTTAATCACTATATAAATTTTCAGGTATCTGTTTCATTACAACCTGAAGAGATAGTAAAGACATCACCAAGTAAAGCAATTACCCACAAAGAGACTAGCAGCCGGTCCATGACCGTGGCAAGGTACCACGAGGTGACGTTAGGGCTCACTCATTCAGAGTTAATACTGCCAATCCCATTGCATATCACCCCTGCCTTTGAGGTTGATGAAGGTAAATACACTGTAGTTTCCTATGCTTACTGGTAAACTTACCAGAATTTTAAAATAGTTACACTCATTACCTAACTCCTAAGACACTAGATTCAAAATATAGCGTAAAACCCTATAATTGGGTTCTACACTGTTTTACAGAAACTCATTTCATAGAATGTATCACTTTGCAGAATTTTCATTTCTTAGAAAGCTAATTTCTGCTGTAACCTTACTGTTTTCAGATCATATTTTGGCGGTCACAGGTCTAACCTAACCTACATAACTCATGCTTAAGATAATCTGAAAACATTAAGGTTTCAGCAGGAATTAGCTTTCAATGAAATGAAAATACTGCGAAGTGATACATTCTATGAAATGAGTTTCTTAATATAATGAAACTTGCCATTGGAATAGAAACCATTTGTGAACACAATAGAGTCAATTTCCTAAGTTGATTGTCAGTCATAAGAACAAAAGAAATTTCACCTTATCATCTTTGGAATGGATCTTTAGTACAATGGTCACATTATGTTCGCCTGTTTGAACAAAGAGCCTTAGAGAGTATAATGTTTATTTACAAACTGTTTTGATGGATAGGGCCTTCATGTGATGAGTTAAAAAATGGTTCTCTCACCATTTTTTATTGTATTTTTGTGTTATTTTATGTACTACATACTTTTAACAAAAAATTGTATACACTAAAATAAAAATCAATTTCAGTATTAAAGTTATTATGGGGGTAAAAAATTATTTTCTTTTATTTAAATTGATGCTTACTTTTATGTTTCAGTTACTCTGAAATGGCGTCTCCACTTTGAGTTTGTGACTACCAATGAGAAACTACTCCCTAACCATGATGACAAAGACTGGAATGCCCCTCTCAATGTACCCATTGAAACAATGGTCTGGAATCTCCCTGTCAAAATATATTCCACACAACCAAAACAAATCACACAGCATGTTGTAGGAAATGATGCTTATACCATGTACATAAAGTAAAGTATATTAAAAGTTTTCATTCTTTATAGAAATTCATGTCATTGTATATAGGAAATATGAATAAAATCAAAAGACATTCGAAAAATTAATTAATAGATTTATGTATTATTTAATAAAATCACTCATCTAACGATTCCTTGTCCCAATCTTTCATTTTAGCACCCATCATGAAGTCATCCCTGCAACAAAAAAATATCCATGAAATTTTAAATATACCTTTGTGGCAAAATGCCGCAGCAGGACAACGGAAAAATGAACACTTCTGGCGGCCTCCATTTACTACATTTTGGCACATCTGGCAAGGGTTCAGTGGGGGACTTTGTTATCAACTATAGCCTGTCTTTGTTCAATGATCTTGCATTGTTCTGAGTTCGACCAGTTTTAGGCACTCAAATCCCATCAAAACAGGGTACCTAAGCATTGTCCCGCAGTGGGAGACTGCCAAATGCAGTGTTTTGTTTTTGCTGGCAATTTGCCACATGAGCAGAAATGTGCGAAATGGCGGCCGCCACACGAAGGCATATTAAGCAGAAAACAGAGTTTTGTGCATGCTGCTAATATTAATGCGTCTCCACAATCATCCTTATACTGATACAGGTTTTGGCAAGACTGGTAGCCAATCTTAAATTGGCCTTATTGGCCTTTGTTTATTCTCATGTTGATTTTAGGGACATAAGGCAGGAGTCACCAACAGCAACAAAGTATTGAACTATACTACCAATAATTTATACCTCAATGCATTCCATCTGGGTTTCTCTTCCTCAGCTTTTACTTCGTTCTTAGTTTGTTTGGTTTCCTTGTCCACCACTATCGACTTTGTTTGTCCCATAAGTGTATCCAAAAATGCTCTTTTGTCAAACTTCTTTAAAATCTTCTCTTTTTTAGCTTCTGACAAGTCATTCCGATCCATTTCCTTTTCCATAGTTTTCTGTTGGTTTCTGACTGCATTAAATAATTGCACAACACCTTTTGTGGCAATTTTAGTGAGTAATCTCTCCCTGTCTTTCTCTAATATGTTTGGTTTAACTCTTATTGAAGGTTTATCATGTTTCTGAAAGAAATGTCATTTAAGTAATTATTTTATTGAAAAACTGAATAAAGTACACCAGGTAAACTTTACTGTCAACAAGTATTATAGGATAATGCTGAGAATAAATATGGCAGTTTGCAATTTTGACATGGCTACTAATCTTACTGCATAAATTATAAGTTTGAAATTTACTTAAAATGTATGTTTTTAAATGAAGTTTAAAGACATTGCATGGTTTTTCTTATTTTTTTCATTAATTACACTTCAAATCATCAAAAGGACGCCATTTAAAAATATAAAACATGCATGAAGCCTCATATGTAATAAGGGGTTAAAAAGTAATGTTTCTAGATGCTCATTACTTACTTTCTTCTTTGGCAAAGGCTCCTCTGCATCAGGAACTTCTTTTTTTAGTGTTGGCTTTACTTCTTTACTTTCACCTATTATTTCAAAGGCAGGTTTCTCTTCCTTGACTGGTTTATCTGTTGCAGAGTATTTCTTGGCCCTTGACAATACTAATGTTTTCTTATTTTTGGGTTTGGTGGCCCCGAGAATCTTTGATACTGAGTCACCCCAGCCCTTATTGGTCATTAAGGCTCCTTCATCGTCACTGGAACCGCCAGAGTCAGAACTTGCAGCTTCTTCTTCCCCAGATGCTTCAACTTCCATATCCTCCTCGTTTTCTGATCCACTTGACGCATGCTCACTAGATGAAACGTCGTCGGACACTAGAATTATTTGAAAGCCATTGTTAATGTACTTATTACACATAATAATATACCATTCCATATAATAAATTTGGAGTGTTAGCACTACCTGACACCTTCAAAACTGGCTTAGACATAATATCTACGGAAATTACCATTACTTAAACAAGGGAAAACTAGTAAACAGAAACCGGATTTTGATTATAGCGCAGAATGTCGTAGCGTGGAAAATGAAATTATGAAAGACAATCAATATTTAGTATGATTTTAGTTTGGACTTCACGTGTGCAACGATCATTACCACGTTATCTACTTTATTATGACCACAGATTAGAAGGGTATGAATTATATTATGACATCTGTCAGTTTGACTTAGTTTGAAATGTTGCCATTCAACATATCATTATTTATTTACGTAAGGCTGTAGTATCTCAAGACATACAGACAGTAACCCATTTTATTTTTTATGAAATACTTTTTCTCATTGTGATATTTTTCTGTTTTCGAAATGATATATACAGAATAAATGTATTTAAAGTTATTTAAATATGAAATAATCTGAGCTTTTAATATATTTTCATTTTGGAAAAGTGTAAAACATAGAGCCAATTTAATATTGATTTTTTTTGCTTGTAAAGAAACGTAAAATGTTTTTAAAAATAATTTACAGCTGATCGCCGTCGGAGGGCGAAAAGTTTGTTTTATTCATGAGAAAATAAGAAAATGGTGATTTAATTCTTAAAATGGCGAATATAGCTAACCCGTTGCCCTATCTTACTAAAAGGGAATATGGTTTATTGCCAAATCTCAAGTCTCAGTTGTTTGATAACAGGCTAAATGCTGCAAAGAACCTGTTTCGTCGGGATTTCATGTGCCATTTTGGATGTGTAAATGCCATTGAGTTTTCCAGTGATGGCGAATTACTGGTGTCAGGTAAATAATTTTAATTTCATGAATTTGATGGTTGTCCTGTAAATAAATAGTTATAGATGTACTTTAAACATTTACCTTGCTTATCTAACGGGAATTGGCCTAGATGTTTTTTTTGCTTTTGTTAATGTGTTCAAAACTTTCCAGTTCTACAGGTACTTTAACATAACAAACTTTTCAATTACTCAATGGTGCTCATCGGTAAATGACGCATACGCTAAGCGATATTAAGTAGTTTAATATGTTATAAACAAAAACATGATATTGATAACAATTGCTTTTTATGCATTAATGACAATTGCAAATTGAATTATATTATGAGGCAGTCTGGAAATAAGTGGGTGATGATGGCCTCTTAGGGGTAAGCCAGGGGTAAACACCTGGTGACCAACTGGCCATAATCATACTGTAGAATCCCCTTAATAGCAATTTAAGCCTTTCTTGTAGCTATTTGTATATTCTATTTAAATTCTTATGAAGTAATCAAATAAAACAAGTTAAAATGTAACCCACCAAAGATTTTTTTCTAAATTGTCTTCTATTTTATTGCTAAAAAGCCTTGCATGAGTCAAAATGTTTCATTTACAATAGTGGAATCAACCAACACATAAACAGTTAAAACTAAAAATAAATGAACATAAACAATATGATGATTTATTTTTCGTTTATGTGAATAAATAGATTTTACTAAATATACTAGTTCACAACCTGACCATGGTCTTAAAGTCATACTCCATAATTGTAATTGCTTTTCAACTGGCTCTTTATCTTGTAATTGTACTCCAATAGATAAAGTTTCCTAATGTAAATATCTTGGAGTCATATTAGATGAATGTCTATCATGGTACTCACCAATTGATTAGGTATATAAATAATTGTATCAGAAAACTTATTTGTTTATTTAAGAACTGCCAACAAAGCTCTATTAAATTGTCTGTACATTGCTTTAGGACAGTCCGTAATTATGTAAAGTTATTTATTCTAAACCCTACTGATTCACAACCAGTGAGCCCTACTTAATCAGTTTCATCAACCTTTAGAAATTACACAGATCCCTTATATTCAACCCCTAATTAATGACTCATAGAAGAAGAAATACTGTTGCCCCTCAAATATATACGAAATCCATGTTTGCTCAAACAAAAAATATTGATAATGTAGCCTAAAGAAAAAAAAACTGCACTAGGAGTGAGCAGGTTCTCCTGACACAGGTAATTAACATACCTAATCGGAGAAACCCAACCACTACTTATACGATGTGTGGACCGAAATATCAAAATTTATATTATTCATTTTCAAACAACATAGTACAAGGAATAGCAAGCAAAGATTGTTCTTTTCTTAGGAGGCGATGACCGGAGGGTTATGCTATGGAATTTTGGCCAAGCCATTATGGAGCGTGGCAAGCCAGAACAGATGAACACGGTCCACCAGTCCAATATCTTCTGTCTTGGTATAGCCAGTGACCAGCAACGGATATATTCTGGAGGCAATGATGATCTGGTAAGTTATGGCTAGATAATATTATCTTAGTCCAGACTGTATATTGTTATACCTACATAACTTACTCTAAGTTACAGCGATAGCGTTGCACTGATTTTTTATTTTTTATTAATCAGTATTTTGTTGTTTTGTTATGGTCATTCTGTAAGACAAAATAAGAGTTATCATCATTAAAGTATATTTGTAGGTCATTGCCCATAGCATGGAGACCAAAAACCCAGTGGAGGTACTGCAACACAACAGGGCTGTCTGCAATCTCAGCGTGGATCCGTACAATGGCCGGATTATTTCAACTGCGGGCAATGATGGCCGCCTGCTGTTGTTTGATACCAGAGACTCTGTAAATGGTAAGATTATAGTGTTAAGGTGTACCTATCTGGTGGTATATTTTGTTGGTTGAGTTCCAATAAGAATCTGGTACGTAGACGTCCGATATTTGCGTCGTGATATATTAGTTTATTTATACATCTACCCAAAACCTTTTTACGTGTTTTGGGAGATGTGATGTGATACTTTTGTTAAATCGAATTTGTATAAATGAAAATATATCTCTAAATGAAAAAAAATGTTAGTCAATCAGATTGTATGAGTAAATGTCAGGTGGTTTAAATTGAAATCAAAAGTCAACACATATCTCTTCGCTAAAATGTAGAAGTAATGTTAATCTTATTTTATTTATCGCTATTAAAAGTTTGGTGACAACTACTAGTACAGTGACGAGCACTTGGACATTTACCTCTTGTCTGGGGTGCTTTTTCAAAGAATGAATGAATGAATGTGAATGTGTGTGTACTTATATCATATTCCATCAATGGGTATTGGGCAAATAAACTTGTTGCCATTCTAGACCTGGGCTGGACAACATTCATCTCATCTTCTGGTTCACAATTATCGTAGAAAGGAAATTTAAAGTAGTCATTTTAAATACTTACATTTGCATAATTTGTGAGTGTGTGATGTGTGTTAGTTTGTTACTCTTTTATGCTGCAACGGCTGGACGGATTTGGATGAAACTTGGAATCGAGGTAGCTTATCTTTGATTAATACATAATCAGGCTACTTTTCATCACGAAAAATTAAAGTTCCTTCGGGAATAACGAAGATAACGAAATCTTCGCGGAGGAAGTCGCGGGCAGAAGCGTTTAAATAAAATCAGGCCCAGGGAGGCGATTTTTGAAGCTCACCGACCTAAAATGACTAAGATTGAAATAAATTTGTGCAGCGATTTAAATTACGAGCGGGCTAGCGTTTTGGATTTGATATCATTACGCCTTTATAATATCAAGCCCAAAAGGTTGTAGATTAAATTGCTGCATAAATTGATTTTAAAGTTAGTCAGTTTTCTTCAGTGAGCTTAAAAAATTGCCCCCTGAGGTGCTTTGTCTCACTTATAAAGAACAACAAAAATCTACTGGAGCCGTTTTTTCAGAATGCATGGTGGTGGCTCGCAGCAGGAAACCGTTCCATGGTGTGATGTTCCATCCACTGCAGGAGGGCATGCTCGTGTCTGCGAACGCAAGGGATGGAATAGCTTTGTGGGACCTAAAATCTCCCAAACAGTAAGTCATCAATATTAAAAAAAAAAACATCTACGGATAAACGGGCAAAAAACTAAGCCCTTTATGTTTATAATTTAAAGTGGTTTATTATCGCATTAATAATCTGTTACTGCTCCGCACCAAAAATAAGTATAGGTATAAGAAACGAAATCGTACAGTTGTTGACTATGTATTGATTAGTTTTTAAGTTTGTATATTCCATTTGTATTTTTTTTTAATTCAAAGCGGATCTTACACTTTTGTATTATTAATTGAGTACAACCATTTGTAAAGGAATATTTTATGTTATTATTGTTGTTTTATAAATTGAGTATTGATATAATTAGAAAAAGAGTCGAATTAAAAAAAAAGATTGTGGTGTTTTCAGGCCGAGGTCAAAATAAAAATGTATCACAAAAAAGTCTTACTGCATTATAGAGACAGTTCCATTTATATTTTGAATTTTTGTAATGAGACATGCTAATAGAATGTCTATTGAATTCTTTGTGCATAGGCAATAGTGCTTGAAGTTATTAACTTAAACAAAGTAAAAAAACAGCCTTTGTTACCAGGAAAGTAAGTCTTGTAGTTTTTATTATGCTGCACTGTAAGCTCACGTACGGCCAAATTAATAAAAGGCGGCGGCGTCGTCGGCTTGCGGTTCATTGTGCGTGAACTTATTTCACTTCAAGGAAGGTTATCAATTCGTCGGAATATTATTAACAGACTTCAAAAAGGAGGAGGTTCTATGTTCCATTGCATGTTTTTTTTATGTATGTTCACCTATTTCTCTGCCAATTGTACACCGATTTTAAAAATACTTATTTTTTTTGAAAGAGTAAACCTTTGAGGTAGTTCCATTGCTACCTAGTCAGGATCTGATGATGGGATCATGGAAAAATCGAGGGAACTCCTCCTAAAAATAAAAATATAATTTGAATTTATTTGACTTGTTATGTGTTAATGTTGTTTTTTATGATTTTATAATTAAATTAAATGTGTTTCTATTAAAAATTTCGTATATACATACCTATAATTGACGTCCATATCAGATTCCTTTATTGTAATTTAGTTTTATTTTAATTGTGTTAATATGTATGTGGCGATAACATATCTCGATTAAGATGGTTGAGCGACTATGACGAAGCAAATCTCAGTGGTTTAAATAATACATGACTATGTCTATTTCGCGGCGTTGCTGGTCTCTTATTAATTGTGATGTGACTACATAACAGTACTCTTATATTATGATCACTAAATATACGCAAGAAATAAGTTCTTTTAAAATGGAAGTCGGCGTCACAGAATATGTTTAATCAAAAGCCTAAGTTATTTACAAATATATTTCACCTCACCGCAAACGGGTGGTTTTGCTGTTTAAAAACAGTGAGCAAAATTCGATTTTGCTGCGAGCGTGAGACAAAGAAACTTTTTAATTATTTTTTTTACCTTAAGGTTATATTTTCTCGCTGTTGAGGTGAAAAACTGTATGTGCAACACAAGATTAAAGTTATTTGTATCTCGTGTCTTTGAATCCCTCGCTGCACTCAGGATTCTAACCTAGAATCACTCGCTACGCCCGTGATTAAATTCTAGAATCCTTCGCTTGCTCGGGATTCAAAATCAACCCTCGCAGCAAAAAAACAACTTTGCTCTCTTGTTGCACAAATAACTATTGTGTTATATTCTGATATTGTTCGAGAGTCCTGACTCGTGTTTTACAAGGCCTCGCTGTGGCTCGGCCTGCTAATCGATCCTGTGTTTTCCGGCCGTCTACAATAAGGTACTATTTCCCAGTCCGGTGATCCACTACACCGGTAACAACAGCACGTGCCAGAACTCCATGAGCGCGCGGTTCAACAGCGCCGGGACCCACATCCTCGCGCTGCGGCGCCGCCTCGCGCCCGCGCTCTACGCCGTGCAGGCAGCCGAGCCCGTGACGGAGTTCTACCACCAGGACTACTACAACTCCTGCACCATGAAGAGCTGCTGCTTCGCAGGGGAAGGCGATAAGTACGTTGTCTCCGGGTCCGATGACTTCAACGTCTACATGTGGAAGATCCCCGAGGCTGGGGACGAGGGTGAGTTGCTATTTTGTTGCCGTGACACGGGCTCTATTTAATAATAATAATAATAATAATGGCGTAGGGAATTGACGACCTCATTGCCCACTGGTACTTCCAGTGCAGTCAGTCACCTCAGGGCAGCTAGTGGCGAGCTGTTGGTGAGTAGCGACACCACGGACCTGAGTGCTCCCAAGGGAAGGTTCTGTTCCTCACCTGACGCTTGCCTTCACCGGCCGGCTGGAGTGTATGATGACGAGGAACAGACCCTCACCTCTGGCTTGCCTTGATTGGCCGGTCAGAGGTCGGAGTCGCTAGAGCTTTATGCTCGAAGGGTGGATGTGTTGCATAAGTGGCGAGTGGGCACCTTATGGTCGTTTAAAGTCCAAAAGCACCTCTCCATCCTTAGCCCCTCTGGAACTGTTGCCTCTCTGCTGCTATGTATTTGCGGCTATTTTGGGAGGTCCATTCCATTGAGTTGGCGAGTCACCGTCTGCCATTGGCCAGGCAGACGCCATAGTTTCATCAATAGCCTAGTTCACCAATCCATATCATTTCATTAATATAAACTGTTTTTAATGTTCCCATCCTTCTTAAATAGTCTTACACTAACCAGAGGTTGTCAGCGGGAGCTTACTTCTATAGTGTGAACTCGGGGACAATCGCCGGGTGGTGTCCCACCACTTTACTAAATTAAAGTTGTCTAAAGGGCCTCTGCGTGTTGGCTTCGGCTCCATGTACGCCTCCCAAAGGCCCGGGACTCCCATAGTCCCGTGTTTGGTAAAGACATACCAATAATAATAACAATATCACAGGACAATCTCACGAAAATTGACCTAGTCCCAAACTAAGCTCTAGGCTTGTACTATGGGTACTATAAACATACTTATGTAGAGAAATACATAGAAAACATCCAAGACTCAAGACCAAATACTCGTACTCATCACACAAATATCTGCCCTTACCAGGATTTGAACCCAGGACCCCTAGCTTCGAAGGCAGGGTCACTACCAACGATGCTAGCGTGTCTTCAATTTGACGAAGCTAGCGGTCGCGGGTTCGATTCCCGGGCAAATATTTGTTTTTTTTTTTAAGTTAAGGAGAAGTCACACGAGCACTCAGGCCACCTGATGGTAAGTGGAATCTGAGACCTATAGACATTGAATTTTCAAGACTATTATCCTAAGACCTCAAATGCGATGCCAACGCTATGGAATGCCTCTATGCTAGTAATTTCACCGGTTGTCTTATCCCCACACCGGAACATAACAATGCGAACACTATTACTTGGCGGGTGGTTAATGGATAAGATGGTAGCGATCCCGACGGACCTTGCACAGGGTCGTACCACCGCTATAATCACAACCCCTTACACCCGTATTTATCGACAGGAAAAGTAATTACTTGAGTAATAGTACAATGGTCTTCATGTGGTTTTCATGTGTTGAACAGATCATGTGTGAATACGCCCTGCCACTTATTATAATAATAATAATAATAATATCACAGGACAATGTCACACAAATTGACCTAGTCCCAAACTAAGCTCTAGGCTTGTACTATGGGTACTAGACAACGATAAACTTACTTATATAGAGAAATATATACTTAAATACATAGAAAACATCCAAGACTCAGGAACAAATACTCGCGCTCATCACACAAATATCTGCCCTTACCGGGCGATTTCAATTTGTTTTCAGTTTCTACTAGTGTGCGTAGAGATTTTGACTTGTTTCTAACATCGTGTAATTTGAGTCAGATAATAACATAGTCAATAGTTTAGGACGCCTTTTAGATTTAGTTATGACGAATGTGTCGTGTGTGTCGGAAATTACAGTTAGTGAATCTGTTGCTGGCCTAGTATCGTCTGAAAAACACCATTTGCCCCTGGATATAAACGTAGCGTTCCACAAGTCACGCCTAAATGAATCAGCTTCTGTTGTTGCCGATAAAAGTGACATAAACAATGTAAGAAACTTTCGTAAAGCAAATTTTCCACTGCTATACCAAAAGTTAGCAAATATTGATTGGTCGCAGTTATATGATATGCAAAATGCTAACAACTCTGCGAATTGTTTCTATTCTATTATAAATGGAGTAATCTCTGAATGTGTCCCGAATAAAAGGACAACTAATAAGAAACCGTTGTATCCTGAATGGTTCACTGCTGAAATTATTTATTTGAATAAGTTAAAAAATAGGTATCACAAAGCATATAAGCAAACAGGAAATCAACTGTTTTACGCGTTTTTTTCTTATTACAGAAAATTTGTGCAACGCATGTCCGTGGATAGTATGTCTTCGTATCTTAATCAACTACAATTAAATATAGTAGAAAATCCGTCGTCGTTTTGGTCTTTCGTTAAGAAAAATAGAAAGTTGAATCAACCCGAGGCATTTGGCACCATGACTGCTCAAGAGACTGCAGATTCCTTTGCCAGTTTTTTCAAAAGTGTTTTCCTTCCGATAGCCCCATCACTCGATGTAACTAGCTCAAACATCTCTGACGCCGCCAACTCGCAAAAAGCGCATCATCGGCACGTTACTCTCGCGTACATAAGCGAAGATGTCGTTCGCCGAGCAATCAAACGCCTATCTCCCAAGCACACTCAGGGTCCTGACGGCATTCCTCAGTTTATTGTTAGGGATTGTTGTGAAGTATTTGTCCAGCCTCTTCAGTACATATTTAATCTATCGGTACAAACAACTACGTATCCTGAGCAATGGAAACTCAGCAAAGTTCTACCAGTACACAAGTCGGGGTCCAAGTCAGATACTCATAATTATAGACCGATTGCGGTGCTTTCTATATTCGGAAAAGTTTTCGAGTCAGTAATCTACTCTCTGTTATATCCTCAGCTCAGTGGCTGGTTTTGTGACCAGCAACACGGTTTCCTCTCTAGGCGTTCAACTGCCTCAAATCTTATAAACACGGTCACAATAATTGCCAACCATTTGGATAACAAAAGGCAGGTAGATATCGCTTATTTTGACTTTTGCAAGGCCTTTGATAGAGTGGACAATGATATCCTGCTGGTAAAGGCGGCATTGGCAGGTTTTTCCCCCGCACTATTAGCATTTTTGGCCTGTTACTTGAAGGGAAGGCAACAGTATGTTCAATTTCGAACTTGTAAGTCGGTACCATATCTGGTAACTTCTGGAATTGGCCAGGGAAGTAGCCTCGGCCCTTTACTTTTCCTTATTCTTATTAATGATCTTCCTGAGTCAATTACCTACTCAGCTTGTTTAATGTTTGCTGATGATGTAAAACTTGCGTTACCAATTGGTTGCCGTGAGGACAGTGCAAAGCTGCAGAGTGACATGGATAGCTTATGTTCCTGGGGGGTTAAAAATAGTCTAACCCTCAATGAAGATAAGTGTCATTTCGTGTCATTCACACGCGCAAGGCAGCCGCTTTGTTTCACGTACGCTATTAACTCTGTTCCACTGCAGAGCCTGTCCTTGGTACGTGACTTAGGCAGTTGGTTCGACCCCCTCATTACCTTTAACAACAACATTACACAAGTGTGTAATGCAGCTAGAAAATCTTTGGGCTTTGTCATGCGCCAGTCTAAGCTTTTCACCAATCGGAGCGCGATTAATACTTTATACAATGCATACGTTCGCAGTCGTCTTGAAACTAATGCTATTGTGTGGAGCCCCCATGCGAAACAGTATACTCTCATGGTGGAACGTGTGCAAAAATCATTCTTGCGTTTTATTTTTAAGAAAATTTATGGGTATTATCCGCACATGTACCCTAGACTTTATATTTTAGGCATGGTCAACTATACTTCCCTTGAAACAAGGAGGAATGTTTCACTTGTCAAATATTTCCTTCAGCTGATACGTGGACATGCTAGTAATCCAACACTTCTAGCACAGATTTCTTTTCGGGTGCCAATTCCTTCCAGCAAGCAGCTGCGTGCCCGTCGTAGCCTGCTGTTCGCTGTCCCGCCAGCGCGCACGCGTGCGCTCTCGCACTCGCCGCTGCACCGCGCGCTGAGCCTTATAAATGATATTCTGGACAGCAACAGTGAGCTAGATGTTTTCTACGACTCAGAGTCCAAGCTAATTACTACGGCCGGTCGGTACTTTGAAACGATTGTCACTGCAAGCTCGGTGCAGTAACTTGGCTGAATTAATATGTATTTTGTCTATTGTTTCTGTTTAGTGTTATATTTATCCCATCAAAAACATAAATGTAAAATGGAAGCCAAGTTCAATATTAAGAATATCCGATGCGCGGTTGTCGACTTCGCCGACAAAAAAATTGAGATCTAGATGGGTGCCAAGTTCCGTAGATAATCCTGATATTATATGTATTTATTAAGAATATACAACATTCAAAAATAAATTAAAAACACATTTTCCTATTTTTTCTGCTACAGCAATGTTTGCTATTTAAAAAGTATAACTTCTTAGAACACCAATTATTTACACAAAGCAGATAACTTAGGATAAACTGCAGCTCAAAATTTGACTCGGCTAGTTTTTACCAGCAAGCCAATTGTTTGGAAGAGTATGATATGACCACACAATATAAATACAGTAACTTGCGTACCCTATAACTTATTGATTAGCCAAATGCAAGATACCTTGTACGTGAAAACTAGCCAAGTCCAATTTTGAGCTGCAGTTTATCCTAAGTTATCTGCTTTGTGTAAATAATTGGTGTTCTAAGAAGTTATACTTTTTAAATAGCAAACATTGCTGTAGCAGAAAAAATAGGAAAATGTGTTTTTAATTTATTTTTGAATGTTGTATATTCTTAATTATATTCTACGATGGAGCTTTCTTGTGCCTTTATTTGGCTAGGATCTAGATTTATAAGGTGAACACCCTCCAAGGTCTTGACTCGGGAGAGTGCTACATAAGCCTGTCCTTTGCTGAATATAGAAGACCCGATATCAAGCAAGGCATTGTCAAGACTAAGGCCTTGTGATTTATGGATGGTAATAGCGTAGGCTAGACAAATAGGAAATTGTTCTTGGTGCACAAATGCATTACCCAATATTTGAAACTTAGTCTTAACGCGCTCTAACTCATAAGTTAAACTATGGTTAAATTTAATTCTAATTTTTCTGGCTTTATTATGGCAGTCGATGTCCCAAAGTATTTGTTGTTGTATGAATGTGATAGGTACTTAGCTATGATTCCGATGCCAACTGTCAGCCCATACAAAGACTGTCATTTCAAACCGACTGGGCTACCACGGCTTTTTTTAATAATAGAAACGACCTATTTGACTTTAAATACCAGATCTAGATCAACATTCATCATCATTCTACTTCACCAAATGGAGCTTTTCAGGAGTGATCTATAAGTGTACCTAAAATATTTGAAGAGTTCCCTCGATTTCTCCCGGACTCCATCATCAGATTTGGACCTGATGATGATGAAACCACTCCGGAAGTATACCCTTTCAAACAAAAGAATAATTTTCCAAATCGGTTAGTAAATAACGGAGTTCTGAAGTAACAAGCATAAATAATAATAATAATAATAAAACTTAAAAATCAATGTTTTCAGACTCTTTTATTTGTATACACACAAATACCCAGTTGGATGCCAGGTTTCACCTTTCTAGGTCACCTGGAAGTGGGTTAGGTTTTTGATTACTAGTCAGTCAGTGAGTCAGTCAGTGGAATAAATGCCCATTTTCGGACGTTAATATCTCAATAACCGCTTAACCTATATTTATGAAATTTGGGGTTCTAGTTGATCTAAAGGGTCTTATTACACATATCAAATGTCAAGTTTCTATGTTAAATGGATTTGGAGTTATTGAGGGGTCAAAAGTGGCTCCAAACGGTTCGTGTAAATAACACACGGCTGCTGCTCGCCAGTTCCTTTTGGCGTGAACTTGGCTGGACACGCTGCCGCGTGTCTAGATCTAATATTAATTTCTTGTACAATTTATGTTTTGAGCAGCGATTAACATGTTTGGCTAGACCGTAAGTGTTAATTGTATTTTAATTAAATAAATAAATAAATAAATAAATAAATAAATAAATGGTATACAACAGGCGGTCTTACCGCTAAATAGCGATCTCTTCCAGACAACCGTGGATAGAGAAATAACTGAGGACACAAATTCATGGCAGGGGGTGTAAACTAATTCGTTTAGAACACAAAACTAAACAACTACAAGAAACAAAGTATTTCAATTTTGAAATTAAAACTATTTATATATAAAACTAAATAATTAGTGAAGTGAGTAATAAATAGTAATCGCATGTTCAACAAAGGGCGGAATTTCTCATGGCAATAATTTAAATGTCATAGGCATAGAACGTAGTATTTTATCGACTATCGACAAGTAGTTCTGGTCGTGAACCAGAACTACGCACCATATTTTCTACGAAATATAATTATATCTCCTATTGATACATTACACTTAGCAAAATAATTTACCAATATTAACAATGCCCTCTGGTAGCGGTCTTTTAGATTAATATAGCTTTTGATAAAAGGTGGTGTAGTTTTCATTATTATTGTATAGTTCTGTCTTACATTTGTTTTATTTTAATTTGTTATTAACCGTTAATACCTAAACACATGTGTTTTAGACAAAAGTAACATAATATTTACAAACTAAATCTTAAAGCTTTACAATATTGTTGAAAACAATAACTAAATGCGAATGAAGAATGACATTTTCATTTTAAATATAAAAGCAAAACTAAAATAACAAAGAGATTATTGATTACACAATATCAATAACTGAAAAGTCGCTAAAGCAAAATGTTCTATCCCTATAACATTTAAATTTTTGCCATGATAATTCCGCTCTCTGTTAATAAAACAAAGAATTAACTCAAAACCAAATTCAGTTATAAATAAAACTCTACTAACAGATGTCAGGTTTGAAATTCGGATGTATTTCTATTTCACGATATTTCTTTATTTGATTAAACGTGCGTAATGTCAAAAGTCATACTAAAATCGTTTCGCAAGTCTGCTTATGTAATTACTTTTCGTGTTTATAAATACGGGTGTTACCGGAAACAGCAACCGCTCGACTTCCTGGCGGTCGCTGATGAGGATGATGATGTTGAAGGTGTTGCAGACGTGGCGGCGGCGCACGTGGTGCTGAGCGGGCACCGCTCCATCGTGAACCAGGTGCGCTACAACCCGCACTACTGCCTCATCGCCTCGTCCGGCGTCGAGAAGGTTATCAAGGTATCTATCACTCAACTAGCTGTTACCCGCAACTCCATCCGTGTAGATTAAAAAACATAGCCCATGACACTCACAAATAACGTAGCTTTCTATTGGTTAAAGAATTTTCAACATCGGTTCTGTAGATCCTCACAAACTCACAAAGTTAACCTCTTTATAATATTAGCATTCATTATTCAAGGGGTTTGACTCCATGTTTTAGCTGGGTGTCTTTCGCTAATGTTCTACTTATTAGAAAAAGTCCATCGATATCACACGCGAGGACAATTGTTTGGTTAAAGAGCCAACCTATCCAACCCTTGGATAGGTTGGAAGACGGGAATAACCCATCGATATCAAATCCCAAGAACGTGCCCCGATTTAGCACACGTGTGCTGGTAATGAAACAAATGGTTACCCCCCCCCCTCCCCAATGCAGGTGTGGTCCTCGCTGGAGTACCCGGCCATGCGCGGCGCGCTGCTGGAGGACGCGGGCGCCGACGCCCCGCGCGAGATCTACAGCCACGAGGACTACGTGTCGCTCGTGCACCACAGTGGACGGGTAAATACTAAAAAATAAAATAAATGTCACAGGACAATGTCACAAAAATTAACCTAGTCCTAAACTAAGCTCTAGGGTTGTGCTATGGGTACTAGACTACGATAAACATACCTATATAGAGACATACATACTTAAATACATAGGAAACATCCAATACTCGGGCTCGTCACACAAATATCTGCCCTTACCGGGGTGTGAACACAGGAGCGCTAGCTTCGAACGCAGGGTCACTACCAACTAGGCCAGCGTGTCGTCAAAAAATATTGCAATTTATCGCTGTTGTGGACTCCATTTGTTCCATACCAGTTTACCCTCGTTTCACCGACACTCATTTCATAGAACGTATCACTTCACAGAATTTTCATTTTACGTACAGGTAGTTTTCAAAATAATTGTACCTAGTTAAGGATTAACATCAAGAAACTGTAACTTTTACATATGAGTAACGAAAATTAGTCGCCCGTTTGTATAGTTCAGTAGAAAATAGCTTTCGATGAAGTGAAATTCTGTGAAACGATATGTTCTATGAAATGAGTGTCAGTGAAACTAGGAAACACCGTTCCATACCATTACGAATAGGGTAACCGAACTACAGTACAGATTTCAGACAGTAAGGTTACAGCAGAAATTAGCTTTCTATGAAATGAACATTCTAAAAATAAAAATAATAAATTAAATTAAATTCTATGAAATGAGGTTCTGTAAAACAGTGTAAAACCGTTTGTTACTTTATACCACCCACAAAATGCAATCCAGACCCACAATACAGACGAATATCAAGACGTATTTTTGTTTTCTTTAATACTTTTCAACTATAGGAGGGTTTTTAATAGTTTACGCCAGCGAGGGAAAACAAACACAAAATATTTTAAGACCGATTTACTGTCAAAAATAATATTTGGAATTAACGACACGCTGGCCTAGTTGGTATTGACCCTGCCTTCGAAGCTAGCGGTCCTGGGTTCAAATCCCGGTTAGTGTGATGCGCACGAGTATTCGTTCCTGAGTCTTGGATCTGAATCTTGATCAACGTTACCTTTCGGTGTATTACTGCAAAACATACATTTGTACGTTAAACCGGCTTTTGAAAGAAATTGATCAATTGACTAGGTCATTTTTGTCGTCAATGCCTAGTTATTAAAATTTATTCGGTTAAAATATTTTATTTTCGTATTAATTATCACCGTTCCATTAACTCCCCAAACTATCCTATTGTGACGTCATTGCGACAATAATCTGGAGTCTAATCATGACATTGTGCGCGGTGATTACGTCATTAAAGTCGTAAACACGGCGCATGGTAACCACAATGAAGTGAAATAATGGGAAAAATTGAAATGCTTTTTCTCTGACCTCCTAAGGTTTTTGTTTAATTTTTTAATGTGGTATTCGGATTCAGCATTAATTATACTATATCTCTCCTGTTTTCGAAGTTCTCGACGAAAAAATCACCTTCTATGTCCCAGTACATATCGCACAACTACGTGGAGCGGTCGACCAGCGAGGACCCACGAATGATGGCGTTCTTCGACTCGCTGGTGCAGCGCGAGCTGGAGTGCCTCGGCGAGGAGTCCACCTCCTGCGACAACTCCAGCTCCGTGGGCACGCAGCCGCAGCGCTCCGACTCCGAGGACTCCGACCACATCGTGGCTGACTTCCTGCCGCTGCCGGCTAAGAGAGGTCAGCACTTGACTACCAATCTCCTTCTACCAATATCGTCACTAATTTGAAAAAACCTAGTTTCTCATATTTCGTGATGTACAGTCCTAAACCTATTTCTCTGCACAGTAAAGTTTAAAATCGTAGATCACGAAATATGAGATACGCGGTTTTTTCAAAGTAGTGACGATATGCATCAAAATCAGAATTTAGTTTCATTGGCGATTTAGGAGAAAATTTAAAAAAAGCATATAAAACACAAATTTCACTTTGACCCGTTTATTATTAATATTTGATACAGAATCAAAACTTTGATTGTTTTTTCAGCATCCTCGTTTTATTTACGTAGTATTTTAATTCAAAGATATTGGCTTGAACCTATTTACAAAATAAATGCTAATTTATTTTTAAGGTCCTGTGACGTCATTCCTGTTGTCGATTTTGTATAGAGTGTTTTTAACAGGGGGTCTGAACTATGGCTTTTTAAAACTTTATATCTTATGAAAGAATTACACGAAAACTATTTCGCGTATACAGTTTTTCCGCTCTTTCATAGCATTTTCAGAGTGAAAGAAAAATATATATGCATTTTCCCTATTGTACTTCGGCGACCGAATTAATACCAAAATCAGCTGGTTTGTACTCAAAAGCTGCCCCCTCCCTCCCCCAATTTTTAGTAATTTTTTAACAATCTAAATATATAAACCAGTACTGTGACTGACTGACAGACAACCAGCAGCTGAAACCGCTAGACCTAGGGACGTGAAATTTGGAATATTCCTTGGATATCCTAGGGGTGCACTAAGGACGGATCTTAGAAAATTCATCCCCAAAGGGGTTCGAATAGGGGGAGTAGCGACAAACTAATTCTACGCGTGCGCAGTCGCGGGCTTCCTCTAGTATGTAATAATAAGCACGTTATCTGAAGCAATTACATTAAATGACTAAATGGTATAGAATTATAATTTTTCAACTCATGTAAAGCGGTTTTAGTAAGGTTACCTTGTACAAAATTGATGGCCGGTTTCTGAATGATATAATTCGCCGTGTAACTTACATTGGCTCGTAGCTAGAGAGCACATGAGCACTTAACCAAAATTCAAATTGGGAAAAAAGTGACACACTATCGGGTCTCCCCATAGACGAAAGGCTATAGGGCTTCTAATAGACTCTCGTTAGAAATCCACTTCTTACGGCTTTTGATGCACAATGTACTACTATTTCATATGTATAGAGCAGTTATGACCTATTTACCTCCCGCGGGTGTTATGGATTTTTATAACTCCCGAGGGAGTTGTAAGTTTAGTTTTAAAATATAAAACCCACTGTCGTACGTCATTTCAAACTATGGAGGTTTAAAAACAGCCAAAGTTTATTTCCTATTTTTAAAACTTGGCTACCAACCAATTTAGCTGTATATAAAACTTTCAGTCACGGGACATTTAACTGCATTATATTAATATTTTACTTTTATTTCAGAGACATTTGCAACTCGTTGTATCAAATTTTATATTGAAAATCTGTAAAATCTGGCAGTATGGCCTGTCAAGTTTGTAAATTAATGGCAGTTCTTAGCATTATCTTTGGAAGACTATATTGAAAAAAGTCGAGTTGACATCTTGAAAATCTTTTTTAGCGAGTCGAGTACCATTTTTTTTATGTTTCCCTGCAAATGTGATGAACAACATTCTGTGTATCACGGGCAGTAAGGGGATAACAAACCCAAGTCATTAAAAGCCCTCCGTCTTAGGCGCCGGGCTTTTAATACTCTCGTTAGTCATCCCTTTATTCCCTTGATGCACAATGTAGTATTGTCGTGCAGCAAACGCAAACGTGGCTCGCAGCCAGCGCTGCCCGAACCGGCTGGCGCGGCTGGTCGCGGCGCGCTACCCCAAGAGCTCGCGCGCGCTCAAGCGAGGCACGGGCAGGTGGGTGCTCTACAATAACTCTCTTTTATTTTTTACTAGCGACCCGCCAGCGGCTTCGCCCGCTGCATTTGTTTTTCTTGACAATTTTATTTTTTATTTTTGTAACTAATAAATATATTTTTTAAAAGAAAAAGTATCCTATGTTACTTCTAGTATCTCCCAGAATATGTATACAAAGTTTCATGATAATTCGTCAAGTATTTTTTGCGTGAAAGTGTAACAAACATCCACGTTTTCACATTTATAATACTAGCGACACGCCAGCGGCTTCGCCTGCTGCAATTTTTTTTTGACAATTTTTATTTTTGCAACAAATGTATATTTTTTTTTAATAAAAACTATCCTATGTATATTTTTTTTTAATAAAAACTATCCTATGTGTAATAGAAGTATCTATTACCTCCCAGAATATGTGTACGAAGTTTCATGATGATTTGTCAACTAGTTTTTGCGTGAAAGAGTAACAAACATCTACGCTTTCACATTTATAATACTAGCGACCCGCCAGCGGCTTCGCCCGCTGCATCTTTTTTTTATTTTTTTAAATAAAAAGTATCCTGTGTTACTTCTAGTACCTTCCAGAATATGTGTATAAAGTTTCATGATGATTCGTCAAGTATTTTTTGCGTGAAAGCGTAAAAAACATCCACGCTTTCACATTTATAATATTAGTATTAGTAAGGAGTTACTTTATTTAATTGTTAGCTATAAGCACAATGAATGCCAGGATTGATACACGGAATTATGAAATTTGGATGAGGATCAGGGAAGTTAAGTCAAATAAATACTTATGGTTACATAAATAAGATAAATAATATAATATAAGTGATGAGCACGAATATTTGTTCCTGAGTCTTGGATGTTTTCTATGTATTTAAGTACATATTTCCCTATATAAGTAAGTTTATTGTTGTCTTCATCGCGTAGTATGTACTATTTTGATATAAATAACCACTAGCGGTTCCCATAAAACAAAGTTGAGGTTTGATATATCTGGGTCGTTTTCAAAAAAAATGTACATAGTTAAGGGTTTTAATTAAAACAAAACTTAATTGATTCCTTTGTGTGACGAAAGTTACCCATACAGGTTGTATGACTAACTTTCGTTATACAAAGGAAGCGATCGTGATTTTGTTTTCATTAAGCCCTTAAGTATGTACAATTTTTTTGAAAACGACCCATCTACGATAGTTATAGGGATTTACTTTGTTCATGAAAAAAAGTAATTTAGGTCATCAATAATATTGTAATTTTTGCTTTATCTTATTAAAGTTGACAAAGATATTTTCAAAGTTCGGGAGCAGGGGCTCGTGACGTCACGTGGAACTTCAACGCAATATTTTCGTGTAATCGATATAAGAAAAATAAAATATTTTTGACAAATATAAATGAAGAACTAAATATAATATTCCAGGACACTAGCCTATTTTATTGGAAGGAATGCCTCCAAAATTCCCATTTCACTGTTTGGACCCACACCGGAACACCAGGGTTTCTTCTTTTTGTCAAATCCTTTGTGTCTCCTGAGATGGCTTGAAAATAATCATCCAAGGGTTGATTGAGTTATTGTTAACGTCCAAGTTGTATTCGAGCAGGCGCAGCAAGCAGAGCCGCGTGGGCGTGGGCGGGGGCGCGGGCGCGGGCAAGTCGAAGTGCATGTCGGGTGCGGGCGCGGGGGGCGGCGCGGGCGCGGGGGGGGGCGCCAGCGTGAAGGGGTCCCGCGCGGGCCGCCGCCGCCCGCCGCTGCGCTCCGTGCCGCGCCCCCCCCCGCGCGCGCCCGCGCACACCTCCGCGCCCTCCAGCGACCACACCGACTCCGACGAGCCCCGCCGCCGACTCTTCCGCAACGAGGGACGGGTGAGCCCCCTACACACAACCAATTCACAGCCCGATTGACGACACGGTCCCCTAGTTGGAAGCGATTGTTTCCTATGAGGACAGCGAGGTCTGTTAGACTCCATTCTACTGGGTACCTACAGTTAATTCATTTTGACGTGTTATTTTATAATAAATAATAAAATATCAGGGCACAATCTCACCTCGAGACTGGTAGCTTGTATGTGTAGAGAAATATATACAGGGCGTCCCACGGCTATGCCAAATGGAAGGAAAGTACCTTGAATATTGTAGATGGAACATTTTACTGAAAGAAGACATTATTTTAATTTAAAAAACAATTTAAACTGCATTTATAGATATTTAAATAATTACGTGGTTGAACCAGGAATCGAACCCGTTACACGAGAAAAATAATTACCCTGTAGCTTTATCATACCGATCGAAAGGCTTCATCATAAGGATTATTTTTTGCTAAATAACATAGTGTCAGAAATAAAAGGAAGACCATGAATTTTTTTTTGATATTCAAGGTACTTTCTTTCCATGTGGCATAGCCGTGGGACGCCCTGTATACTTGACGACACGCTAGCCTCGTTGGTAGTGCAGGGTCACTACGAGGCCTTCAAAGCTAGAGGTCTTGGGTTCAAATACCGGTAAGGGCAGATATTTGTGTGATGAGCGCGAATATTTGCTCCCGAGTCTTGGATGTTTTCTATGTATTTAAGTATGTATTTCTCTATATAAGTAGGTTTATAGTACCCATAGTACAAGCCTAGACCTTAGTTCGGGACTAGGTCAATTTGTGTGAGATTGTCCCCTGATATTTATTGATTTTATTTATTTATCCTTAAGAGCACTGTGAAGCAAAAAAAAAACCATACAAAATGCGATGTTTTTCTCCCCTTAAACGTTGTCCGATTTTAAGGATTGTTGAATATGTTATATTATAAATATTATAAACAATGTCTATATGTTTTCCTTTCCAAAAAAACATTAATTGAAATGAGTATAAAATAAATAAACAAAAGCGGAAACGAACAGACCTAATTTTCCATAATATTCACAACATAATACAGAAATCGTAGAAATGGGATTAGATTTAAAGAGTGAGAAACGTTATCGCCCGGAACTAAATGTGTATGGATTGTTTTTGACAGCTACGCGATTTAGGCATCGCTTCACAATCCTCTTAACGGCCGAACCCTATATTCAAACCGCGGATAGATAAGGCTTACTTCGGGTTGAAATTTGACATTTGCCCATACAAAATGTGTCAAATTTTAATCCGAAGTAGGCTATCTGTCCGCGGTTAGAATAAGTCTGCGAGTGTGGGTCAGTGTGTTGGTTACTCCTTCACTCTGTGTACAGTCCAGTTGATACTGTACACTGCTGTTTTAGTTATGTAGATAGTTGTTGGAGTGCAGAGAAAGATTGATCACTTTATGTTGATTTATTGACGTAATAAAAGTTACAGTAAAATAGTTAATAGTTGATGCGTATTGTAAGCTAGTTAGTTATGCACTAAATTATTACCTAAAACGTTACCTTATATTGAATGCTATCGGGCGGCCCAAAGTAGGTCGCAACGTAAACGGAAAAATGTACAGTGAGACTGTACATATTGGCAACCCCTACAAGAAGAAACAGGAATACAGCACAAGAGAAAGAAAACTATTAGAATAAAAATACAAAATTAATCAGATTGATCAAAGTTGAACGCGACGTTATCATTCGATGCGGGATTTTGTTGCGTGTGCTGCGCCTCGCTGGTCAGCACCCTCGGTGTCTTCTCTTGGCGGGAGCTTCTTGCTTGAGGTATCGGTTGTAGTTCGATATCTTCGTAATGTGGCTTCACCGATCGTAGTGAACATTGACTGCGTTGTTTGCGCTTCTTACAGAGTTGTGGGTAATGCTTTCCCACTCCCCACAGAATGACAGCAAAGACGGCTGCTGCCAGGAGAGAATAACTGACAGCATATTGATGCACATCGTGGCTCGTGAGCGCAGATGGGAGTTTGTTCTCGTTTTCCTTTTGTGAACGTAATCTGCTGCTGATCTCCGCTGTTTCTTGGTCATCAGATGAATATAAGTGTGAAATATTGTGAAATGATAAATCCACAATTTTGTTTACTGATGAGTTAAACGACGGTATGTTGAAGTTGTATTCCATCGTCACTTTGCTATTGTATTGATTATGCGAGTAAATAGTTAAGTACTTCGATTGCAGCATGCATCCCTGGGGTAATGTGACGATACTCGATGACGTCAATGTGTGTGACGTAACATCATTCTCGCAGATAGTACGTAGTGGGCATGATCCGCAGCAAACTGCAAGCCATGCGTTTGGTGAATGCAACTCGATCCAAGCCTCCTTGCATGACGTAGTTGTGACATCACAAGGCGACGTCGTGCGATGACTTAATAATTTCGCTTCGCATGGAATGTTGTTGTTATGAAGATTGAAGACTGGCAGATTTTTGTTGCATATAAAAAATTTCGGTTTAAGTTGAGCGCATTGCTTCAAGTCTTCCTCCATCAATGGAATATAAGTGTTTTTCTGAAAGTTTATAGCGATGTATTTCGAGTTAGTTCGTACGATGACAGCTTCTGAGTTAGTTTTGAGTGGTAAAGGGATGACACGATGCAATGTAAAGTCCTAGTCCGAAATCAATGGTATATGTACCTCGAACAGGAAAAAGTTTTCTGTTACTCTGGCTTTGACGTACAGTAACTTGTAGACATCCTTGATATCTTCTCTAATGTTGACGGGTAAAGATAAAGTTCTCGGCAGTTTTCCAGAGATGTCACTCAGCTGTTTGATGAAGTTGACTGGTGTAACTAGGTGCACGTCGATGTGTCCTTTATAAACATCAGTTAGTGTATTGAAGAGCATTTCTTGAATGTCCTTTAAGTTGTTCATAAGTAAATAAGCTGATAAAGATGCTGAGGCAAAGTAGGAGGTAGCCATAGCTATCTCTATTTCTGATTCTATCTTCGTAAATTGGACGTTGGTCTGGTCCATGAAGTTTTCTATGACGTCAAATTGTCGCTTGATATTATCTTCATTTTTCTTCAAGACGTTGTTTTCGAGTTCTACTATTGACGTTTGGTTTTTTATAAGTTCAAGTAAATAGTTTTCGTTGTTTTGAACTGATTGAATATCTTCTTTATATTTATCTGCAAAGCGTTGATCCAGGATGCCGAATAAACTGTTGCTTAGGTAGCCTACTCCGTCGATTAATCCACGTTTTTTCCGGCTAGATAGATGTTTGTGTGGAGCGAGAAGAATACTGTTGTAATACTTTAGTAATTCCATCTCATGGTACAACTGTTCTTGAGTAGTCTTGCAGTATCTCGGATCAGTTTTTTGGCACCAGTCGTTTATTCCAACAAGATAAGCCTCGATGCGACGAATTCCATCCCAATAGTTAGTTAAGTTGTAATACATAAGTAAAGTCCATTCATTGTGAATTACTTGTATCTTGCCCATTGAGTCATAGTAGACAGGCCGCTCAGGTTCGAGACTTGTAATTTGAGCCATTGTTGTGACGCGCGCGGTAGCGGCGGCGTTTGACCCAGTTATTAATGTGCCTATAGTTATCAATGCTGTAAATAACGATAGATAGCATTGTTTCCCAGTTATGTTTCTTTTCGCAGAGCGCGCAGGTTTCTTCACGTTTGTTTGACGTACTTCGTTTTTATTTATTTGTTTTTCTTCTGAATCGTCATCAATGTCGGGCTCCACGTGTAGCGGAGCTAGTTTCACGACGGGACGTTTGATGATGCCATTTTTAGTTTTTAATGTAGTCACTCGTACGTAACCGTCGGCCCCAGGGTGGAGTTCCAGTACTCGAGCCAGCGCCCATTTTCCCGGTGGCAAATTATCTTCCTTTACAAGTACGATGTCGTCTTTCTTGATATTTTTCGTTGGTTTATTCCACTTGCTACGGACTTGTATTTGAGATAGGTAATCGCTTGACCATTTTTTCCAGAATTGTTGCATCATATGCTCAGTGAGTTGCCATCGTCGACGTAAGTCAATGTCTCTTACGTCACTGTGATCTGAGAGTGGTAATGACATCAAAGGCGTGCCGGTTAAAAAATGACCTGGAGTTAGATAGTTGTAGAATTCATCTAAGTCTTCGGTGAGTGCGCAGAGCGGTCTGGAGTTCATGCAGGCCTCGATTTTTGCTAGTAATGTTGTGAACTCTTCGTAAGTTAGCTTCTGATCTCCGAGTACCCGTCGTAAATAATATTTCAGGGCTTTTACAGCTCCTTCCCACAACCCTCCTGCTGTAGGCCACGCAGGAGCGTTGAAGTGCCATTCCACTTCCATCTTCCCAATTTCGTCGAAGAAGCTTGGTGACAGAATTTTTTTGAACTCTTCAAACTCGCTTCGCAGAACCTTTGACGCGCCGATAAAGTTAGTTCCGCAGTCTGAGTACATATGTTTGGGTGTACCGCGCCTGGCACACATACGTTGGAACGCGGCAATAAATGTTTCTGTGCTCATGTCAGATGCGAGCTCAATGTGCACAGCTTTTGTGGCCATGCACACAAAGACTGCTATGTAGCCCTTAGAAGTTTTGACACCCCTGCCTTTGTTTAGCTTGACCTCTACGTTGCCGGTAAAGTCAACCCCGGTATGTGTAAATGGCCTTGATGGGGTAATTCTCTGCGGTGGCAAGTCAGCCATTAGTTGATAATTGTCTGTCGGCTTGAAGCGTAGGCAGCGTGCGCAGTGACGTAGTTGATCTTTTACAGCTCTGTTGCCGCTGACGATCCAGTATCGCTGCCTTATGTAGCTTAATGTTAGACGCGCTCCCCCATGGAGAGTCTGCAGGTGCCCATGAAGAATAATAAGTTGAGTTATTCTCCCTTTTTTAGGAAGTATTATAGGATTCTTCGTTCCAGGTGGCAAGTTTGATTTGTTGAGTCGTCCGCCGACACGAATAATTCCCTTTTCGTCCAAGTAAGGGTTTAACTTATAAATAGAGCTGTTTTTCGTGACAGTTTCTTTCTTCAATAACAATTTGTATTCTTGCGCAAACGCCGTTTTCTGCGCGTGTTGTATCACGTGTTTGTTTGCTGCAATGAGTTCGCTTGTCGTTAGGTAGCTAGCGTCGCATTTCTTGTTATTGCGTGCATTTGCACTAAATCGCATTATCCACGCCGTGACCCTGATTACTCGTGTAAATGAACTATGCTTTTGTAATAGTTCATTTATAAAGTTTTCGTTTTGTTTTGCAGCTAGGGTTGCCTGCGTCGTAGTTAAAGTGCCCTTATCTTTTGTAAAATGACAAGTTAAGTCAAGGGCTTCTTCGTTTTTCTTGTAGGTTTTCAGGAACGCAGGTCCTTGCCACCAGAGTTCAAAGTTGATCAGCTTGCTCGGATAAAGCCCTCTTGAACCACAATCTGCTGGATTTTGTTCGGACTTTACATACTGCCATTTTTCAGCGGGAATAACTTGTTTGATCGCTGTAACTCGATTTGCTACGTATTTTTCCCATCTTGTTGTATTTCCTTGTAGCCATGCCAAGACTACTTGGGAGTCGCACCAAGCTTTTAGAGTGATGTTATAATCTTTATACGCCTCTATTGCCTTTTTCATAAGTTTAGACAATAATAAAGCACCGGCCAGTTCCAATCTTGGTAGTGATGTTTTTTGTGCTAAGGGGGCAACCCTAGTCTTGGCTGTTAAAAGAGTTATTACTGGCTTGCCGAGTTCATTATTTGTGCGGGTATAAATGACGCAAGAGAATGCTTTCTCACTCGCGTCACAGAACCCTAGGAATTCTATCTCCTTCTCTGAGGTTCCAACCCATCGGTTTAACTTCATGTTGTTTACTTGTGGTAGTTCAGTTTTTAGTTTCAGCCACTCGTTTTTGATGTCACTGGGTAGAGCTTCATCCCAGGATAGTTTACTTAGCCAGACTTTTTGGAACATAAGTTTTGCTATAACCGTTACGGGAGACATCCAGCCCAACGGATCATATAGTTTAGATATTTCGGAGAGTAGCACCCTCTTTGTTAGGGGATTATTCTCTTTTTCATTAAAATGCCAGTTGAATGTAAAGGTGTCAATGTTAGGGTTCCAGCCGAGTCCGAGCGTTTTCATGGAGTCTTCGTGCTTGAAGTCGAATATTTTTCTAGTGGATACCTGATCTTGAGTTAGTGAATCAAGTAAAGCAGGGTGGTTTGATGACCATTTTCTTAGATTCATTCCACCGCCGCGAAGTAAGTTTATCAGTGCTTGTTGTAAACGTCGAGCTTCTTCGATTGAGTTATGACCGCTAATGAGGTCATCGACGTAGAACTCGTTTTGCAGTATTTTGGCCGCTTCTGGATATTTTGGTTCATCATCCATTGCTAGTTGTTTGAGAGTTCTCATCGCGAGCCAGGGTGCGCTTTTAGTTCCGTAGGTTACGGTGCAAAGTTGATATTCTTTTAACATATCGGATGGTGAATTGCGCCATATAATCTTTTGGAGCGGTTGTTGATCTTCTGAAATCCAAATGCACCGATACATTTTCTCTATATCAGCGGTGAAGGCGTATTTATAAGACCTCCACTTAAGGATTAAAGCTTGGATGTCCTTTTGTAGGTTAGGACCTTTTTTTTTGTAGGCTGTTCAAGCTGTGGCCGCTAGAAGTTTTTTGAGAGGCATTAAAAACAACTCTCAGCTTAGTAGTAGTAGCGTTTTCTCTGAGAACGCCGTGGTGGGGTAGAAAACATTCAGTGGTTGAAGACGATGTTGAAGGCTTCATGTGTTGTAGCTCAATGTATTCGTTCATGAAGTCTTTATACATTTGTGCTAGCTTTTTCTGCCTTTCCAGTCTTTTTTCAAGTTGTAAAAACTGAGAGATGGCGACTTGCTTCGATTTTCCAAGATTTTCTTCAAAATTTGTGCATAAAGGCATTGTTACGATGTACTTTCCATCCTCATCTCGTTTGACTGTGTTGGTATAATGTTGTTCGCATTGCTCGTCCTTGGAGATTTCGTCACTGCTTTGGGCGATGTCTTCATTTTCCCAAAACTTAGTTAGTTCGTTCATGTTGATTAAAGTTACGTGACAGTTGAGAGTTATTAGTTTTCCACAAAGAATCCACCCTAGGTGGGTTTGTTGAGCAATTGGAGATTGGTTTTCGCCTTTCAGTACCCCGTCCATGATAATATCAGCGTAGACGTCCGCCCCGAGCAGCAGGTCGACCGGACGGGACACATTGAAATCTGCATCAGCCAGCTTCAAGTTTTCTAGATGCGGCCAGTTAGCCTTCTCGAACGTGGTGTTAGGTAGGTTGTTTGTTAGCTTTGTCAAAATTAACGCTTCCGTTTTGAACGTAAAGTCTGAGTGTAAAGACTTGCACGTCAGTTGTATTTTTCCTTTACAGTTTCCGGAAAGTTCTCCTATTCCAGATATTGTAGCAGTAAGTTTCTTTCTAGGAAGACCCAATAGTTGTGCTGCGTTTTGAGTAATCAAATTCACTTGCGAGCCTTGATCCAGTAGCGCTCGAAGAGTGACAAGAGTACCGTCGAGTTTCTGCACCTTCAGTTGAACTGTAGTTAAAAGGACTTCCATCTCTTTTGTAGCTAAATGATGATTAGAAGCCTGAGGTTGAGTTGAAGTCGTCGGTCGTTGCCTTGAGTTGTTATTTGCGTTATTAGTCGGTGCTATTTTCAACGCGTTATTGTGCAATAATGAATGATGTTTCATATTACATTCCTTGCACGTTTTGTTAGATTTGCATTCTTTGTCGCCGTGACTAAATAAACAGTTTTTGCAAATCCGCAGTTTCGCAACTGTGTTGTTTCTTTGGGTCACATCTAGGGCAACGAACTTCTGGCATTGCATCAACACGTGACTTCCGTCGCAGAAAGGACATTGGCCATAAGTTGTATGATGAGTTTTCGGGAACGTCTTGTTGTAGTTAAAATGGTTTTTCTTTGTTGCGTATTCCTGGTTAAAGGTTTTACCAAAAGTTGGTTTTTGCTGCATGACGGCGTCTTTCATGGTTTCGTATGCCATGAATTTGCCTTCTAAGAAGAACAAAAAATCGTTCAAGACCGGAACCTCTCTGTGGTCATGAAGTTCCTTCACGTACTCGTTGTGAGTGTTTGAGTCAAGTTTTTGTGTCATTAAATACACAATGATCGGACCCCACGTAGATGTATCTAGCCCAATATTGGACAGTCCGCTCAAACATTCAGTTATTACGTCATGCATTTTCTTCAGGTTGTAGGCATCGGGTTGTTGTATGTTCGGTTGTTGCAGCATGGTGTTCATGAAGGAAATAAATTGTAAGCGTCGATTATCGTAGCGTTGGTTAAGTATGTCCAAGCATGCGTTGTAGTTTTCGGCGCTTATGGTCAAATGTTGGACCAATCGTTCTGCCTCTCCTGTCAGCTTGGTTTTGAGATGCTGCATCTTTTGAGCCTTGTTGATAGTTGGATTGTTGTGAATAACCTCTATGAAAAGATCTTTGAAAGAAATCCATTGCTTATAATTTTGGAATCTGCATTCTCGGCGCAGCTTGCTGGTAGTGTATAGTTGACCAAATCTTGCTGCTAAGTTGTCTACGCATTTTATCGTATTTACTTTCGATGTTAACGAACATGGTGTAATATTTTTCATAAGAGCCTTTAAGTAATCCATCTATTTCCCAATGGAGCGTGTCAATAGGTTCCCATTTCAGCTTTAAGATGTTGAGATTGTCTTCTAACTCCCATTTTTCGTTTGTGGCCAGAATAGTTATTTTTGACATTGCACGATCTAGAGCTTTGAAGTTGCACTCTTGTTTGCCAAGTAAAAGTTGAACATCGTCGCCTAGTTCAGTTGTGACTGTGGCGTCCAACAATCCCGTCAAATCAAATTTTACGGAGCTATTTTGTTCGGGTAGTTTATGCAGTAAGCCCAGTATATGAGATTTAGTTGACTCATACATCATTTTTGTTTTCTCGTATATCTCTTCTGTAAAGTAGTTGATGCTCTTATCTTCAACCTCCTTGTGGAGAGCCACATGAAGATTTTCAAAATCCGCCCAAAGGGCATCGAGAGTTGTCAGCCGGCTATTTAGATAATCTGGAGTTTTTCTAGACGCGCCGTCCTTTTTGTAGTTGGCACAAAAATTTTTGATGCTTTCAAAGTTTTCTTGTTGTTGTTGAAGCTTGCTCATGTTGTACGGTAAGTCTTCTTATAAGTTTGATTAGTAGATATAGTTCGGAGAGTTTTCCCCAGTAGTTCCGTCGATAGTTGTTCAGTTGGTTGGTTTACGACACAGGGTCGTAGAGTCTTCTTCCCAATCCTTCTTCACGTTTGCAACTTGACACTACTGTTACTCACGTGCGCCCGAGTGGGATGGTCGTTGGAGGTATTCAGCACGCCTGCACTCTATCACGATATTGCGCCTTCTCAATTCACTGGTGAGACCCGCTTGTGGGAGGCCAGCAAACCGATCGCTACCGCAACAGAGACACAAACGTCCAAAATACCGTGTTAGTTCGAAGGACCATAAAATGTACAGTCCAGTTGATACTGTACACTGCTGTTTTAGTTATGTAGATAGTTGTTGGAGTGCAGAGAAAGATTGATCACTTTATGTTGATTTATTGACGTAATAAAAGTTACAGTAAAATAGTTAATAGTTGATGCGTATTGTAAGCTAGTTAGTTATGCACTAAATTATTACCTAAAACGTTACCTTATATTGAATGCTATCGGGCGGCCCAAAGTAGGTCGCAACGTAAACGGAAAAATGTACAGTGAGACTGTACACTCTGAATCGACTACACGGATTTGCATAAGAAATAAAGATAGTTTATGACGCCAATATCCCGAAAAACAAAAACTTATCCTGGTGGGATGGTGACATTACTAATTTTCACACGAACGGAGTCGCGAACATTTAATTTCCCAAACATATCATTTAACCTTAGCCAAACTGCTTTTTTTAACCCGGTAAATATTTAAGGGTTTTTATAAAACTAACCTAACCTACACTACGGTCCTGAAATAAATCCTGAAATATTTAAACATACATACATTAAATCACGCCTGTTTCCCAGAGGCAGAGGCGACTTCTTTCCACTTGCTACGGTCGAATATTTTAAAAGCCACTTACGAAAAAAAACAGGTCAAATGATATGTTTGAGAAATGAATCAGTTTGGCACAATCTTTTTGGTGAAACGAAACTCTCCCGCAAGCATAACTAGTATTAAGGTGGGTACGAATTAGAGCAGCCTCGGGTTGAGGCACGCACGGCTCACCTATTTTGCTCAAATTCGTTCGCGCTGTGCGCGAGTAGCAGGCTAGCGGCGCGCGGCGATCCGCCGAGAGTCGGTCTTTTGACCGTGCTCAAAGGCGCCTCGGTGTACGTGCCTCGCGTAATTTGGACGTGTATCAGAGCGTGCTGCGGGCAGAACCACAAGTTCTAACTAGTCTGTCAAAACATCATTTATATCATTTTACAAACTTTCATTTGGCAAAAACGTATTTGTGTCGTATTAAATATGTTAGGTTAGACTTTCGACCACAAAAAAAAAACAAATAATGCTGCGGGAACTACCTCTTAGCCAAATGTAAGTTTGTAAAATAATATAGTTTGTCAAGTGATGATTTGGTAAAACATTAGGGAACCGATAATTGTATTAATACATTTTACATATTATGTATATCAAAAGTTCCACAGGTCCCATATGGAATCCAAGGCCTTAAAAGTAGATGAAAAATTTGTTTTCTTTTATTAATTTGCAGTTGAACCGGCCGGTTCGCAGACGCATGACTTTGTCAAGAGCCGCAAAAAGAAAAAGTAAAGTTCCTAGCTATAGAAAAGCGAATTTAAAAAGCAATGGTAAGCTGCTAAGAGATCTAGTTAAAATCTGTTTTATATTTTATCTGTATTCGTGATGCTTTATTGGATAACTTATTTCAGGTACAATGGCCCAAGACAGCAGCGACAGTATGAACATGACAAATATGGATTATAATTGTTATGATCCTAACATAGCAATACCTAGTACTAGCACAGGTAGTTATAACATTTTCGCTAGGTGTTACCCGGCTGCGCGAAGCAAAAGGGTTATGAGTTTCACAGTGATGGACAGCTGTTAGTAATGTTACGTTCCAGTGCGGAGGTAAGACGACCGGTGACATGACTAAGGTGGGATTTTTATTCCCACAGAAAAAAAAAAATAAACAAAGGTGTTGCCGCTAACGAAAAAAAGTTGCAGCATTCAAAATATTTATACTTTCCACACTTATAAGAAATTTACTTCCTATAAAAAGTCTATATATTTCAATCAACATGAAATAATTTAATTTGTTAGTGACAAACTTTATTTTGAAATAAACACTTTGTTACATTAATTTAAAACGAGAATACTGGTTTCGTATGCATCATTTATTTATTGCATTGGTATCACTGACTCTATCTATACATCCGTGTCAACAAGTTGAGGGCCGCTTGATTGATGTGAGACTTCACTTCACTCGCTTCTCAATTCGTGCTCGCGTCGTAATCGCTTTTAAGTGACTCTTTCTTGTTAATTGTTCCGTTAAATTTTAATTATTTCTCAAATTTATTTTTAATATCACTGTTCCAGCGAAATGATAACTTAATATTACTCTTGCTGCTGGGCTGAACTTTGAGATTCCCTGAAATGTCACTTTGACAGTGACGTAACTTTGTTTACATTTTTTCTGCGGGAATAAAAGTCCGACCATGCATAGAGGCGTTCCGTCTATGTCCTATGGGTTGCAGACGTTTTTGGGCTCCTTCCAGGTGGCCTGTGTGCTCCTTTGCCTTCTCAATGCCATAATAGAGGTGTATGTATGTATGTGTAATTAAAAATCGCATGTTCCACTCCTAGAGTCCTAAACTATTGAACGGATTTTAAGAAATGAAGTTACTTTATAAAAAAAGCGGGTCAAGTGCCAGTCGGACTCGCGCACCGAGGAATCCGTACAAACTTAAATAAATTTGAGCGACAAACTTGACTTTGCCGTTGAAAAACTTTAATGTTGTCTCCATACAACGACATAGGGCACGATTAGTTTACCAAATGAAAATAAGTTCGCTATCGCATTTTTTTTGTCATGGAGCAACAAATTAACGATTGTCGGATTTTTCCTTTACTTGTGCTGTAAGAACTTCCGTCTTACTTAACTTCAGGATTCTAGGTCTATGGAAAGTGCCCTATAAATTTTGATTCATTTGACGACACGTTGGCCTAGTCGAGAGTGACTCGACAGCGGTCCTGGGTTCAAATCCCGGTAAGGGCATATATTTGTGTGATGAGCGCGAATATTTGTTCCCGAGTCTTGGATGTTTTCTATATATATTTAAGTATGTATTTCGCTATTTAAGTATGTTTATCGTTATCTAGTACCCATATTACAAGCCTAGAGCTTAGTTTGGGACTAGGTCAATTTGTGTGAGATTGTCCCCTGATATTTATTTATTTTTTATTTATTTGAGTGACCACATTTTTTTTTGCAGAAGTTTGTTTTTTTCACAGCTTCAAGGGACTGTACACCTGAGTATATGGTTTTAATTTCAACTCAATATCTCCACGCGTTCCCGAGATAATGGGTCTTGACAGACGGACGGACGGACAGAAAACAAAGTGATCCTATAAGGGTTCCGTTTATTCCTTTTACGGTACGGAACCCTAAACATTGGGGTGTGTCATAGTTTGCCAGTCGAGTTTTAGTTTATAATTTATAACTCTTTACATTCATAAGGCATTTTTTTACACATGCTCCCTTTACTCCTCAGGATACAGGGGACACAGCGCACCAGCGCTATTTAGAATAGCAGAGGTCGATTCAGACGACGACCAGTCTGTTGGCAGTCGACCGATCTCACCCAGGACCCAGGGTGGTAGCCAGAACATTCCCAACAACCTCGTGAGCATCATACCTACTCCGATCAACGGGTCGCGCGACTCGCTGGGCGACTCCTTACGCATCGAGTCTGAATCGGGGAGTTCCTCACCGCCGCCGGAGAGCCGGCACAGGGCGAACGTGCGCAGAGTGCGCCGGCCCGGGAGGGTCAGCCTGCAGCGGACAGACTCCAGCGAGTCGCCGCCGCCCAAGGACGCTTCCAACCGCGCGGCCACCGTCACCGCGGAACATACGACACCGACACAGGGCTACAACAGGACGATAGCGAGGCTCATGAACGAGACCAACGAGAGCGAGTTGGAGAGCAGCTGCAGCACGGAGGGCAGCCTGTGGCCCGGCGCGGGCGCGGCGGACACGCCGGACACGCCGGACAGCGGCGTCGGCACGGTCGGCGGCAGCGGCCCGCGCCGCTCGCAGCCCGCCGCGGACGTTTCCGACGACCCCGACTACCAGGCCCTCAAATTCCGACAGCGAGTCAAAAAGGCTCGACGAAACTACAGGAACCATATGGAATCCGACTCTAATTAAATTATAACCATACGCGTGCCCCACCCGCGCCTGATCAGTCATTCTACTATAAGTGGCGACTACTGCGTTCTCAATTCTTATTATAACGTCTGGAAAGTGCCGGAAACGTGTATCTAATCATCAGTTCGCTTTTTGAATAGTTTATTAGTATTGTGATATGTGATCACTATTATTATTATCATATAGCATAATTAGTTGGTAAGAACCATGCTCTTTAAAGTGGTTATTGTTAGCATTAAACCAAAATGGTGAATATATTAATTACGAACATTATCCATTTTATTTTACGTTCCCGATTAGTAGGCTCCATTATGTCATTTACAGTCGCCGTCAAATATATCAGAGCAGACTAAGTGCTCTACGATATCTGAACACATTTTAGAACATCTAACGCCGTTAATAGTAGAGTTCAAATATTTTCGAGTGTCGGCTCTTAGGCTCTGCGACATCAATACAATGCTTTAATTTTATCAAAACAAAAATGACATGAGCTTTTGTTGCCCACGAGTCCCGATTCGGTGAGTCTACATAAATTCTGATCCAATCTCTTGGTTATCATATCATAATAATGCAATATCGTTGGAATTACATTTATATTGCAAGAGGCTTGTAGTACTGTTAGGCGATGGGCTAGCAACTCAGTAATACACTAGTATCTAAACATCTTGGCCTGATTGTGCAAAATGTGGTTACAGAATTATCAACAGTTTTTCAAGTTGTTGGTAATTCTGTAGCTCTGCCTACCCCACTCTGGGAATGGAGGCGTGACTTTATGTATGTATGTATGTATTCCTAATTTCAACCGATTCTATCAACGGGAACTGGTTCAAATTTGATTTGCAAGATTTGACCTAAACAAACGTAAAGTTAAATAAAAATAAGTATTAAGATCGCCTGGCTAACGGGTTGATGGTATTGCAAAGACCACAGGGTAGGAGTGTTAAAACCATGCTAGAGAGGGTGTAGACAACATAGCCCTTTTCGATTTTAATTTAAAGGGAAAATTATTTATTATGGTTTTATGGTAAAATCATTACATCGTCAGTTTTGCAAACTTTCGCGATGAATTTGCTGGAATGATATAGCGTCATATTCAGTGGTGTTAAAAGACACGCCATTGCTATTGGCTAAAGAAAAGATACTGTTATAACTTATAACATAATATTCGTAAAGCAACCAATCGCGTCTTCCAACTTGTATGCAACCAAACGGCAGCCAAGGACTACTTGTTTTATCCTTGCACGCAACTTACACATCAATTTGGCGTTCGCAAAACGCCTCTACACGTTGACATTGACATCTGGCACTTGACGTCTGTTGTGATTTATGATTGACAGGCAGCTGGCAGCTGCCGGCCTAACCTATAATAAGTGCAGAGGAACACAAAATAATAAATTTTGTTCCACGGTTCACTAAAAATGGACGGGATTTCCACGTACAACAACTTCTTGGCGATGCACAAGCCGCAACTGGTGCTGTCTGGTGTCCCTGAGCACTTTTGGCCGGCACTGTGTAAGAAATTATATGATCAAATTTTCGACTCTGGGTCAACATTCCAATTGGTACTGATCGATTACGAGGGTGCTGAAAATAAAAGTTACGATCCTTTATGGACTGTTATCGCAATACGCGACATTGATCGTTTCGACCCCTCCCACGTTTACCTGATTGACCACGCTTGGACATTCAAGGCTAACAATGTTCAAAACTGTCTTAGAAATGTTCCTGGGCTTCTAGACAGGATGTGTTACCTCATGCAGATTAGCGGTGAAACAGAAGAGGAGAAGATTGAGAAGGTTTCGCTAAATGTTTGGAAGTATGCACACACTTATGCAATTGCAGGAAATGAATTTTCTGTGGAGGAAAGAGTCCCTGTGTGGTATGTGTTGGATGAGCTGGGGTCAGGCATCACTCACTCTGACCAGCCTAATTTCCGCGCTGTGCCATTCATTTTTGTACCAGAACAAATAACATTCACCTTGCTGTTCCCCATTGAAAATGTGGAAGAAGGAGACTCCATCACAAGGAATTTTGTAGAGGGAGATTATGCTGATCCAATACAAAAGGAAGCAATGCTTATACCCTGGAAACATTATGGTCACTTCCATGACAATTTCTCTCAAAAAGAACCTGAGCAGAAGTATTTCATTGAAGGACACATAGTAGAGACTCTGCCCAACCGGGAATCATTAAAAGATGTTCAGCATAGTGACAAGTTAAAGGTTTTCTCCGAGTACTCTTATATTAACCAGTATTTAACTGCCTCGGAATTTGAGATAGTTGGGAATGAAGATCTTGCTGATGTGCTATGGTACACAAGCCATTTCAAGAGATTCAAAGAGTTGAGTGAATCTTTTCCATCAAAATTTATTAATCAATTTCCATTTGAATATATTCTGACAGTTAAAGACCTGTTAGCCATTGTGGCAAGAAGAGCTTCTGAAAATGACACGACAAAGCCAAATGATCAGTTTGAAACAAAGCCAGCTTGGCTGCCCACAACATTCAACATGAAGACTGAATTGTCAAATTTGGTTGCCTGTTTCATGCAGAGAAGGATCGCAGGATTGGACAACCATTGGATCTGTAAGCCATACAATCTTGCTAGAGGGTTAGACACCTATATAACTGATAATTTAGATTTCCTCTGTAGGTTACCTTTGAGTGGTCCAAAAATTGCTCAGAAGTACTTGGAAAACCCTGTACTTTTTGAAAGGCCTGAAATTGGTCAAGTTAAATTTGATATAAGGTATGTGCTACTTTTAAAGTCTGTCAACCCTACAACAGTTTATGTTTATAAAAACTTCTTCCTCCGATTTTCTAATAAGACATTTGCTTTGAATAATTTGGAGGATTATGAACAACACTTTACAGTTATGAATTACAATGAGAATGCAACTTTGCACAGAATGTTGTGTGCAGACTTTAAGACTGCTTGGGATAGTCAGTACCAGGATTATGATTGGGACCTAGTAGAAAAGTCAATATATAAGATGTTTGAGGAGCTGTTTGCTGCTGCTACTTCTAAAGGAGCTCCTTGTGGTATTCCAGAAAGTCCGCAATCTAGGGCACTGTATGCTGCAGATATAATGCTCAGTTGGCAGAAAAAAGGGGCAGAAACAGTCATACAGCCTAAATTGCTAGAAATTAACTGGATGCCGGACTGCCGCCGCGCCTGCGAGTACTACCCTGATTTCTACAATGATATATTTTCCGTTTTATTTTTAAATAAAGAAGCAGACACATGCATCAAAATAACGTAACTACAGGCCATAATACCTTTTTAAGGTTCCAAAGTTCCAAGGAACCCTCATAGTTTCGCCATGTCCGTCTGTCCGTCCGCGGCTAACTCTTGGTACTACTAAGTTGTTTAGCATAGTTATACATATATATTATGACGAAAAAGTTGTAAAATAAAATCTTGAAAACATTTTTTTTTCAATTACCTCCTACATGTAAAGCAAAGGCTTTTTCCATTATAACATCGAGTACGAAGTATGTAGTCTTTATTGGTTCTTTAGATAAGTTAGTGTTTAAACCTACTAAAATCGCATCTAAAACGGCATCAAATAACTTTCAATTGAAAATTCGTTCACTCTTGTTGATTTTCGAGAGTTGAATGTATTTGTAGTATCGGCGTCGGGTCAGAAACCTACACAGCAGGGCTAGCACGACGGCGCGCGAGATAGACCACCCGTCCTTGTCTAATTAGAACGGTCAGAAAGACAGGTAGTCTATCTTGCGGGCGACATAACTCGCGCGCCGTGCTGAACCTCCGCTCTTGCCCCGTTTTTACTGTTTATTTCTGGAGTACTCTTGTGCGACAAAACGCAATAACATTAAAATGTAAACCTTTCTTCGTTCATAACATCATTTAATTGGAAGTTAAAATTTATAATGTATTATATAGCATCTTTATGTTCAATTAGTTCACAGCAGTACACAAATGAATGGGAAACATGTCAGCAGTGCCACATGTTTCTCATTCACTCGCATAGGTACTACATTACGTTCATCAATGACATATCACTAAATATTGCTTGATTTTATACATAAATATTACAGCTAGCGATTCCGCTATGTACAAACTTGGAATAGGTATCAGTTTTTCTGCAGGATTCTGTGATCCTCGCCCTGAATGAATCCAAATGGATTGTCGTCGTTGACATGCCGGTGGCTGAGCATGAACAATACTATTAGTACAACGACAGCTACAAACAGCAGGATCCAGTAGCGTTTGTAGATGCCCCCAGCTCTCCTGACCCGCGATGATGGCAATGTATTTCTAGAAAAGAAAAGAATAGATAAATAATACAAACTTCGCACTCGTAAAATTAGTTTTGCATTACTCCCCCTTTTACTTAGGGGATGAGTTTCCAAAAATCCCTTGTAAGTGCACCCCTAGGATACCCAAGGAATATTCCCTCCAAAATTCAAGTCCCTAGAGTCCAGCGGTTTCAGCTGCGCGTTTTCAGTCAGTCATTTAGATTTATTGAACTTGTTCAAAATTCTTAAAAATATAATATATATGCTAGTATTTGCCTGCGACTTCATCCGCGTAGAAGCAGTTTATCGCTATTCCTGTGGGAGCTGGTGAATTTTACAGGATAAAAAAAGTTTCCTATTTCCTTTCCCAGGATACAATCTGTTTCCTAGCCAAATTTAATTTAGATCCGTTTAGCTGTTTTGTGCTTAAAAGGTAAGAGACAATTTACTTCCGCATGTAAAATATACATATAATAGAAATTAAAGGCAAATTAAAAAAGTTCTGGCTTGTTGATATATATATGTAGTTTATATAAGTTTAAATATGTTTATTGATGATATTTTTCGCTAGTTTTTGTTTTTAGGGTGGTCTAAATAAATTTGTACACCTGTTTACTTGATGCACAACCTTTCACTATTCTCAATCTCTCAAGGGTTAGCTGGAAGAGATCCCTTAAAGGGGTAAGTTCCCCTTTGTTCATCTTTTTATTATTATTCATCGTATTGTTTTGGTTTTTCTTTTGTACAATAAAGTGTTTACATACATACATAATATAATATGGAAGTATAGATGTAATAATTTCTAAGTTATTAAACTTATTACTAACATAACCAAGTCTTAATAAAATACTAACCCATAACCCAATAACCCATAACAATAGTATTTTCAAGTCTACAAATCCAATATCTTTGATGAGAGAAGTCTAAAAACTTACTTCCACCACCGACTAATCCAGGCGAATGTAGATTTTTGTTTGTATTTATTCTCGTCGTGGTCGAAGTTCGTCGATGGTTTCGCATGATCAACTGACTTGAATCCTTTTCTTGAAGCTTGACCTCCTTGAAACAGAAACATTACATTAAACTGATTACAAAAAAAATAGGACGGATAATAAAACAGGTTCTTACTGCGATTTGAATTTATTGGAGAGTTCTCATAATGGCAAGAGTAGAAAAAATAATAATTGCACTAATTGTTCAAACTTTGTGATTGTTGCCCTAAAATTATAATGTATGGGTAGAACCCAAATAGGGTTACTCTTAAAATTCCCTTTTCGCCAAATGACAATATAGCTCAAACGTCTGGATTGTGTAATGTCTTTGTTGCTATGTAGACATGAACGCTAAATGTATCTTTAGCAAAACGTTTGGATCTTAGAATGTTACAATTAAAAATACACTAGTAGCGAAACGTCTTTATCTTAGAAATGTCTTTATTAATTAATAGACATAAAAGCTGAATGGCCCGGTAGCGAAACGTTTGTATCTCAAAATGTCTTAATTACTAAATAGACATGAACGCCAAATAGCCCGTTCGCAAAACGTCTGGATCTTTAAATGGCAAGTGTTGATATGACACTTGATAATTTCCAACTCCTTTCCACACAATCAATTATTATCTATTATTTAAATCCTGGCACTCGTATTGTGGTCATGACAGTCAACTAATTTTGCTTTCGACGAATTAAATATTCTAAATAATATATGGACTATTTTAATTTCCAGACGTTTTGCTAATAACCCCTTCTATGTTCATGTCAATCAACTAATTTTACTTTCGGTTAATTAGGTATTCTAATCATACGGACTATTTATATTTCCAAACGTTTGGCTACTTGTTCATTTCAATTCTGTGACGTCCTGCTAAATTGACACTTTGCTTACTAAGTATTCTACTTTCATGTCATTCAGCTGAATTGACTCTTTGCTGACTGTGTATTTTACTCTTATGTCATCTAGCTGAGATGGTCCTTTTGCGAAAAAGGAATTTTGAGAGTAACCCCCCAAATATAACCAATGCAGAAAGGGTAATAAGGATGAACGTCAAAGTCAAATTGTAAGAGAGAGAGAATTTAGTTTTATGGTTTTTAAAGATTTGTGTTGCCACTATGAAAAAAAACCTTACAATTTGTTATGTCACTTTGACATAGTTCCATAACGGTCGAGACAACCATATCGTCGGACGTGACACACATGACTAGGGGTCGGTATCAGAACGACCAGATATTGAAAACGACCTGATCAGCAGAAAGGCTAGGTCGCAAAACGACCACTTCTGCAGAAGGTCCACATCTCAGAATGACATGGTAGCAAAACGACTACATTGAAAAACGACCACCTCACAGAAGGTCCACATCTCAGAATGACTTGGTAGCAAAACGACTACATTGAAAAACGACCACCTCGCAGAAGGTCCAAGTCTCAGAACGGCTTGGTAGCAAAACGACTACATTTAAAAATGACCACCTCGCAGAAGGTCCACATCTCGGAACGGCTTGATAAGAGCAAAAATTTTAGTACACTTAGCGACGTAAAAATATAAAAATATTACAATAGTTAGTAAGTAAGAAGATATATATATAAATAAAGCTGTAGGTTGATCAACTAAGACTGTATAAGTAATTGTATTTTTTACTTATAGTATATGAATAGATACTGGCACTCGAAACTATCGTGACGTTTATTTGATGACTTCTCTGATTTCTAGTGCGAATTCTTGAATGTCATATTTATTGTGCAATTGGTGAATTCTATCTGCATTTTCATCCGGTCGTTTTCAATATCTGGTCGTTCTGATACCGACCCATGACTAGACCCCAGATTTTTGTCGCAAAGACGTCACAATAGGGTAGCTTGGGGAGTAAATGGAATGGTGTTAATTAATACGGTAACCTAGTCTTGGTGTTCTACGGAATGAAAAATTTATAGTCAGGCATTCACGATATTTTATATCTTAGGTCAAAACATAATTAGTTATAGCTGATAAATCGATAAAGATAATTCTAATATGATTAATTATGTTCCATTGTTCCATTTACTTTGGAAGGGTGTTCATTAATACGAAAATCTGCTGGATTTAACCAAATAAATTGTAATAACAAGGCATCCAAAACATACATTTGTACATTAAACTGGCTTTGGTTTTTTCGGCCGCTCACTTTTTGTTCGTCAAAAGCCAGTTTAACGTACAAATGTATGGTTTGAAGTAATATACCAAAAGATAATATTGATCAATTGACTAGGTAATTTTTGTCGTTAATGCCCAGTTATCAAAAATTTAATATGTTAAAAACCATTACTTTTTCGTATTAATTTACACCGGTCCATTTACTCCCCAAACATCCCATCCCATCATTATATTGTGCCGTCATTGCGACAACAATCCGGGGTCTACACATGACGCTATACGTGTCGAGATCAAGCCATAGACCTAGGATATAAAGTAGCATCTTCCGGTAACTTTTGGGGAGGGAAGATGGCCAATTGTCTGGCTTTTGCTTTTTATTTATTCTGTTGAAATCACTCACATCATGGTGGAAGCCAATAATAAAAAAAGAAGAAGAGCATACATACAACCCTTCCAAGGGTAAAAAATACCTTGTAAACTGTCGCTTCTCTTGCCACTGTGGTCATACAAGTGTGACTCGTCGGGTATCTGGACGATGGAATGTTGGGCGCCGTTGTTGGTTCGGCCAGCTGATTCGTCATCGCTGGCGCCCACCGGCGTGCCACGCTGGCTGTCCACGGGACTGTTCGCGTAGAATTGCTCCACGGGCGACTGGCTGCGACGCACAACTGCGCCTTTCATGTCTTGGTCATCAGAGAGCTGGGGGAAACGTTAGGGCTAGAGCATGAATTAGAAAGGGTTCTCTGCCTTTTCCCCGACAAATTTTGACAAATGCATCGTTTTGCAACCCGCCAACCCGCTTTTTTTATTGTAGGACCCCATAAGAAACAGACAAATGTTAAGGTGAAATCTATAGTAGGATTAACATTATAAATCTATCAAGTCAACTTATCGGGCAGTTATCATATCAAGCATCACACTTGATGTACAACAATCAATATTATTCTGAAACATTAGTCTCAACTAATAAATGATAATAAACACAGAATTATTAAGGCCAGCCGTCTCTGGAATGAGCTCCCACTTAGCATCAGACAAGCCCCAAGGAAATTAGCTTTCAAGCGGATGCTTCACAAGTACCTGCTGGAACAAGCGCAGTCGTAACCTTGTTTTAACTCGCATCGACTTATCTGTTTATTTATATGTATTATTATATTTATATAAGTATTAATATTATTAGATGTCTGTATGTATGTACGTATATTTATAGTTTATGTACCAGGTATCCTATATATCTATATTGTATTGTAACTGTTTTAAACACTATTTTTCTTAGCACCAACCTTGGATTTTTTTTTCGGTTTCGCCTACTGGTTGACTGGTAGAGAATGCCATTGGACATTAAGTCCGCCATTTTTACTTTATTGTTTTGTGCAAATAAGTTTAAATAAATAAATAATGATATAATCCAATCTTTAAAGTATCAACCTATTATTTGAAAAATCAATAGAGAGATCTAATTAAAACATAATGCTTCGGATTGGCACATTAATTATGGGAAAAAAGGCATTTTTAATTTACAATATTAGGGGGTTTTTTACAGAAAAAGTACATTTTTTTTACCATTTATTAACCCTTAAATTGGCAAAAATTAAAAAAGTCGTGAATTCAAACCCTATTTGATTTCAAACCAGCATAAAACAATATCAATAAAAAAAATACAAAAAGTTAACATTATGGTATGTATCCTGTGGTGCACAATGCCAAGTTAAGGGTAACATGTAGGTTTAAGCAAATACTAACAATATATGAGTTGTAATATTTACTCCAAATAAATGATTTATTATTATTATTATTATTAAAAGCAACCTTTACCGGCCCACAAAAAAAAGAGGTGTATGGGTAGTTCTACCAGCGTTTCAACCGCTTTGACTTCGGTGTCGCATTTTTAACCATTTTCCTGTACGAGTAGGATAACCATTTTCGGTTATTTTGAAGAATGCCTGGACTCCTAGAAAATAACCGAAAATGGTTATCCTACTCGTACAGGGAAATGGTTAAAAATGCGACACCGAAGTCAAAGCGGTTGAAATGCTGGTAGAAATACCCGTATGAGGTGCAGTGGACCAATCCTATAGGCACAAGAAATCTCTGCATGACATTATTTGTTCTCACCAAAGGGAGACCAAGGCCGGCTCTTGCCCAGTTGACTCCAGCTAATTTCTCTCGGAGCACATCAGCTACCGGGGACACTAAGTTCTGGGGAGGGAACACTGGAGTGGCGCAGGAGGGACACTGGTACCCTGCAGGCGCTGTGGTCCGTGGAAGAGCCCGGTATCGGGCTTCTGTACAAGCCCAGTGAAATACATCTGGAAAAAAGCAACTTGAATATATTAAAAAACCCATTACTTAGGTTATACTAAAGAGTAAAATACATGAAGGTCTCATTATTCATAATCTATTTGCGTGATGTAACATGAATATTAACATTGAACATTTCAGACTTTAACTTTCATCATGAGTAAAAATTTGAGATAGTTACGGTAACAGGTCAGTCGGATACATTCTCCTTCACTTAAGCTATTTGTGCAAATTTCGCAGATGGGGTTGTAGTCACTGTCTTGCAGCCACTGCAGGTAGGATTGTATAATGCACTGAAAAATTATAACAAATAAATCACATAATTAAGTTATAATTTTTTAATAAAGTTATTAAACTGAGGCAACGTTGTACTCTTTGAAAACATCGACACAGTAAAGTTCACAATTTCTAGCTATTGTAGTAAAAAGTGAAGGTAATGATAGCTTAATTAAACACAATTTTATTAAAAAGCAAGCTCATAATTAAAACCCATATATACATAATTATCTCAGTATAGGAATATCAGTTATAACTTATCAGTCGTAGTACTTAATCAAATGTAGTAAAATTTACCTTTGGGTGGTTCGTCACCATACAATATTCACAAACATTTACTCTGTGTTCAAAGCAAAACTGATTGGTGACTCGTCTCTTTGGACATTTGCACAGGCCCATAATGGATATTTAGATTCGGTCTGTAGCCTAATTAATGGTTTCATAAGTTACAGTTATAAGTATGGAAAATCACGAAACTTCTTCGTGAAAATCCAATAAAGACAAACAAAAAGCTGCACCTCAGCTGAATGTAGCGGCCACGTAAAGCAAATGTCAAAATTTGGATGCGTTCAACTTTAGGTAATTGGGATGAAACACTTCAAACACCTATCATGACATCACTATAAAAACCGGTTCTGCATCTGTGCTGTCAGTAGTGTCAGTTTTCTGTCACTGTCAGCCTGCTGTTAGGCAGGCGAGGCGATGGCTATTGCATAAAGTAAACATTGATTGTTTAAAAGAAATAATCATGACGACTAGATTACTTACTTTGGGGAACATTATATGTCGGCCGCTTAGTTTACTGTACAAACCGGCTCCCTTGATAGAAAACGTTGTAGTTACTAACCTCAAAAGGAACTTTAATACAACTCCAGTTGTTTGTGTGAATTTCTTTAACAAATGTAAGTATCTAAGAAGTAAACGGTAGGCGAAAAGTATATTTTGATAACAGTACTCAATATTAATTTATCCGTTTGCAGTACCAGCAGAAAAATTATGGAAGTCCGTTACTTCAGTGAGTAACCCCGGAGCTAAGAAGGGTCGTGGAAGAGGCGCGGGTCGTATTAGGATCCGGGATTTGAACCGTGGGCAAATGATTGGCGTGGGCCAGATTAACATGCTGTGGCCCGGCCTCTCTGCTCCAGTTATCCGAGGCAGAGAGCTGCTTAAGCAGCAACGCTTACCTGATGACCCAGATAGGTGCAAAATGAAAACCCTTTGGTTATAGTATTGCTTCACATTGTTTTTTTACATAATATTTTTGCAAAGTGCAAAGTTTAGGGATGAACTATTTAACTGGAAATGTTCTTCAGAAAATAATATAGTAACAGTTATCTTTCGACAATAATCTAACTGGCAGTAACGGTTGCACACCTATTGTAACCGATTGCCACTAAAACTATAATTGGATTAGTTTGGCAAGCATAGCAAGTAAATTCAATGAAACATCCAGTGATTAGTTTTTTATTCTTGTTTTCAGAATGGAAAAGTTAATAAAGCTACGAGACTCCATGACTAAATTCCGTCGACTAAAGCTAAACCCTATTGAGAGGGGTTGGTCGGGCACACGCATGCCTGGTCGGAGTATAGGGCCCCCGGATTCAATAGGAGAAGGTATTTCTGATATTTATTACATTTGCTCACATAAAACATTGCATATCTTTTTTTTATATCACTATGTTGCTAAAGCTGAAAATATGACAAAATTGTTGCAATTGGTTCCTTTTTTAGATTACACATGCAATTTAATTTATAGCTTATTTTAGTAATCAAGTTTTACAATGTTGCTGCTACATAACCACAATTTTTTAATTTCAGATGAGTTCACTGGGTTTGACACAAAAGTGCTACAGCTCCGATCCTTGCTTATTATGAAGGGCAGTCTAGGAAGAACCAGAAACTACCAGGCTATGGTATGTTTTTTTTTATTTCTAATTAAAACATTGAGTAACTGTGATCATCATTAATGTTTATTCTGATGCAGCATTGAAGGTGATCAATTTGCATTGGCAATTCAAATAACACAAATATGCTAATGTTGGGCAACTTTGACTTAGGTGGTTACTGGAAATAAGCAAGGACTGGCTGGATTCGGCTTTGGGAGGTCAAAGGAAGCATCTGCCGCCTTAAGGAAAGCCAGGAATCGGGCTGGACAGAAATTGATGCATTTTGAAGTTTACAATGGACACACAAGTAAGTTTATGATTTACAAACAAAAGTATGACTGAAAGCTAAATTACTTTGGTGCTTAATTAATACAAAATCAATGTGGTGTGCTTGCGTGTTTTTTTTTTAAATCTTTTTTGTACAAGCAAATTTAAGAGGATTGTGAGGCAGTACTTAAATCTATGGTCATGCCTAAATACATGATTTTGAATGCATACATACATACATTAAATCATGCCTGTTTTCCAGAGGGGTAGGCAGAGACCACTTCTTTCCACCTGCTACCATCCTGACACATATCTTTCGCTTCTTCCACATTCATACATCGAGTCATCCATGCATATCGGTTTCGGGTACTTAAGATTCGGCCCTTTTCCAGTATTTAATTTGACAAAAAAATAACCTACTATTAGCACTTGGAGGACTTGACTTCAGAGGATTGAGGCTGGAAAAATTCCATACAAAATGTGGTAATGTTTCACTCCTTTAACTAAGTTTGTTTGTTTTTTTTTATTAATTTGTCTTGTTTTTCATAATATCTACAACATATTCAAAAATCGTAAAATTCGGACTGCGAGTCTCTTACTCCCAGTCTGACTGAAACATTACCACATTTTGTATGGAAATTTTCCTGCCTCAATCCTCTAAAGTCAAGTCCTCCAAGTGCTAATAGTAGGTTGTTTTTTTTTTATTACATATTCATAGACAAGTACTTTTACCTCTCAGTACGTAAAAGGACACCTGTCTGGCTTGTATATGTTTTATAACAAATAAAAATAATGTATGTGTTTTCAGTTTTCCATGACTTCTACACAGCCTTTGGTAAGACGAAGATATTCGTCCAGAAAAAGAATGAAGGCTATGGTTTGAGCTGCCACAGAGCTATCAAGGAGATCTGTGAGGCCATTGGCATCAAGGATATCCGCGCTAAAGTTGAGGGCTCCAACAATCTGCAGCATATTGTGAAGGCTTTCTTCATTGGTTTGCTTCAGCAGGTATATTTTTGCAACAAGATATAATTAGATTTCGAAACAAATACAATTAATTCTTTATTGTTTTCTTGTTTCTTTTTACAGAGAACACATCAACAATTGGCAGAGGAAAAGAAACTACATTTAGTAGAGTACCGTGCGGAGAACGAGTTTTACCCCAGAGTGATAGCCAGCCCTACTCATGCAAGGACCAAAGAGGAAATACCGAAAGACGAGACCTTAGATTTTATTCAGTATGTCATGAACGAAAAGGTAATATTAAGAAAGAAGAAATTCCCTCGCTTCTACGAGACCATGCCTCACTACCAAATATATCTAAAGAAATATGAAAAGTTTAGAAACCACGAGAAGATTCGAAGAAATCTTAAAGTGGAGTATGGAGAGGTAAAGAGTTTCCTTACTGATAAATACCCGGAGGAGAAAACAGAAGAAGCAAACTAGGTTTTGTAATGTATTGTATGTAATTTATAGTATAACATAGCTTTCAATAAATGTAATTGTTCATCATTCTTTTATGTTTACTGAAAATGTTGCCAGTTACAAATCCTTAGGGTTTACTTGGATTTTAAAAGCCCTAGTTATTACTTTTGGTCTGGTCATCTGTTCCCTGTCCACACACAAGAATGCATTTTCATCGTCGCACGACCAGTGCTTACTTCTTTCTTCGTTCTGTATGTAAGGTTATAAACAAATTTGATCACATGATTCATGAATGTATCAGACTGGACAAAACTGCGTCATTGATTCATGTGATTCATGGGACAGCGTAGTTGTTAAGGTAAACCTTCGTACATCTTGCTATCAAGTAAGGCACAATCTAGTTTGCCATAAATAAAAATTAATAATCAACAATTAATATAGAAGATGGGCACACAACAAAAACACTAAGAAGTGACATAAGTTGATTTATTTTTATTTAAATAACAATGACTGACCGACTTTGAATCATCCAGAAGTATTTTTAATGAAGTCTATTGTTTCAAGACAAAATAATATGATTACAATAGAATAATATCTTAATCTAAAGGATCACATTCAGGAAATGTCTTCATAAGTACATAATGTATTGAATAACTATTTAGTTCAATAGTTCAATCAATGAGACTTATGGGGATTTGAATTATCGTACGTTAATTTCGAGAGTGACACTAAACTAAAAACAAAACCATTTTAATAGTGACATGATAGTGATAGTGATTATTATGAAATCCTTTTTTTGCATAGTGCCATTCTCGAAATAAACGTGCGTGAAAAGGATTTTGACCCTTGGGTTCAGTTTGCAGGACTAATAGTTGATTAGACTTGGCTTTATAGAAAGGAAACTCGTCCACAAAACTTCGCAACATATGTCTTAGTTAACACGCTATGCTTGTAGTTACAGTGTAATTACACTCAAGAAGCAAAGGTCTTTTTATATGTATGTTTAACCTCGTTTGTCCGGGTGTCCAATTTTATTTAATCTACAGGGTGACTGAAAAACCTTCGACATTTTTTAACAGTAGGTATGGTAGATGACTTGGATCATTGGTAATAGGTTTTTTTTTAAGTTGATAAGTTACAGACTGATTTATCATCACCTTTCCTGACGATGCTCTCAGTGTGCCCCGTCTTAACTCCTTCATTCATACCATGTGTAAATAAATAATTATTGTTCAATATGAACAATGTTTCTATCATGGTCAAAATTATTGTAACGCAAATAAATTTAATTTTTCTTTGTTTCCCTTTTTAGACGGCTTTTAGAGCATAGGCAATTAAAATTTCTTTGTTGGTAGATTAAAATCTCCACTTACTATAAAATCTGTCTATTTATTTGTTGTATGGTGAGTCAAACGAGGTTAAAGTTATGAATATTGGTTTTGAGACGGTACCAGGAGAACATAACTAAATATTACTATTAAATACCATGACGGGGAATTAGTTTTCCGGCTATATCACTGTTTGGACTAATGAAGGCTGTTGTGACCTTTATGTTATTGGTAGTTAAGGTATGAATGCCGTTTGTTCGACAAACCTAAGGAGTACCTTACTACAAATTCTAAAAGAAAAAGCTTCCAAGTTTGACAAGAGTATATTGTTTATCATAGTATGAATAGGTATGGTCGACCAAAAGCGTCATATCTTCCTTTAATGTTATTAAAATGTATTTATAGAGTTTTTTTGTAAAATCAAATTAACTGAAAAATATTTCTTATTAAAATAACGTTATCTAAAAAAACGCGCCCTTTGGCTACTGTGACGCCGCGAAAATGAAAAATCAAATATAAATTATTCTCACCATTTCTTGGCCACTGCTTCTCATTAAGGTCATTAAACAACACGTATGGTGAAATGAAAGTAAACAATTTACATATTTATTATAAGTCAAAGAAGAAATATCACATTTAGAAAATTCCTACAATTGAAAAATATATCGTTATCTAGTTATCTACTATTATTACATGCAACTTAAAAGCGCGCGAGATTTTTAATGTAACCGATTAAAATAATTAGGTCGACGGTGTCTAAAATTGTACAGTCAACTACGAAAGTTACACCATTTTATAAATTGTATAATTAATATTTACATGCATGACATGCAACTTTTATTTTTGAGCCATTTTATAACCTTGTCGCAGTAAATCAATAATTATTTAGTCAGATTTTTTTATTGCGATTGAATGCCTCGTCGAACTAACAAGACGATAGCGTTGACCCAATAATTAAACTCTATTTTTTCAATTCTTTAAAATAACAATATCACTTATTATATGAATCAATATTTGCTAAACGTAGCGTTTATATATAAAAATCCAGCGCACTTCAAGTCACAAGAATATCTTGTCATGGCACCTGACCAATGTTCCAATATATTACAAAATATTTACAACAAATTAAAACAATATAACTATAATAAAACCTGAAACAGAAAGCAACTAAATGCTCTAAATGCTAGTCAAATAAAGCACCATAGAATTTGCATTTCTCTAAAGATATCAGAAGGGAAATAAGTAGCTACTACAGTATTATAAAATTCTACTGTAAAGTGAATTATCGTAGAAAATAACGGTCAAAAATTTTGATTTTGTGACCGCAAATTGAATGACCAACCTTACTTTATTAATTTCTATATGAGTGACGGAATTAGAATCAGACTTAAACCAGGTGACTATAAAAAATAGTTATTATAAAAAAGTTCGTTTCTTATCGATTTTTATTACATATTTATTTCACAATTTTATAATCAGTACCTAAGGTTTTAATTTTATCCACTCTTTAAGAGTGCCTCGTACGATTTAAGGAACAAATAGGGGACTTTACGGATATTCCAGAAACAATTAAGATGGTTATAACACTTATAAATTGACCAGTAAAACAAAAATCCCCCAAACGGAGTCGCCACTTACACTTTTTATAATCTTACGAAGTTGCAATGGAAAATATTGTTCATATCTATTCCGCTATATGGCGTCTTTTATAGTCCTGGTACCCTTAATAAACGTTAATTTCAACAATAATTGAATTGTTCACTTAATCGACTTAGTCGATAAATTTCGAATAACTGTTATCGCATTAATCGTTTAAGTTGTTCTGTGACATGGGTCACAAGGCCTCCATCGAGAGGACTAGATCGCGATTTCCCGCTTGCGAAAATCGTGGACAAGCTAATAATTACACGCGTTTGGTATTTAGTCGCTCGTTATAACGTTCAAACTAGCCTTGGCTCATCGTCTACATCGTTTGTAGATGCAACAACGAATGCCATGCTGATGGAGACTTCTATAATGTTTAATAATAATTAAGATTGTGAACTGATTGAGCAGAAGCCTGGCTGCGGTGCACCATAGCTGTGTACGAGTCGAGAGATCCGTGGTATTGTTCCCCAGAGAATATATTCAGCAGGATTTTTTCGACTCTTCATCGGAGCTGTTCGTCAACATGTGCGCGAAGCAACGAATCCTGAAAAAGAAAGTTGCGTTTTTGATCGACTTAATATTTAAACGG